>CM033123.1:54459-561959 GCA_019321725.1 Paulownia fortunei | reverse complement strand
GCCAGGAAATCAACATGTTATAACTACAGTATACTATCATTGACTAAGAAAATTTTTAATCAAATTAAGTTTGATCGAACCCAACAACTAGTATATATCCACTTATCCCGTGATTGAATTGAGTTCAGCAAAATCGAGTTCAGACTAAAATTTTCTAGTTACCTAATACATGTACCATAAATAAGGTTTCACCATGGGGGAAAGGGAAAGGTGAATATGTTTAGTTTCATCTAATGAAAAGAAATGTTAATTTTTAACAGAAAAGAAAAAAGAAAAAAAGTCTTGGTTTATGCAATCAAGACTACATATTGGAAATATTTGAGGTGACAACCATGCAAAAGGAATCAGAATTAATGAACAAAGTTTTCTACATTGAAAGAGATGTGAATAATATTTAACTGTACGTTTCAAATTATATTCTCTGCCAACTGCAAAAGAAATATATTCATCATCGCTGGAAATAAAAAAAACTTCCACAATATTTGTATCATTTTTAATAATCAGTGGTATTTCTGTGTTGGGCATAGTTTGCATATGCTACTTAATGACTGGAATACGTGGAAAAGATTATTGATAAACTAAAGCCAATGCTTTTTCTGTAGTCAAAAGTAGATCCCTCTAATGTGGCTTACAGAAAGAACACACTACTTTTATTGGTAATATCAATTTCTCCAACTCCACTAATTAATTATTCAACTTTTAAAGCCTTAAACACTTCAAGATATATGCTTATTGGGGAAATACAGAATTGTTTTTCACTGGGCTATATTAGTTGCTACTTGCTAATTAATTAACTGTGTCCATTATTATTGGGCTGGGTCAAAATTTTTGAAATCTAGCCCCAAAACGACCAAGAAAAGAGGTCGAACTGCAAATTAGAGGGTCTAAAGGAAGCAATGTGTAATTTTTGTAACATGAGATACATGCAATATCTTCCCTTTTTTTTTCTTTTTTTTTTTTTTAAATCTATGGTAGAAATCCTCCAATTCAAGGTACATGAATCTGCTTCACAAGTTTTACAATCAAGTACATCATTATATTCGAGTAAAATAAATAATCATATCTCACACACCGTATGAAAAAATAATATGAAAGTTAAACATATACCACTTTTTTATGGAACCCAAACAGAATACCTAGAGTCTTGTATACAAATTAGATGATATACAATCTGTGACATTTGCCTAACATTCTAGCCATCTTGTACTTCTAGCTTCTAGGTATACCCATAAAGGGAGGATGTTTGTTGAAATCTTAATAGTATTAAATTGCAGTTAAAACTTGAAGAAAAATGATAAGAGTGGCCTAACGCTTTTGACATTACCACCTCTAGGTATGATCTAACCTTGGGTTTTACCTTTTACGACCTCTTTCTTTTGTGGGCTACCGAGGTGACCATAGATGATTGGGCCCTTATCAAACCCAAATCACATTTTTACATGATCACAAGCCCAAACACATTCTCCCAATCCAGGAACGGAATCTAACCCAAGCCCTATTCAGTTCATCATGATGTGATACATCTGAAATTTTAAAGGGTTTATTGCATATATCCCTTGGATTCAAGTCTTATGATGTTGAAATTAGCGAGCTGATTACACCTGTATTGTCATTTTTTCCCAAATTTCATGGTGACTTCGCTTACTAAAAATAAAATGGTAACAAGTTTTCAACTTCATTAATACAAGGAATTAATATGCAACTCATTTCAAAGTTTTAAGAGTAGAACTTAGTTTGGAATTTTTGCTGACTCACCAGCTACTACGCTCAATATACGATATAAACACATTAGCACACCTCGAACATATGACCCGATCAAACACAGACTCATGAATCCTCAATATAGACCACAAGCTAATACCAACTCCAGGAAGCTTGTTACACTCCTCGTCTGCAATGAAGTGTTCCAAATTCCAGTCATGGATTTTCATCCCTTCTTATATCTATCATGCATTGAGATAACATGAAAGAAACGATATGGAACATATATAGCCGAGTCTACTGGAGTTCAATACAACATGCACTAGCACAGTTTACACGAAGGTGTGGCCCAGAAAAGCCTAAACCTTGTTCCAGGGGAAATTGTTGAAAAATAGGCTTCCAGCACCTGCTCGGGCTGCTAAATAACTTATCCAACAGCAGGTTAGTTGCTTCCTACTCATACCATCAAGATAATCTATTGCTACCTCAAAATCTATTAACTCAGACGAGTAAATCCAGAACTGAGGTCAAACATAATATTGCTACAGCACCCATTCATGACAATTTTAAAAGAGAAGCTCTAAAATTTTAATATTTTAAGCACATGTGAAACTGGCTCGTGAGCATTCTTTCAACGGAGACCGCAGTCCCAGAACCAAACAGCTCAAAAATGAGAAAAAGGCCCAGACCGAATCTCTTTCTTTAGGAACATTAGTCACTTTCTTCCTTTCCAGACTCCATCTCCTCTTTGTCCAAATGTAGTTGGCTTCCACTTGAATGCAGCAAGCACTTACTATTCGCTAATCTGGATCAGGTTCCTTGAGACAACAAAAATAAAGTACAAGGTAACAAATGTTTGCAGGCAAACAAAACAAGACAGAAAAGGAAAAACTTATCCAATTTGAATATTGAATGTAACAAGATTATTTTCTTCAAATTTATGAGTATTCAGAAAACACTAAAAAGAATGAAGATACAAGAACAAAAGATTAAATTTAAATCACAATTTTTTTTATTATTATAACATAACTAAAGAGCAAAAGAAAAGTAGAAACCTGAATGCTTATTCTTCCACATCCATTCCTGAGAGGCCTGGACACCCTATGAGACACAAAATAAGTATATCTTCCAAAGAAAAATATGAAAAGCAATAAGAAAAAATGGATGTGAATTTCTCAACTCTAACCTGCTGATATCGAGTGGGATCATTCAATGGACCAGTCCCTGCTGGTATTTGTGCATAGCCAAGTTCCTGATACTCCAAAAGTCCAATGGTCATCAATCAGAACCTATTTCTCATATCATTGATCTTATACTTGAAAACATCGAATGTTGAAACATTAGGGAAAGCAATTATGTATGCTTTAAATGCTCAGGAGCCCACATAAAGATAGAGGGATGATGTAATGCAGAGAAAAAGAAAGATAATCAAACATAGAAAACGAAAATCTGTGCTACTTAAGACAAGCACATTCTCGCTAATAAAATAAAAATATATGTGCATCTTGCATACTTTCTAAGCCCTAAACAGGATACAGTTTCAGAATAAATATCAAAAGCAAACAACAAAATTCAAGCTTGATAGCAAACATGCACATGACAGATTTCTCAGTTTACTGAATACAAAAATTGTTTCCAAGGAAGTAAACTATTGTTCAGACAGAGCCAAAGAGAGTAGATTATCTGATAACTCGTACCTTAGTGCCTTGTTTAGCTGAAAATCCAGGAACCTGGTACTGAAAATATTCAACACATAGGGTAAGAACTGCAATCATAAAATTTCAAATCTCATGGATAGATACATAACAAAAACTGACCGAAGATTGAGCAGCCTGCTGCAATGGCTTGGTCTGGTTGTGGAGGTGTGCCTGATGTTGACCTTGAAGCTGTACTTGCATCTGAGGAGCCTGCTGTGTAGATGGTCCTGGTGGGTGAGACTGCACTTGAGGATGTTGGTTAGATGGCCTCTGTTGCTGCTGCTGCTCATATAGTGCCAACTCTTCAGGTTTTTCCCACTGCAATAAGTAAATGATAATGAGAAGGCATACCCTTCGGAAGCCATGTATAGATGATAAGACATTTACCTTGCTTTCACCAGTCAAGCTGTTATAGTAGTACTTGTATCCATCAGGCGACATATGCTCTGTCCAATTACAATTAACTGTAGCAATAGCAGGAGTCACAGCTGGGACAGCGGGCGAAGCAGAAGTAGTCGGAGCTAAATCTCCTGCTGGCTGGACACCAGGAGTATTGGCAACTGGCTGCGACAATGTTCCAGCCCAAGGAGACTGGAGGATTAAAAACAGTTTCTTTATAATAAGCACCCCATTACTACAGCAAATTAAGTGGTAGTGGAACATAAAATAAAACAAATTGTAACTGTCAAAAACACTGCCAAAACCAAGTTTTAAATAATGTTATCAGTAAACCAAAAAATATTATGGAACAAATAATCATTTACTACAAAAACTCTGAATATCTCAAAATTAGGCCAATGGGAATTATATAATAAACTACAATACCCAACTCAATAAAAAAATTTATGATCTTAATTGCAAATGCCAAATATAATATCATGTGGGCCAATGTGTGACCAAAACGAGGCCTGCTCAAATTATATTGAGAAATAGCCATATTGAAATTTTCTTCCAACACAAAACTACCTAAAGAAAAGCTCCCACATCATTTTCATATTTAAAACTATTGATACCTGCTGTTTAGCAGCTAGTAGACCCTGATGAGCAGTTAAATTCTGATTTGATGGTTGTAGTTGCTGCAGCTGCTGCTGTAGCTGATTTAAAGCTTGTTGTGATGACTGAAATGTAGCCTGCAGAGTTTGTTTCTGTTGTGACAGCATTTGAGCCAACTGTGATGGAGATTGACCAAGAGGCTGAAGCTGCTGAGCGGGTGGTGGTTGTTGATTTGCCATCCCAGGTGCTTGTCCAGGAGTTGATGATGCATTATGCTGCACTTGAGTCAGAGGAACAGAGAGCTGACCGTTCCGTCCTGGCAGCTGTTGTGATGATGGAGCCTGACTATAAGGATTTTGGCCAGCAGAGTGAGGTGTCTGCATTTGACCAGGTTGCATATGTGATCCCTGCAAACTTTGGACATTGGAAAAAGATGCTGCATTTAACGGCTGTAACTGCACGGAAGATGGCAAATGCTGTGGTGACTGAAGTGGTCTCTGTACAGGTGATATTTTTGAGCCAAATGATGGAACTTGTGGCAAAGACTGGTTAAAATTCTGAAATGAAATTCAAGAAAAAGGAAATCAAATCAGTTTTCAGAATATGATGGATACAGTAACAGTCAAGCTAAATTTTTCCACTTACCAGCTGCGACATAGGAGCAGAAGAAACAGTAGGTCCAGGAAGTGAACCATCTGCATTGCCAGGAAGGCCTCCAATAGGACCCTGGGAGTTGGGCAAGAAAAACATAAGAGACATCTTGGAAAAGGCGAGAAAGAACAGCCATAATCATATAATTCCAATGTTACTTAACACCTGAATCAAAAATTAGAACAAATGCCACTACGACAGGAAACCAAGACCAACGTTCCATTCACATAATAAATGCATCAATATATGCAGCAGTTATGATAAATTGCAGGTCAAGTTTATAAATATGATCAAGTTTATAGAGCAGCAAACATATGAAAATAATGTGACTAGAACTGAAACCAGTGTTGGATTGAAACAATGCAATATTTTGGACACAACATCCTAAGTGTTGCATTCCAAACACTCTATGTTGCAACCAAGAATATTTGTGATATAAAATGCTCAGCAGAAAAGTTGTTAATGATCTTACTGGAGTGGAAGAGACAGCCATATCCGCAGATCTAGCAGGAAACTTATTACCAAAACCATGGTTGCCAACATGAGAAGGCGGTCCTAGGTTTTGCGGGCTCACTGGAGGCCAGGAATTTGGAGGAATGGGGCCACGAAGTGGCTCCCTACGGTCTAGTGGTGGTCTAGAGAAGATTAAAGAAAAGGTGAAGAGCAAATATTAGGAAATCAAAATCATTAAAATGTAAAAGTTCGACAACATTGGCAAGAAGAAGCTAATCACAAGCAGGTAACAGGGACAAATACCTGATCCCAGGGGCAGAAAAAAGAGGGCCAAAACCAGGTCCACCGAAAGAAGAACCACCTCTGGGAAAGGACAAAAAGAATATTGATTAAAGATTCAAAAAATCACCCAAGATAGATGTCGGGATTTTAAACCAAAAAACAGCCAGAAACAACTAAAGGTTTCCCACCATAAGAGCAAGCAATGCAGATAACTATATCCAGGTTAACACACCTAAATGAGAAATAAAAAGGTCATAATGCCAGATATACGACAAGTTTCATGAGCATGGATAACTCTCAAATAAGCGCCCACAAGTAAAAGATAAACCAGAAAAGAAACGAGCAAATAAGTTGCAACGTGATCAGAAAAAAAATCAAAAAACAAAAACGGAGATGTGTGCAAAACCTACCTTGACTCTCCAGGTCTAGGTCTTTTAGGATCAGCAAATCTAACAGTTAATGGCTGATCACACCCCTGCAATGCAAAACCCAGATGATATACTAATTGACTATGAGATAGGTAATTGAATTCAGAGCACCATTAAGAAAATGAAAGCAGCTTACTCTCATAGTATATGTTCCATTAAGAGCATTAATGGCTGCTTGCGCCATCTCTCTCTGAGAGTATTTGACAAATCCACATCCTTCAAACAGTTTTATCATAAGTTAGGAAACAAAACAGGAAAAATTCAAATCTGAAATGTCAGTGCCAGCAATAGGTAATACATCCCATCCATCACCACACCACAGTAAACTAACATAATAAGAAAAGGAATTGCTTTCTTATCTTCACGACTCAAATCCTGAGTTGGTCACATTCTAGAATTGGAGGAACACACCAAGGATATCCATAGGTAGCTAACTTTCGAATATTTATTGAAAATTGAAACACAGCCTCAGACTAATGAAAGGGGACGTACCACGGCTCTGCTTCATTTCATCACGCATAAGATAGACATCTTCAACTCTACCATAAGGTAAAAAAATCTGGAGAAGAAAAATCATTAGTACCAGTCATTCAGATTGTTCATTCAGTAAAAGTTCCACTGAACCAACATACACTAATAATTAACAAATAATATTATGAGAAACTTAATTCAATTGATAAGCCACAAAACAAATAATGACAAAATTATATAATTGTCTGTTAATGGTTTCTTGATGAAATGCAATAGTCAAGGACTAATAACTTGGAGTGCACACACCCTTCCAACCTCAATAACAGAATAGGGAAAATGGAATATGAATGTGAACAGGAAAGCTCCCTCATCCCAAAGCCCTCACAACATTAAGCGTTTTATATAAGCATAAAAGGAAGAAATGTACAAGGTTATCTTTTGAAACAAAGATGAGAAAAGCTAGCTCTGTGCAACAGAACATACTTCTTCAACATCCTTCTCAGTAGCTTGTTTGCTCAATGACCCAACAAACAACTTGTATTCTGTTGCACCTGCAATCAGGTAAAAAAGACCAGCAAAAAGATAAAAAAGCTAATTCACCAAATATTAAATAAACAAAAATTTCAAAGCCTCCATAGATATTCCTAGCAGAGATTTAACAGCAAGAAGAGCATTAAAATATCAACAAAATAAAAATCATCACAAAGTACCAAGGCGTTCTCGCTCTCCATCGGCATATCTGACTTGGATAGGACCAACACCCTGTGTAACTCATGAATAAATAAGAAATGTAGGAGCCCAAGTTATCAGCACAAAAAAACTGAGCAAAAAAATTATACCCCTGGCAATGTATACTGGTTATGAAGTGCTCTAATGGCTCTATCAGCCTCTTCAGAAGAAGCATATTTAATGAAACAGCATCCTGCGTAGGCCAAAAGTTGGTATCCAGATTTTATCAAGATATTCTACCTTCACCCGAGACAAAACACAGGTGCAGTAACATTAAAGCTCAAAATAAATTACTTTGGGTAAAGACTAAAGCTCAAAAAAATTAAAAATTATTTAGGTACATCACATATATGTAGATTCACTCAATGGATCGAGACACAAAACCACAGCATTCCAAAGTCCAAACTTCACGTGTTAAGACAACCAATATCCATGTTGAAGTCGAAGAACAAGGCACTTCAGCAGCCAACATTACATTCTTTCGTAACTTAAGACCAAGATAAGGCAACAAGAGCTTAAGAAAATAATGGAGGTTAAAAATAGCAGCTTCCCCAGATAATTCAAAAAATTAAAGTGCCACCACAATATCAGACATTCTCCAATTCAACAATCATAACAAGTAAACCATAAACAAGGGATTTGATATCACTGATTTGATTGTGAACATGAACATTAGAAAACCAGTCCCAGTAAAAGGACAAAACATTAAAAAAAAATGACATAAAACCAAGAAATACTCATCAACTGCGGATAGTTAAACAAGAAATTGGCGAAGACCAGAAAAATTAAAGCATAATCAATTCCAAAGTCGTTTAGCATGCTTAGTCATCAAATTGATTTAACTGAAAAATACTTCTTTATTTTTCAGTGTAATGTCAATGCAAATGAATTGATGCACAGGACTACTTGTCTGCCATCTCTATCACATAAATATGTGACCCCCCGAGACAGAAAGACCAGAACATATAATTCTTAGTATGGAACATTAGCCGTTATAGACTATCATTGTCACTGAAAAATTGTGACAGGCAATTTTTAGAAATAGTAAACTAACCTCAATCATTATAAACCAGTGTCATGTGGAACAGTTTAAACAAATAATGTCCAAGATTTCACTAAAATAAAATGGCATCACTTGGTTATTTTATACCTGTATATAGCCACAGATTTATCTTTCCTATAATTTTAGGATTACTCTGTTTAAGCAGATAAACCAACACGTGTAATCACAAACAAGTTAGTACATATGGCAGACGTGGGTAGCACAAAGAGCATTCCATATACATAGATCCAAAGAATGGAGATAACCCAGCAAAAAAAAACAGAATAATCATTGTACTCCTACTAAGATCAATGTATCAATACTTAAACCTCAGTCAACTCAGTCTGTCATTGCATTAGCTCTATTTGCATCTACATCAGCGAAATAAAGTAAACACAACTAAAGATATAATGTGGATAAAAAATAATCACCAGATGAACACTTATAATCAAGTGAATCATAACCAAACTCCAAAGAGAATAAGTCATAGGAAATGTCTAGTGAACAAAAGAAATCCATTCACCACCAGAGTTGCTTGAAATAGCAGAAATGCAAAGAAAAATTACTTATGCTGCACAATGTACCAAACCACAGCTCCAATACTCCACAAGGGGAAAAAAGAACAAGAAAATTATGAGGAAAAATAATTCAGACAAATTAATGAAAAAACATAAAAAACTACGCTGAGCGACAAGTCAAACATCAAGTAGAAAGGACTGCCAGCAGTAAGTTGGATATTGACCTGCTATTACGAGAAAAAGATCAACAAGTGCTCATCTAACAAGACAAACAGAAACATTGTTCTGCAGGGATAAAAAAGAATCCCAATTTCTCTGATTCGTATGATAAATTAGGACAATGGAAAATGAATTAATGGACCCACTCTTGGATCATTAAAATTGTAGCTCTTCATGTTCCATTGCTAATGCACTATACGAACAAAAATTTCGAAGAAGCTATAAATCCCATCAATAAAATATGCCATGTACAGAACCAACCAGAGTGTCTCCATTCTTATATAACCCTAGCAGCATAACATTAAAGGGCGGGAAAAAAGCAAGATCCAGTCACAGTTGAAACTGAAAACAAAAACAAAAATTAGTACATTCAGGCTTTCCACCACTATTTAAACAAAAAATTTCAAACTTATGTGCTCTTGCAAAATCCAACGTCACCGCTCTGCTAAATCCATATTATGGCAAAATGACATGTAGAACTACACATATCCAACCACATGTTCCATCAACAACTCCACCGCCACAATAGGGGAGATTTCGAGCACATAAAAGATATCCGTGTCGATACTAAAACATGCCACACATAAAATTACTCAGCTTGATCTCCCATCATACACAAATTGACGTATCGTGGAGAATAGATTGTACAATTGAAGATCAATCACCAATATAACCAAATCAAGTAACTGTCCAGATCCAGATATGAAAATGTATCTGATATTGCTGAATATGAAACTTCTAGAGCTGCTCATTTTAGGTCCATGTTTCATGAAATTTTTAGCATGGCAATGAACTTAAATTGGCCGGAATTCCCCTCATACATGCACAAAACCTCTTAGCCAAACCTCCCACATGCACATCTTTCGCAGCACAATGAGAAGGGCTGAAAAAAATAACCTAGCAGTAAATTAAAGTTCCTGCCTCGAAATGTAAAGTATGTCGTCCAGACATCTATATAACTATCATCATTGCACCACTACAGCTCACATCACATCCAACCAACAAATCCAAAAAGTTGCAGCAGCTAACATAGATGACCTCTACATAATTATCATCATTGCACCATTAGAGTTCACATCACATCCAATCAACAAATCCATAAAGTTGCGGCAGCCAACATATTCACTTGAACACATGGTTTTGGACATAAAAATGCATCAGAAAAACTGTTTTAGCAGAGAAGCCAAAACCTGGTATAATGGCTGGTGCGAAACCTGGGAGCTTTAGTGATGATCAAAAAGTCAAAACTAATTACACGGAGTCCCCAAACCAATGTAACATCCACAAGTACATGTACAGCATTTATATTAAATGTGAAGCAAATGAGTCAATCCCATTAACAAACACGACTTCAGTAACAAAAAATAGCATCATAGAAAGCATGACCAAGGATAACATAGCTGTCGCATGGAAAAATGGACTAAGGATATCACATACAAACTACAGTGATCCTCTCCCAACAATAAAATAACAATAAATTCATCAAAGAACAATTTGATCTATATTGGTTGTCTAGTGAGTTCAAAACCAATGGGCTTGTAGCATCCACAAAAGTTACACCAAAATCTTTAGCACAACCATACTCCACACAATATTTTCCATTTGATAGCATTGAAGTATGTCATTTGGACAAACAACCAGAGTTGGCACGTAACAGCAGAAATAGCACAACAGTGTCGCCACAACCCATTGAAGAATGCATTACATTACTCAGATATCTAATAAAAATTAAGTGCTATGCCAGAGCAAAATGCAAATTGTAGGGATTACAAGATAAGTTACACCACTATGACTCCCAAAACCAATTATGTCTCACTTCCTAATCAAATCAATTCTCCATAAATTCAATTTACATTTAGCAAAATACAACTAACTAAAGTCAAGTGCTGGATATTAACAGAGACGGTAATAGCATCCATAATGCAATAAACAATTGAAATCTCATCACATAGATCCTGAGATGAAGACGAGATCACTAGGAGTTTAAACTCACATCAGCTAATTTTATTGATAATTCCATAACATTTTCCAAAAATCAAACTCCAGCTTCTTGAAGAACCAAACCATTTAAATGCATCCAAGAGGGAGAAAAGACTACTGAAAGAACGAATTCTAAAGCCATCGATGAGAAATGAACATCATTTTGTTGTCTCCCTTGTTTGTACAACAACAGAGTTTCTCACAAAACTTAGTGAAAAGCAAAGTAATGCTGTCCTAGACTATGCCACAACTAAAGAGGTATATAAAAGCAAAAAATGATTCTTCCTGATCACTATACATGGATCAATTTATAGAATGTTTAATCTCGTCTTCTTCTTGGATGATGGAGTATGAAAAGAAAAGATGTGAACAACTGACGAGAAACATAAGGTTACAGTGGCTTCCTTCAGCCCCCAAAGGACCTGAAAAGGCATTTACATAAAAATCTTAATTGTGTAGGACACAGCATATGCACATACCTTGTTGTTGTCCAGTCCTCTTATCCTTGATCAAAGCAACTTCCAAAACGCATCCATGATTTTCAAAGAGAGGTCGAATCTAGAATGAACAGACAAAAATTAAGACAGAAGAAACAATATAAAATTTACCAAACCTAACAGAGAACTAATGCACTGAATCAAACCGAAATAGTATGCTATTGCAATAAAAACTTGAGCTTCCACTGTTTATTGGATAATAGTAAGTTTGCACTAGCTTGATGTCATATCAAAAGAAAAGCCTTTATTATAGTCAAAGCGAAGGAAAAATCCATTAACTGAACTGTCTTGCAAGCAAACCCTTGGAAATATTATGAAGAGACTATGAGGAAAACCAATGCACTACTCTGCCTATATAACAACATATTCACGGTAGAAACCAATGAAACAAGGCTATGCAGAAAGTTCATGAAATAGGAATACAGGACGTAATATCATGCAAAATTAAATCCTTAAAAAAAATCATTGACAGAGTTCGAATTCAAGCATTGTCAAGGAGGGAGCTCATCAAGAAAACCCACTTACATCTTTTTCAGTGGCTGTCCTTGGAACAGAACCAACAAAAAGTTTGGCAAAACTAGCTCCTTCTCTGCCTGAAAAAGGTGAAAAAGATTGTGATAAATGCAACTAATATAAATGACACTAGGTTTGGCCGTGAACCAAGAACAAAAAATAGAAAGCCATGCAACAAAGAATATACAAATAATGAAGTAGCTTCAAATATATCACCACTTGACAGTGTCCTCAAACATCATAATAGTAGCAATAAGGTCACAGAATAATGATACCATCAAGAATAACGATGACAAAGTGAACATATGAAAAAAATCAAGAAGGTGAAAAGATAAAAGCTGGAAACTCTCATGGTATACAATTAAAGTTCAGCTTTCTTAACTCTACTGCCAATTTCATTGATGTTCCAAAATTTTCAGAAATGAACCAGCTTAAAGATCTTCGAAAATTCAAGCCTTGCATTAAGCTAAGCAACTTCACTTAATTTGTCATGTTCTTAGTCCGTTTTGCCCTTAATTAATCCCTCAAGCTCAAAAGCTTTTCAAAAGACAAAACTTATTATGTATTTTTCAAATACTATACCCTTTGTATACCACAATTATGAAATGATTCCACATTTATTCCAAATTATTCCTTTTTCTTAATTGCACCTTAACCAGGTAAAAACGAGAGCCTACGTGTCAGTGAATAATCTCAATTTCTCAAAATGTTTTCTAAAAAATAAAAACCCAAGCTACAGTGCAAGTGACTTAGTATTTAGACACAATCACCAGTACTACTCTCTCAATCAGTTCTAGTACAAACAACTCAGCACACACCAAATAATTAAACAGTATCACATAAAAACAAATTAAAGATCCAACATTAAGCCATAGTCGACTTATATACATAATGATGCAAGTAACTATGGTAATTAAAGGCAACCCTAGAACTATTATCACAAAGCAAGCTCATATTAACAACTCATTGCATATCAACATATCACGGCAAAGCAAATATAAACAAACCAAATCTCCAAATTTTAAGCTAGAGTCCACTAATATATTAGAATTCATAAGGTACCTGGCGACCTTTCTCTACCAGAAAAAGGGTACCCTCGCTTCTGGCCCGTGAGAGGATGTGGTGGCACATTGTAATTATCCAGACCAAACCTTCCACCATCACTGCCACCACCACCACCCATTGGTCGAAACCCTCCAGCATCACTATCACTGCCACCTATTGGTCTAAACCCTCCACCGTCACTGCTGCCGCCACCCATTGGTCGAAAATTTCCAGCATCAATGCCGCCGCCACCCATGGCTCGAAACCCTCCAGCATCACTGCCGCCGCCACCCATGGCCCGAAAATCTCCACCATCACTGCCTCCGCCACCCGTCGGTTGAAATCCATCAATCCCGCCACCATCACCACCCATCGGTCCAAACCCTCCCCCACCACCTCCTCCCATTGGTCGAAACCCTCTTCCACCACTGCCACCCATCGGTCCAAACCCTTCCCCACCACCCGCACCACCAACCATCGGTCCAAACCCTCCAATTCCATCACCAACTGGTCTTAATCCTCCTCCTCCTCCTCCTCCTACGCCTCCATCACCACTAGGCAGAGGAGGATAGGGCGGCGGACTATCAAATGGCCTGTTGTTTTCCCTCCCACCGCCGCCACTTCCCCGGCCACCGCCACTCGAGAATCCGCTGCGGTAATTATGAGGACTGTTGCGTCCTCCTCCTCCGCCCCGGTAATTTTCCTGGCGGTGTTGGTGGAACGGAGCTCCGCCGCCCCGGGAGTGCCTGCCGCTTGAATTATAATGATGAGGTTCTTCACTGCTATTGCTGAATCTATCACCGCCTCTATGCCTATCGAATTTATCCATGGAAGTACAAAATTGGAGATAAACCCTAACCCTTCTAGTGTAAAGAATCGAAGGAGAAAGGTAGTGAGTGAGCTCGGCAGAAATATGACGAAATTATGAAGAGAATAAGTGATTGTTGACGATTAACTATGTATTCGAACGACAGCGTTTCGCTCCCAATCCCGCTCTCTCCAATTATAATTATTGTTTTTGAACATATCGATTAAAATATACTATTTATTTTCTTTGAAGACATTACTAATTTACTGCAAGTAACATATAAATAATTATATTGATCAAAAGATATTTGTAAAAATAATATGTTGGTTTTATTTATAAAAAAATCAAAATACATAATATTAAGATGCAACATAATGGCATTGCATTCTTAAATATAGTTAAATGTAAAAAGTTAGCTAAATAAAAATAAAAATATTAAGAAAACAATGTATCGAATTATTGATTCTATTTAAGTTAATACTAAAATTATTCAAATCAATATACTATACAGAATTAAATTTCATGGGGTCTAACCAATACCTTAATGAACATGTCAGACTCCAAAGGTTGCTTTGTGGGCTCAGGATAATGCATTGGGCTTGCAAACTTTTAGTATTGGGCAATGCTCAACAACCTCAAGAAAGCAGAAAATGGGCTTTAAAAGGCCAAAGTTAGAAATTTCAAACAGGTTGGAGAGTATTTAATTTGATGTATTAATAATGACAAATACTTTTGTACTAATTGAATCTGCACATCTTTTAGGTTCATTTTTCAGGGTAATAAAACGTAGAGTTGCCAAACACCTGCATAAAGTGAAAGGACAAAAAGAATGCCTAAATTATTCATTGGTCACAAAGTTCTTTTGCCTCTTTAGTCCTCGGAATCTTCGTTATATGATTGAACACGACAAAGGTTGGGGTAGGGCATGTGTTCCATTGGATCTAATGCATGTTCTGATGAATGGTCATTAGAATTCGAGTACGATGTTGCTCCCGATATGATATTTGGGATTTGTGTTTATGAGCTTGATTGGTCCAACAAATACTTATTCATTTTATAATTTTGTTTATGTCAATTTGTTATTTGAAAACTCTATTATTGAATGATTCTCAGATTGAGATTTGTCCAAGTTACAAAGAGAGTTCACATAAAGTTTGTTCGTGTTATAATTATATTTTTTAAATTTTTTATAATTAGATAAAAAAAAATATTTAAAATTTAAAAATATTTTTATTGTTCAAGTTGAATAAGGAAAGCGGAAAATGAATTTGAATAATTTTATGGCTACGAAGGTCAAGCTATATCAAATAATAGTCAAATTAAGATTAATTTATTCTTCAATTAATTTTATAATTCAAATGCTCGTAGAAATTATAATTTTATTTTGATAAATTTTAAATGAATTAATTACATATTTATATGAAAATTTAAAATTTTCAAGGCCCGATAAAAGTTCATGTGTAATTAACGATGGCCCAAAACTTTAGGACTATCCCATAATTCATCATCATCAATCATCATCCTCCCCAACTCTTTTTTTATCCAAAAATTTTTTGTGTTTCCGTTTTATCCAAAAAAATATTTTTGAAAAAGAACTAAATTTCTCTTTTTCCAATTTATAAAAAAAAAAAAACAGCCCACAAAACTCCAAAATCTACCGGAACTTCTTCCTCTCTATATCCACCCCCGCCCGCCCCACCCTTTCTGGGCAGAAAAATCCGAAAAAGGAAAAGATTCCAGAAAAAAGTTGATCAGAGACTCAATGGCGAGACATGAAGAGCTGCCGGTGCCCATTTTCACTTCTCTTGAACCAGTGTATGGAACTGGGTCACAGCTGGAGGAAGCGGAGCTGCGATTCAACAAGTTGAAATCCAAATTCATTGAATTCTTTGGCCACCCTCCTGATATCTACGCCCGATCTCCAGGTACAACATATGTACAAATTACGTACTTTTTAATCACTATGTTGTGGTTTGATTTACAAAATCATGTATCTGGTGATTGCGTTTGAATTGAGATTACTGTCTTTTTTGGAAGGATTTTGTGTAGGGAGGATGAATGTATTTACGTGTAATGTCTTGGTTGATAATTGTTATTTGGGCCATTTTTTAATGTTATAATTGTCATTTTTTCTTTCTTTTTTTTGTTTTTTCTTTTCATTTAATTTTTTTTTTTGGGTTGGGGTGGGGGGGGGGGGGGGTGTTGGAGATTTTTGTGTGATTTTGATATGGTAAGGTTAACTATATACATTAACAACAAGTAGTTTTGTGATTTGATTTAAGAATCATGTGTCTCTTGATGATTGTGAATCGAGAGTTTTGAGTCTTTTGGAGGGGTGTTCTGTGTAGGGAGGGTGAATTTGATAGGGGAGCACATAGACTATGAAGGTTACTCTGTGTTGCCTATGGCGATCAGGCAAGATACCATCCTGGCGATACGAAAACATGATGCAGACGAGGGGGAGAAGGTACTTCAGATTGCAAATGTCAATAGCGAGAAGTATTCTATGTGTACTTACCATGCAGATCCTGATCAGGTATGGTGATATTTAGCTCTATTTGTTTGTTGTGTGTGTCTGTATGTTATCTTAAATTTGAATAGCAAGAGGTGTTCTATGCGTACTAATCAGTTACATGACAGTTAGCTCTCTCTGTGTCTATGTGTCTGATCGTGAATGGGAATGGTGAAAAGTACTCTTTATGTGCTTATACCTCTGATCCTAGTCAGGTGTAGTGATATTTCCTTTGTTTGTGTGTATGTGTGTGTGTGTGCCTGTGCATGTATTTACAAGTTTGTTGGGTGGAGAAAGATTTTTTTCTTTTTGGGTATCACGTATTTAGTTTGATTGATTCTGGTTCAAATATTGGACTTTCAAAATGGGAATTTGTAGTGCGCTTGCACATGCAATTTTGAGTTATTGGTGGTAAACATATTTTTTTTGGGCATTATTTTGAATGCTTGTACTTTCAAATATGACTTTTGAAATGGGAATTTGCAGCTAATATTATTTGCTTCCTTTTGATTCTTGTACATTTTGAGGTTTAAACTGGATTTCTGAGTTACACTATTTGGATCAATTGAAGTGGTAGATCTTCTAATGGATCTACAATTGAAATTTGGAGTTTTTGTCATGATCGTACAAAAAGATGCGATCTTGTTGGTATGAAATACATTTAATAAATGCAATCTCAAAAAAGTGTAGTTTTTATTACCTTAAATAAAGCTTTATTTGTATGTACCAAATTGTAGATAGAAGAACTGTTTGTGTTCCCTTGCGGATAAAAAATTGGACAAGGGGTAACTTGATGTATTAATGTCGCATTCTTTTGGTCCACTATAGCTTGTCAATATGAGTACTATTTTGTTGTGCAGGACATTGATTTGAAGAATCACAAATGGGGTCACTATTTTATTTGTGGGTAAGATGCCTTTTATATTCTTGAAGTGGTTGTCAAACAGAATTTGACTAGTGCATATTGAATCCTCTATTTATCATGATTGGTCCTTGGCAAAGGGCAATGTGTTGCTCGTTGGTTTAATGCATGGTGTTAATTGACAGTTTTAGGAGACCAACTTCATGATGGAATATATATTGCAAAGATTATATACAAAATCTTAACACCTGATATCCTAATCTTTTTGTGATTTCATCTCGCAGGTACAAAGGTTTCTATGATTATGCCAAATCAAAGGGGACAGACATTGGTAAAGCAGTTGGACTCGAGGTTGTTGTTGATGGCATTGTTCCAACAGGTAATTCCTACCGAATAATGAGTGTTTGAATCTAAGCTGAGCTATCAATAAAGAGGAGGATAGTGATCGATTTTGTTTCTAATATTCGATTCATGTCTTTTTTTTCTCATGTAGGATCGGGTTTATCAAGCTCTGCCGCATTTGTTTGCTCTTCGACAATTGCTATAATGGCAGCATTAGGTGCAAACATTTCCAAGGTATTTCTCACGTTTGTGATAGTTCTATTTGTTGTTAAGCCTCACGTTAATCAGATCCAAGTCACTGCCTACCTGAAAATGTTATTTATTGGCTTTGATGCTTATTGTGTCTTTTAGCAAAGGAGTAATGAATAGAAACTAGTTGATAATAATTCGTCTGTAAATGATCTTCTTTTGTTTTTATTTGTAACTCTTTAAATTTTACTTTTCAGAAAGAACTTGCTCAACTTACTTGTGAATGTGAAAGACACATTGGCACCCAATCTGGTGGAATGGACCAGGTAATTTAACTCATTCCTCAAAAGCATTCCTGTATCATAGGGTCTGTCAGCGTGCAATGAATTTTAAGAGTGTATTTGGGCTCTTTCATTCACGCTTAGCATGCTTTTGTACTCGACAGTTTCTATTTCGTTAAGTTCTCTCCATTACCTGCAACCTAAAAGAAACTTTGTTGCTTCTTTAACAGGCAATCTCTGTGATGGCTCAATCTGGCTTCGCAGCACTCATTGATTTCAACCCTATTCGCACTACTGAGGTGCAACTCCCTGCTGGCGGGACATTTGTTATAGCTCATTCACTAGCTGAATCTCAGAAAGCAGTTACTGCCGCAACTAATTATAACAACAGGGTTGTCGAATGCCGTTTAGCTTCGGTAAGTTTAAAGTTGGCTCCTGATTCTTAGAATAATTTGAGCATGCTTCTTATTCCATGTACTTCATTCAATATTTGTACCTGATGATTTTCTTTTCCTGTGTTTTTGGATGATTGATTGTGTTGCACAATTTTATTTTGAAGTTTCTTTGACTTTTGTGTTTAGAATATATTGTTGAATTTATGCTTTGCGTCCATATATCTGCAATAAACTAATTGTTGGGCTGTTGCAGATTGTATTGGGCATAAAGCTTGGAATGAAGCCTGAGGAGGCGATAACCAAAGTCAAGACACTTTCAGATGTTGAAGGGTTGTGCATATCTTTTGCTGGTACTCGTGGATCTTCTGATTCAGTTCTTGCTGTCAAGGTACCTTTTTGTTAATCTTTTTGAAGTTTCTGAAAGACAAGTTTGTTGCAGGATCCAAAAGTGTCTGCTTATTATATTGCCATACCTATGCTTTGTTGACATCATTCAGTGCTTATTCTCATAGTGCATTATTCAAGTGCCTTCATATGAATTCATGGTTTCTTGTGGATATTGTTGTGCTTCTTTAAGCATCAAGTTTAATTGTTGGCCATGTCTTTAGGAGTTTTTGAAAGAAGAACCTTACAGTGCTGAAGACATTGAGAAAATCACCAATGAAAAGCTGCAAGCTATCTTTGCCAACTCTCCTTCTTCCTTGGATGTGCTGAAAGCTGCCAAGCATTTTAAGTTGCACCAGGTAAGTTTGAAACTTTTTAACTGTCTGATTTCTGTCTTTTGCTTTTATTATTAGATGTTTAAGAACATCATGCTAGTTATTTCATTGATGGTCCAACTCATTTTGTTTTCTTGATGCACGACCTTTGTATTTCCTAGTGTTAGATTCTATCTCTGCCATTGTATGTTTCTGGCTAATAGAACTCCTGGTGCTCAATCTTCATGCCTGATTGTTAGTTTTCTTATGAACCTGATCTCCACCTGCCAGAGTAACTTTAAAGTGGGGATAAAAAGGATCAATGAAATACAATTAGTACATTCAGTTTTGTTGCCTGAGATGCTACATTATGTCCGCCCATTCTCTTTTGGATGAAATAAGCAAACTTTTCTTATCATCTTTTTAGAGGCTCTTTTGTAACTTTATGCTAAAATAATTTTTCAGAGAGCTGCTCATGTCTACTCCGAAGCTAAGCGTGTATACGCTTTCAAAGATACTGTATCATCTAAGTCAAGGTGAGTTGAGATGTTGATAAGTCTCATTTGTTTATTTGCCTTGTTGGTTTTTTTTTGTTTTTTTTCATATTAAATTGATTTTTACATAATAAATTATACATTGTGACATCACCAGAATGGTTCAGAGATAAAGAACGAGTATTCAGCCCTCGGCAACTAGAAGAAAGAATTTAAAAAATTTGATTCATAATTTTTATTTGAGCAAGAAGAAGATAAAACACGACAAAGAACACTCGTGAAGATTGAACTGGTGCTTGCCTAAGAATATTTCTTCATCTTTATAAGATTTTTTAATTTGTCAATCCAGAATCTGTTCTGGTTTTTGGGTTCTGTCCTCAATATTATATGCCATTTTTGGATGTTGTGCTGATTTGTATCACTCAGTAGTTTAGTGCTGTAGTTATAGTCTACATGCCTTGTGTAGCATACGGCATTAGTGTTTCTCTTATATCAAAGTTTTTTAATCATTAACTTCTGGATTTCTTCCTACAGCGAAGAAGAAAAGCTGAAGAAGCTTGGGGACCTCATGAATGAGAGCCACTACAGCTGCTCCGTCTTGTATGAGTGCAGGTACAAGTCCAGCTCATGTTTTATGGATTATGGAGAATTGAAACTTTTGATGTTAGTCTATGATGGAGTCTTCTTGAGTTGTTATTAAATTTTGATTTGCAACTAATTGTTGAATAACTAACAATATAGAGATGCTTATTCTGTCAATCCCCTCCAAATGTAGCAGTTTTCAATGTCAAGTAAATCGTAAGAATTTTCTGTTTTGGAATCTTGTTATTCACTTATACCTCATATTACCTCATACAATCAGCTGTCCTGAATTGGAAGAGCTTGTAAAGATTTGTCGAAATAATGGTGCTCTTGGGGCAAGGCTTACCGGAGCTGGATGGGGCGGTTGTGCAGTTGCTTTGGTGAAGGAGAACATCATCCCACAATTCATCCTTAACTTGAAGGTTAGCATCTCTCTCTCTCTCTCTCTCTCTCTCTCTCTCTCTCTCTCTCTCTCTTTGATGCAAAATCACCATAACTTCCCGGAACGCAATTGGATAACAATATCATTCTTTATGCGAGTCAGGAGCAATATTTTCAAGCAAGAATTGATAAGGGGGTGATCAATAAGAATGACCTTGGCCTATACCTATTTGCATCTAAGCCATCAAGTGGTGCCGCCATCATCAAATTTTAGCTGCTGGCCACTATATGAGCTGCTTATGTTCGGTAGCTTGTCATCAGCTTGATCAGAAAGGATCGTTTTTATATTTCCTATCTGAAAAATAAATAAGTATTTGGTCCTTGGAAACTTGTCCTTAAAATAACGCTCATTGTCTGAACTAATTGATCAGACAGAGATTGATTGTTCGGCAACATTTATTAAATCAATTGCAAATGCAGGTATCCCCATTAATTTTAATATTTTTCAAAGAATGTACCCTGTTTATGTTGCATGGTATTTTTGTTACTACGGCTCCTATCAAAATTCACCAGCGCTGGTCCGTAAGTTGCTAGCAAGTTGATCCCTGTGAAGAACTACTTGAGCCTGACTTATGCCTTAAATAGATGTGCTCCAAGTCAAATAGTTGAGTAGGAATTTTTTGCAATGCTTGTTAAGCAATTTATACAGTTATTTAGCAATAGTCATCTTCCTCGAGTAACAACCAAATGAAATAAAGAAGTTGTGGCTGTGAATTGTGGACTTGACTTCATCCTACAAAATTTCATTTCATCAAGAAAACTTGAGTTGATTTCCTGATGTGCATGCAGGATGATTAGTTTTAGCTTGCACTCTAATAATAATGACACCGTGGGGTTTGATTTAACGGGTTCCAAGATAGGATATGGAGAATTATACCTACTTATAATTCGCGTGGGCTTCGTGCATGAGACCTCATTTGATTGATTGTTGTGATTTTTCTAGACTCGTTAAAAATTATATAATAGATGGGGGTGAATTGTTTTTTATTGTACAATCTTTTTTTTTTTTTCTATTAATGAGGAAAAAAAAATTGAAGTAGCCTAACTAGCATTGATTGAATGATTTCCCAAGTCCCATGACTTAATTCACATGACATGTTACAAGAGTACTGAGTATCATGTAAATCAAGAGATGGGTCCAAACAGCTCCCCACCTACAAAGCATGAATTAGCCTTCTTTAATTTCTAGTACATTGCACATCTGCAAGAATAATATTTGTCCCAACACTTGGTTTTGGTTCTGCAAATGTAAGAACATTGTCACATGCTTAACTAATGAAACTATGAATCCAAACATTATTAGTTTAAAGTGGTCAATTAGATATTTGACTACTGAAAATTAAGCAACAAAGAGAATTGGCAGGCTCCCAAAATTAGTTTGAACGTCTATCATAATGTGCAAGGGTGTTTAGCAACCTATTAAAATTACTTTTGGTTTATCATGATTACAAAAGGTGCTTAACAACTTAAATTAGAATCACTTTTGAATTGTTCAAACACAATATAAAAGCTAAAAATTGAAGTTTTTGCTCAATGCGGTTTGATAAAATCAATCCCTTTTATTAAAATCAATTGTTTGTTAAAAAAAAATAATTACGCTACTAATTTTATGTTTTTATTTTACTGACGTCTCTCTTTTCATCATCTATTTTATCATCAAAATGCATTTAAAGAGTGATTTTTCCTTAAAAATAAAAAAGAAAAGAGGTGATAAATCAGTGATATATTAGGACATGGTATGTATTGTTCTTTATTGGATTCGATTTCCTCATACAAGTAGGTGCTAAGTATTTATCAGAAAAGCACCAAGGCCGCAGGGTATTGCATCTAGATTTAATAAATAACTCGTAATATTGTATTCATTAGCCGCCCACGATTCGTCAAAACAAGGGAAAATACATAAACACTTCAAAACAAGTATAAAAATACAATATTATAGTCGATAAATTATAAATTAATTAAACTCTTTCTGAGCCAAACATAAGAACTACCATTCCAATGATGACTCAACGCCCTGTTTCAATTTTCAAATAGGCTCTCTTCCAAAACTAATTTAGTTCACAGTGACATCTGTTTTTCTTTTTGAGTGACTCGGCAAAATATATCATATAAATAATCTTAATTATATTTGTCAAGATTTATGTTACAATGGAATCAAAATATTAAATTAATATGAAATTACACGTATGTACTAATTTTTAAGAACGTCAAACTTAACACCCTACAATTATAAAATTTTGGGATTAAAATTTCAAGTATTTCATTTGAACTGGGTGGGTTTTTTCAGCTACAATGATATATGTGTAGATTAAATACACGCTGTAAAATTTCTAGCATTATATGGTTGGCCATAATGATGTTCTAGGATCAGAAAAGTGCTCAAACATGGTCGAAAAAAGATGCGAACTACTTTTCAACCGTCACTTTATTGTGGGTTAAAACTTTCTTGATTTCCCACCATCTCCAAACGGTAAAATAATAAGCATATATTTTCTCGATGAGCATTAGAATAGCTTGATTTTAGTTGGTGTTAAGCATTGTGTGCTTGTTCTTCTGTCTTAGATCGGATGAGATCGACCAAGAAGGCAAGAATAACCCCATCCCAAAACTAGGGCCGTGGACTTTGAAGATGGAGAGCGTGTGTCGGTGGAGAAATGAGATTCTTAAAGAAAAAAACAAGGACAGAAACATGGGCGAGGAAGAAATATCTCACTTTCATTTCCAATAAGCTGTCGCTTTCAAACTTCATAAATTACTGATACATACAATGTGCACTCCACTCATTTAAACAATTGCCAAAAAAATCATTAAACCTCCACTTTCCTGCTTGTTCCCTCAACCCAAAAATCCTCGTGCGCTTACCTCCATTTGTTTCTCTCTCTCTCTCTCTGTCACACACACACACACACACTTGATTAAATCTTGATTAGCCCACTTAAATTGTCTTCTTCTATGTAGTCGAAATAGCTTTGGTAGCAGCTCAAAAGGGATAGAGAGAAGCGATGTCTGAATAGCTCATTTGAGTTTTCACTTTTATACAGCCAGTAGCGCTAGCACTAAATCGAAAGATATATATATATATATATATATAGAGAGAGAGAGAGAGAGAGAGGAGAAACTGGATCTTGAATAGCCAATGGAGTTTTCGCTTCAAAAAATTTCAGTGCCATTTGACAATCTTGCCTTCATCGGATCAGGGCTTTCTTGTATGTCTTAAAAGGTACTTTCCTTTTTCAAGTGATTTAGTCCTTAATGCATGTTTATACTAGCTTTTGCTGCTTATCAATGCCCCTTTTTATGACCAGCAGTGAATCGGGTCAACTTTAATGGATTTGGGTAGGATATAATACCGGAAGAAGATACCCATTAACTGTCAATGCAATGCGTACTTATCAATCCCTTCGCCCCCAGTCAACCCAGCTACCCCGCCCCAAAAGAAAAGCGACCCGATCTTGCTCGCTCCCTCCACCCTCTCTCTCCTCGCCTGTCGCGGCCGTCAACGGCCCACAACGCCGCCATCCTCATCCTCGTCCTCTATATCTTTCTTCTTGCCCATTATCTTCTTATCTTCCTATCTTCCTATAATTCTCTTTTTATTTGTCTCTCTTTTCTCTTATCGTCAAGGAGGAAGAAGCTCTTAACTCCCAAAAGTTATGAGCTTTTAGCTTGACATTTTTGAAATACAAATAGTTTATTAATAATGCATTCATTAAATCTCATCTCTCATGAAAATTTCATTCTCCAATTGTGAATACTTGCATCGTTATTGTTCCGTCCACTTTGACCAACCTCCGGTAGCTTGATTTTAGTGGGTCAGCTCTTATTTGAAAGCTCTCTTCCTAAGCTTTCTGTGGCTGTAAGAAACATGACATTCGATTTTTTTTTACGATTTTATATGATTTTTCAAAGTTGCTGCCTTTAAAGTGTGGAAAAGATCCGAGAATTTTTTTCTTTCTTTAATTGCAACTATTTTTCTCGAACATTTTTAATATCTCATGCGCTTAATCCCATTTTGATAATTCTTAATTAACTATCTGGAATTTGTGCCCTCTTTCATGAGTTTGGTGATTCTTTTCTCTGGTAATGGACATGGTTGACTATTATTTTGTTCTCTTTTCACATATCAATAATTGAATGTGTAGTTTCTTTTTGTTCCTTTCTTTGCCAATAAGCAATTATTTGAGGAATCGTAATATTCGTTGTCTTTATTTTCATTGTTGTATAGTGGTTATCTCATTGTTCTTTAATTTTACTGTAACCATGACTACATGTTTATTTTCTGTGCAATGGAAAGAGGGCTGTTCTTAAAACTACTACTCATATTTCTCCTTTGTTTTGCTACCTGTCTAATGCACGCAGGTTTAACTTGGATATTTCTGGGATTAGAGTGAAGAGTTTGATTCCGACCCACTAATTTTTTGTGACTGGGCTTGGAATCTATACTTCAGAAGTAGTTGGCTTTCCTAGTTTTACGAGGAATGTGGGAAATGAATCATTACTATAATTGCGACTCTCATTTCTTTACTAGATTCCAGTGGAATGGTGTTTTGGGTTAAAATTTAAGGTTAGGTTTGAAGCATAGAGAATTTATTTGTCAACTGTAAGGCTTGGGAACTGAAGGAGGAAAGGAGCTAATATGGATTGTATTCCAATGAAAGAAAGAGACACTGTCATTGATATTGAGAGCTGTATTGGAACGAGCAATGAAGTAGTAACTCCTACCCTTTCAGATGATAAGATTGGAAATAGAGTTTCCTTCGCCGTGTGTGGTATGCCAGTGAGTGTAGATGAAATAGTCAAGGGTGAAAATACAGTGAGCCTTTCCAGTAATCCCAAAAATGTTGATGAGCTTTCTCCGGAATCAGTGAAGAATAAGAGGGAAAAGCGTAAGACAATGAGTGTTAAGAAGCCTCCTAAACCTCCACGCCCTCCAAGAGGATTGTCGCTGGATGCAGCTGACCAAAAGCTGATCAAAGAGATTTCTGAACTTGCCATAATCAAACGTGCTAGGATTGAGCGAATGAAGGCATTGAAGAAAATGAAAGCAGCAAAGGCATCATCGGTGTCAGCATCATCAAGCGGAAATTTGATAGCTATGCTGTTCACCATTATCTTTTGCATTGTGATCATTTTTCAAGGTACATTTCATTGCTAATTGTGAACTTTAATCCGCATTCGTTGATTGCCTGATTTGATGCTCCATGGGCTCATTCTCTTCCTTTCCAAGGGCATCTGTTGATCTTCTTTGTGCATACACTTGTTATCAATATTCAAAAATAATATAGTATGACCACTCATTGGTTCCAAGATCTTCATTTGCTACAAATTGTTGCATAGCTTTGGCAGTTACCAGCCTCATTTTCTGTTCAAAGCTTGCATTTTTTCCTGCATAACTTGGATGTGTTTGTGAAAGGGATGCGCTGATGCTGTGTGAGATAAGATTAAGAAATCTTGCTGGATTTGTGTTGGATCAGGTTTATTAAATACGCTCACAATTTTCTGACCATGGTGCCCTTTTAGGTTGCCACTCTTCGGGAATTTCCCCTAAAAATAGATCAGCCATTCCTATTCCTGGTTCACTGGAGTCGAATGGAGTAGCTGAGGGTAATATTGTTGTGGTACAGGACCAGCAGAATTTGTCCACCAGTGGTATACCATTAACCAGTGTCGAATCACCCAAGTATGATCTTTCTCTCTGTAAGAAAGTATTACTCTTCAGATGCATGATGTTGTTTTTACTGTGGCTAAGATAATAGAGCATTTGCTTGACTTTTGCAGTCTAATGGAACTGGTTCCTGGTTCTGATAGCACGGATGAAGCGAAAAGAGCTCTCCATTGAAACCAAGTGTTTTTTGGGAAAGAAGTGCGAGGACATGCATGTTAAATTCTTGAACAGGGTTGTTTTGTATATGCTCTGTGTCATGGAGGAATGCTGAGGCATTGCACTTCATGCTCGATAACACAGAATCTAGGAAGTCTTCATTGTTTGCATTGGAGTTTGTTTAGCGGTGGTCATTTTTGACCAGTAATTTTCTTCCTTGATATCAAAATTTGATTGATTAGACATGCCTTTGTACAGCGAAACTACAAGGAAAATTCTAATAAATGTGTTACCTTTATTGTACTTGCTAGAAGCATGTAAAAAATGATTTGTAGCTGCTGACTCTGTAGCTGCTCTGCCCTTCAGATGGTTTCTTTTTCAGATTGTACTCCTTGAGCATTTCCATCATTGAGACACCTTACTATTAGGATGCACCTTGTTGACATTGAGTGGACATTAAGATCATATCGAATGTTTTAGCCAGTTGGGAGTTAGTAATTGAAGGCTTATTTATGAGTTACCACCACCTGATGTGTTTTTTAACAGACATTGATGGCTGAAATCAGAGCTTCTGCCATGTTTCTAAACTGATAGATCTGTTGTGACTTGTAATGCTTATTAGATCTCTCTTTGCAAAGTTCTTGAATGGTGTTGGGACTGTAGATGAGTTGTTACATCACATATGATGGCCTACTGCAGTCTTGTGCGGCTAAGGTAACTGGACAACCATGGTCCTGGGCCATGCAAGAATATCATCTCTTCTGGTGGTTGATGCCAAGCTATGGATACCTATAATGTGACACTTCCCAAATTATTGAAGTTAAAATGACTTTCAATGCATGGCACTGTGGGATCTACAGGTGGTGTATAATTTATTTTTTTCTTTTTTCCTTGAGATATTTTATAACACTGTCATTTATGGCTGACTAAAATGAGTTGATTTTTGGTTGAATTATCTGGCCTAAATTTTCGGGGTCTATCCTGTGTGGGGCGCTGGGATTCATGTGCTTAGATCCACTATATGAGTTAGTGTTTTGTGGGTTTTCAATTGTTAAAATTGATTGGTATATAGAAGTTCTGTTCAATGTTTTGACTTGCTTTATTAGTGTTGTCTAAAATCTTGGTTTAGTGCGAATATTAGCACTCCCCACATACAATTATTTATTTTTATCATTTTGTAATTAATGATCCCACGTTCTCGTTATCTCTTCTAAATACTAGGGGGTGTATATTAATTCGCTTCACCCGATCCATCCACTCAAATTGGGTCTATCCATTTTAAATTTGTTGGTTTTGAATTTTTAGTTTTATATTGTTAAAATCCACTATATTCGGTTTGGGTAGTGGGTTTAATAATTAAAGTTGTTTCACGTGCAACTCCATCACTATATATACATGGATTATTCAAGAATCAAATTTTGCTTTATAAAAACAAGATATCAATGAATAAATATATGTGTATATATAATGTATTTGTGTAATAGATTTTTTTTTAACAAAAAATATTTTTTTATCAACAATCAAAAATCTTTCGACCTGATAAGTTTTTCTCATAACGAGAACATATGTTTTATTTTAATGAATTTCACTTGTTTATCTCTGGCTCTATCTTCCCTATTTCTGTTCTAATACTATTTTATTTACATTTTTGAACTCATAGATTGAAATAAAAACCAAAAAAAATCTAACTTGGACTTCAAGGTTCAATTTGAATCAACTAAACTCATATGACCAATATCATTGAGTTGCCTTACATTCTTGGGGGATTTCAATTTAATAACAAAATTAAGTTTGAAATAAATTTCTGATAATAGCGCTCTAGCCACGTCATGCACAGCTTGGCCCATTGCACATAAAGACAAATTTACCCCTCTGAAACTATCTCCACATGTATCAGCTTGCTTCATTAATGAATCCACCATCCCATTCTCCGCCACTTTTGCATTTCCCCTTGGCCACATCAGTCTTCAAAACAACGTCGTATGCATCTGCACACTCTAGCATTGAGCCTGGCCGGGCGCTCTCGAGCTTTCTGATTTGGGGATGGCTAGCTGCTTCAACTTTGGCTCGCTCTGACAGCAGCTACCATTAAATAAGGCCGAGCCCCGCCATGTCGGCGGTGTAGCTCCGGCGGTTGGCGCGGACGGTGGAGATGCAGAGCTGGTAGAGTGGTAGTTTGGGGTGTTTCTGCATGTGGTTTCAGTACAACGTCTGGACACCTCATTAGTGTGCATGCAATTACAGTACACCCTCATCATTGTGCTGAAATAATTATGCGGGGACTAGTTTGTAATTTTCTTTTTTTAATTTCTTGTTGCAGAGGTCGTTTGTTGCAAATAAATTGAATTTTCTCTTTTTAATAGATAGTTTCATTGCAAGGACTGTATTTTCTTTTTTCTCTTGCACAACAATGTACTGATTATAATTATTATTACCATTATTTTTGGGTACGATGATGTACCGAATTATTTAATCCTTCCAAATGTGAATTTGTGGTCACATTATGTTGGTGCACTCATATACGCTATATATATTTTTGATATTCTAAAATTTTCTATCTAAATGCATTTCAAAAACCCAACATCCCTCGGACATATAGACTCACCAGTAAAAACTCGTTCCCAAAAATAATTTTCAAAACACAAAAAAATTGCCATTTTGAAGAACGTGGACTTTAATTGGATTAATTATTGAAGCTCAATTTAATTTAATTAAGTTATTGCCAATTGAAATGGTATTTGTTTTTGGAAACTCAGGCTTGATTGGATAAGATATGTGGTGATATCCTAATTATGTACGAGAAGTTTCAGGGCTTATTAAAGGGAGTCCTCCTTACATAAGAATTGTTATACCTAATGCAAGAAGGAATAGGCCTCTTGTGTGAGGCCATGAAGCCCAATTTTCAGTCTTTCTATGTTTTTTTAAATATTCCTAAAATGATGGGCCGAAACCCAAATCATAGCCCATCAACACTCCTCGCACACTTTACTACAAATACCAAGTGGACGCGTGTTACCGCCAAGTCCAGAAAGGTAATATAATACCCCTTCGCCTCCTTCTCCGCACCGTTGCAAACTTGCAATTTCAAAATAGAGAGAAACAAAAACCCCACAAGCTATATTGGAAACCTTCTTCTCTCTGCAAAATTTCTCAAACGCCTGGCCTCAATCCTCTCTTTACAGAGACATACACTATATATATACACATATATGTATATCTATATGTATCTTTTCCGGAATCGATCATTCAGATTAAAGACTTTCTGCTATGTATGGATTTGTGCACGGCATTAGTCAAGAAAGCTTGATTTTTCATCCCAGCCGGCAGTTGGTTGCCCCTTTCTATCCCATTCCTGGTCCTGTTGTGTTCGGATTGAACCCTTTTAGAATGGAGATTGAAAGATCAATGTCTTTGTTTCAGGTTTGAATTTGTTCAAACATCTTTTTATTGTATAATATTTTTGTGTTTCAGTTTTTCTTTTTCAAAACTTTTCTTCCTGACTCTTTTATTTAAGTTTGTTTCTTGATATAGTTTTCTTTTTTCAAATTCTTTAATGGGTTTTCATTTTTCTTGAGTTTTTTTTTTTTTTTTTTTAAAAAATGGAGTTTGTTTCTTGAGTATAGTTTTTTCTGAGATTCTTTTTGTTGTTACTTTTATTCTTTTCTCTTTCTTTATTTTAGTTTATGGATAATGAGGGGTTGGTGCCATCTCCGGAGGAGGAAATCAAGAGAAGAAATGCTATTGACAAGCTCAAAAAGGTGTTATTTTCTTTATGCTTAATGTGAATTCTGATCATAACACGAGTTCGTTAACACATGCTATCATTTGTAAACCTTTTTATATGTTCTCTTTTAATGTGCACTGTAGTCATGAACATGCTAAGGTCATTATTGTGCAGCATTCGCATTTATCAGCATACTTGATTTTATTACCACATTGGGTGCTTATTGTAGTTATGGGATTTTGATTTTTTGATCTGTACAAGTGCATGTATTAGTAAAAATGCAGAATGTATGTCAATGGGATCTTCACGAGTAAGTTTAACATGCAATGACAATTTCGCAGATTCACTTTAAGAAGATGAATCATTGGATTCTATTGGCGACTTAAGGGTACTGATTTTTAGAGAAGAGTTGATTTCCTATCTACAATGATGAATTTGATGAACAAGCTGAAACGTAGAGCCAGAATGTGAGTTGAAAATCAGAAATATGGAAGAAAAATCAAAAGAGAATTGCAAAAATGTGAACACAAATTACTATGCATCTACTTATTGTCATCTTTGGTTTTTGTTGTCTCTATCTTTTATCCTCACTGTCTGTTTGTTCTGTAAAGAAATTATTCATGCTTATTCCCTTTGATTTGTTGTTCACTTGTTCTAAAGCTTTATTGGTAGTTCAGGTATTTCTAACAATACTTACTAGACCATGGCTTTTTGACTTTATATGACTCACATAGAAATTAGAACTCAGAACAAATATGGTGATTTAAATTAACGATTCTTAAAACTGTTGAATATTCGCAAGCTATGAATGTGATAGCTAATGACCTTCCTGCAACCATGAGGATGGACAAAACCTCATCTAAGGGATCATCCCTATTATTTGGCCAGCAAGATACAAAAATACTACACATAAGAAGATAGCTATTATTACTTTTCAACCTTGCTTTTATGCTATTTCTTAGGCAATATTACTTCAACTAGAGGAGCAGTTTACCTTAAAAATAAGTTTTCAGCTAACTGGTTTTGCTTCCTAGCAGTTCTGACTTCCAAACCTCTTATAACATTGCTAAGTTTGGTCTTTTGTTTCTTACAGATTGTCATGGAGTGGGCTAAGAGGGTTGCTTATCAGCGTCGATTTCCAAGGAGTTATATTAGGGCTGCTTCCGCGACAATTCTAATATATGGCTCATATGGCCTTGGTGTAAGTAAAGTTCCATTGTGTTAAAACTCAGACTACCACTGTTATCATTATTAATGTATGGTGCAAACTGGAACATTTGGATGCTCTCATTTTTTACTTGTCCTTTTGCCATACTGCAAATCTGCCCTTAAATTGTCTAAGTTCAGTATATGAATACACCTTCTTAAAGTTAGTCCTCCTGCAGATTAGATTTACTTTGATCCTTAACAAGTTTGCCTAGGTTGGTTTTATATTCCTTTGTTTACAATATTACCACCAGTTATACCTATTGGAAATAGTGTATTTTAAGCTGCAGCTAAAAAGATAAACCTCATTCTCACATTGCTGCAATGCACAGAGGTTTCATAGTCATCAGGTGATTGGACCTTCTGCCTTCTCTAATATGGTATCATTGTACCTTTTTTGCATAATTTCATGCAGGTGCACAATTATGAGTCTGACGTAGATGCTTTGTGTGCTGGGCCATGCTTTGCCACTATGGCAGTAAGTACTTCTCATTGCTGCTTCATTTCCTTTGTATAGAACACTATGCAAACTGCATTTCTCTTTATCTTCGTCGCATTTGTAGGAGGACTTCTTTGTTGTTCTGCGGAACATGCTTGCAAGTAGACCTGAAGTTTCAGAGATTCTCTGTGTCAAGGATGCCAGAGTTCCTCTAATGCGACTCAACTTTGATGGAATCTCGATTGATCTTCCATATGCCAAGCTCAATACAATATCTGTTCCTGAGGTGGAGTTCATTCTACACATTTGATCAGTCAAATTTTCTTAGAATAAATTGAAGATTCTAGGTAGATTTCTTATAGAAGTGTTGGCATTAGTCAGCAGTTCCTTATTCTCACCCAGTGTACAGCAACCAAGAAGAGTTTTTGGAATGATATAAAAACTAATTTGTGCTGTGTGACATTTCTAACATATTATAGTAGTTTACTCATTTTCATCTTATTTCCATCATTACTAAGATTGTTTACCTGCTGATTCTGTGATGTGTAGAATGTGGATGTATTCAACCCATGCTTGTTGACAAATATTGATGAGATCAGTTTGAGAAGTTTGTCGGGTGTTCGTGCTAATAAAAGCATCCTTCAACTTGTGCCAAACCTTGAGGTAAATGCTTCCTTTGTTTTTCTCCCAACTCAGAAAGAATATTCTTTTGATTTGCTCAGCTGAGCTGCAAAGTGCAGGTGTGAAATAAATGGAATAATTTCATCATGTCTTGTGGAAACCTGTGATTTAGTCTATCTTTCTTTGAATTTGTATGAGCACTCACTCCATTTGATAGGTTTATGAGGTTGGCACAATATATTGTTTTCCCAACTCTCTGGAGAAGACTTGGGCAAAGCAGGGCATAGGGTGAGGAAGAAGGCCAGTAATGTGTAAACTATGCTCGTTTGTAGCCCCTGCTTCTCTTTTTGCCGTCAATGAGAATGCTCAATCTATTAACTTCCTGGTCGTGGTCGCTATCTTTTTTTGTTTTTGACTTTTTCCAGTGGCTCCTTCCTTTCTCATGTTTCTCCCATAATCAGTTGCATCTTCCTCTTTATTTTATATGAGCAAGCAACTCAAATGGTCCTAGTTCATTCCAAGTCCCTCGTCCATTTTCTTCATGCACCGCTTTGTCATAGGATAATCATATCTTGCTTGAACTATGCTACTTTGGTGTATCCTGAAATCTTTGAAGAAAATGATGAAACATAAACAATTGTTTTACTTGTGTTTATATTTTAGAATTTTGTGATAATATATACACACACAGTTATTCTTTGATTAATTTTTAAATAACTATTAGAATAGATGTAGTTAATGATATATTAGTTAACTGTTTTTTTTATTACAGAGTTATCTTTTATTAGTTAAATTATGAATTTATTTTTATGATTTTGTTATTTTATTGGAAGTAAAACTTTTTTTGTAGTACTTTCTTAGCATTAAAAGAATTAGATGGAAATTTAATGGGATAAAATTGACCCCTGAATCTTCTTTTTGGCTATGCTACTGCAAGAGATGCAATTCATGGGTGTATCATGCAAGAAACTGCTATCAGTTTTGATGCCTCTTTGGTTTGTTGTTACGTGTTTAAGAGTTTTTCAGGTCAACTTTTGTGATATTGTGTTTAACATGAGTGCAAGGGCAATACTTCTCTTGATGGGAACCTAATTCATGCTGCTTTTTTTTTTTTTTTGTGCTACTTGTGCTTCAACTGCATAGCATGCCTGGTTTTTATTTACCAAACTGCAGTACTCACCTATAAAAATCAGAAGTAGCAAAGCAGTATAGATTAGCACAATATTATAGTTATCTATTTTAGTTTCATTGATTCTCTTCCATCTTGACTTGATTCTATACAGGTATATCAGTCACTCTTGCGCTGTGTCAAATTTTGGGCAAAAAGACGAGGCATTTATGGAAATGTAAGGATTTGGTTATGTTATGGATCATTATTCTCATATTTTTCAATTTCTTTTTACTCTTTATACGTGGGGGGGGGAATGCTTGCATTATGTTCACTAATAAATTTAATTTTTTAATTCGATACTATTTTACAGGTACTAGGATTTTTTGGAGGGGTACATTTGGCTGTCCTTGCAGCATTTGTTTGTCGAAGGCAACCTACTGCCCTCTTGAGTGCTTTGGTTTCAAATTTCTTTCTGACATTTGCCTTCTGGCCTTGGCCAACACCAGTTATTTTGGAAGATGGTGTAATGCCATTGCAACCAAACAACATTCCTATTGAAAGGATTCTAATGCCCATCCAATTGCCATGTAGCCCAAATGAATACTGCCATTCTAACATTACCAAAAGTACATTTTACAGAATCAGAAAAGAGTTTCTACATGGACATGCTTTGACAAAGGTACAGCTTATGGTTTGAATTAACTTCTTGACTGTACGTACTAATAGCTTCTATCTAGTTTGTTGATTTATGTTTATTTTCCTTTTTTCTTTTTTTCTTTTTTTCTTTTTCTTTAGTTTATTTTGGCCTTCTCGAAAAATTGTTTTGGGGGGTTGGGGCTTAAACTGTGCTTATCATTTATTTGCCAATGTGTCTATATCTGAGCTTACCTATATTTGTTTGCTACACCCTGATAGCCAAAGACTTATGTTGCTTTTGATAAGCTAAATGTTATGAACTTTTCCTTGTAATGCAGGATATCTTTCTGCCAGATTTTGATTGGAAATTTTTATTTGAGCCATTTTCTTATGCAAAGGAGTATGGACGGTTTCTCAAAATACGTCTTTCATCTTCTCACCAGCATGAGTTAGGAGACTGGGTTGGTTGGGTGAAGTCTCGAATCCGCAGTCTTCTTATCAAGGTATGCTGCTTGATCTTTAACTGTCTGTTTTTGGCCTTACCAAAGTGGTAAACTTAACATGGTAATCATTTTGCCTAATCAGAGTTATAATCTTGTCCTATTTCTAGTGAAACAGAAAATTACAACTCTCATTCCTAATTTGAGAGATTTTTGGTGAGCAATGGGTAGGTTGTGCAGCTAGAACCGAGGTCTTTCCTTCTCTACTTTCTGACATGGCAGATTCAATGAAATTTTATTTTGTTTTGCTTGGTATACGCCTCTAAATTGCATTAATACATTGGTCCAGATAACTCTTTTGAGGTTCTGCTATATATTTGTTATTGACATATTTGGTTAATATCCGCTGCATCTCCTGTGGAAATAGTTACAAGTACTATTATTTACTTTCTGTGATGTTCTGTTTGAGGAAGAAAAAATCATCAATGAGTAAGATATTTGCCTTCATCTTTTGGCTACAATAATTTTTTGCCTAAACTATATAAATGTATTTCTGATCATTCCAGACTCTTCACATATGCATATAAAGCTGTTACACATTCCACAATTTCAAACTTCAAAGTTTTCATTGCAGTGACATTTCCCTCAGCAGTTGATTGTTCTTCCCAAATCACTAATCTCATTAACTTTTATTCTTGATGGGTTCTAAACTTTATAGCTTCTTGAACATTAACAATTTTTAGGCAATTTTTAATCGTATGGCCTGTCTATTGAATGCTATTAGACCATTTGACTGTTCATTTTTTACTTTATTTTGGTTTATTGCACAGTTGGAAGAGTTGCAGGGATTCTGCGATCCCAATCCTACAGAATATGTTGACATTGATTTGCTAGAGCCACATGTAATTTTTTATTGGGGGTTGTGTCCTGGTAGAAGTAATGACATTAGTGTTGACTCCATCAAGGAAGATTTCATGAGGAATATTCTCACTGGATATGAGGGCTCTGTTGGAAGGATGGATTTAATGGTGGTGAAAGCATCTGAATTACCAAAGACAAAAACTAATATTGGAAGCAAAGGGACCAGGGCATGCTGGAGGGTTGTAGATAGCAATCAACAAAAGATCGCCCTGTACTCGAGCCATATTCCTCAATATTTTGTTGGATACTTGGCAGCGAATGAAAATGCTGGATATCCTAGTGTCACACACAGTAGACTTCAACAGAGATGACATTTTATGTCCCGAAAATAAAAATTAAAAGACGATTTATCTGCATTCATTTGCTCATTTTTTTTCAGTTCGCCTGTTCTGGTATTCTGGTTCTCCAATTATGTTTAGAATATGGGTTGAAAGACAGTACAGATGGGGAATCAAAGTCTCCAGTGATTTCGTAAATATGATGGAATGTGTAGATAATCCTTCCAATTTTCTGTCTCTGGATTTATTTAGTTAATTGGCATGCGCTGATCAAATTATGTGCCGCACAATGCATGTTTACCTTTATAGTATACTGCCTTTTGCATCTTCACTGCCAAGTAGTGACATGTGTATTTCATGTTCCATTGCATGTTTGATTACTAAATATATGCTTGAGGAAGGTCAAATGAGAAGAATAGTTGTTATAAAAGTTCTCAGTTTCTGCTGGTAATAATATGGCCATTTTTGTTCTTCCTCTTGCTGCATAGTTGCCATTTCTGCATGCGCAATGATATGTACATACATGTTCAGGGTGATATAGTAAGACTGTAAAGTTTTATATATCATGCCGATGTTGATAGGAGATTTAAATCATTGGAGTTAGATACAAGCAGAACATCCAATCTGGATTCGGTATATTGACCGGTCTTACAGTAGAAATTTGATGTTTGCTTGGGAACTTCAGGAACAGAAAAAGATCAGTTTGGATTGTTTTAGTAGTTTTAGAACTAGCTAAACAAGTATTAAGTAGTCCTCGTATACGTATAATCTTAGTTTGGTTATAATTTTTGACATGTTGGTTTAAACTTGATTTTATTTGGTATTATGTATTACACTTTTGGTCACTTATCTATTATCACCATCTTATTCATTTTTAAAAAATTTTGATTCTTTATTTAGATTTATTAAAGTCTCTTAATTAGTTTAGTAATTTAACGGAAACATGACGAACTCATAAAGTTCGCACATGAATCCTTACCTGCATAGTAAATTCTTCCTGGTTCTTCATGATAAGATAGGTAGGTAGAAAGAGAAGCAGCAGAGTCATTGGACAAAATAATGCACCAAAAAGAAAGACCTCAAGACATTCATTTTGCAGAAAGTGACATGCAAATGCCCAAGGCTTCATTGCTCCCCAATTTCTTAGACATAAAATTGGAATAGGATTATCTACAAGTACCAACCTTATTTGCAAAATCCATGCAAACTGTCTGAAAAAATAAAAAGAGACTTTTGAGACCAGATCCCCCATTGTCTTTCTATTCAGATTCTAAGTAGACAGAAAATGTCATCTCTGTTGAAGTCTAGATCGTGACGCTGCAAAGTATCCAACAAAATATCGAGGAACTTGCTTTGAGCATGGAGCGATCTTTTGTTGATTGCAATCTACAACCCTTCAGCATGCCATGGTCCCTTTGCTTCCAATGTTAGTTTTTGTCTCAAGTAATTCAGATGCTTTCACCACCATTAAATCCATCCTTCCAATAGGGCCATATCTGGTGACAATATTCCTCGTGAAATCTTCCTTGATGGAATCAACACTATTGTTATTACTTCTACCAAAACACGGTCCCCCAATAAAAAAGATTACATGTGGTTCTAGCAAATCATTGTCAACATTTTCTCACTTTTTCAACTGTGCAATAAAATAAAAAATGAACAGTCAATTGTCTAATAGCATTCAAAAGAAAGGACATACGACCAAAAAGTTGCCTAAAAAATATGAATTTTTAGAACCCATCACGGATAAAACAGTTCACGAGATTAGTGATTTGGGAAGAACAATCTACTGTTTAAGGGGAAATGTCACCATAATTGAGACTTTGAAGTTTGAAAATGTGGAATGCGTGACAGCTTTATATGCATGTGTGAAGAGTCTGGAATGACCAGAAATACGTTTATATAATTTAGGCAAGAGATTATTGTAGCAAAAAGACAAAAGACAAATATCCTACTCATTCATGATTTTTTCTTCCTCAAAACTGAACATCACAGAAAGTAAATAATAGTGCTTGTAACAATTTCCACAGGATATGCAGCGGATATTAACCAAACATGTCAGTAATAATAAATAGCAGAACCTCAAAAGATTTATCCGGATCAATATGTTAATGCACCTCAGAGGCATATACCAAGCAAACCAATATAAAATTTCATTGAATCTGCCCAATCAGAAAGTAGAGAAGAAAAAACCTCGACTCTAACTACACAGTCTACCCATACTCACCAAAATCTCTCACATTAGGAATGAGAGTTGTAATTTTCTGTTTCATTAGAAATAGAACAAGATTATAACTCTGACTAGCCAAAAAAACATCATTTTGGTAAGGAAAATCATAGATGACAAGAGTAGGGGGTAAACTCGCATTTGCCCTTCACTTGTCTATAATAACAAATTTTACATATAAATTAAATAAAATTTAAATTTATATCCTTTTTAAAATCCTAAATTGCTCTTCGAACAACTAAATATAACATTGCCAGTGTTGTAATAGTTTAACTTATAAAAGCAACACAACACTTTGGGATAGTTACATAAACCTTAGACAAGGCTTAGTTCAAAAAACATGTACAAATTACATCAATTTCCTTAACACTAAAGACCGTTAGAAAACTCTAGTGTTTTTCAGGAAATAACTCTTTTTGCTTTTATTAAAAATCACACAATTTTTTCTTGAGATTTGTTCAAAATACAAAGACCTCCCATTATGTTTTGTGAAATTATAAGTACTTCCTCTAAATTTAGTTATTTTATAATTAGATCCCCTGTGGTTAGTTTTTTGGGGTGAGGGGTAGTATAAATTTGAACAAACCTCAAGAAGGTTTTTCTGAATTTTGACAAATTTCATGAAACAATAATATCAAGGGTAAAATTGAGTTTTCATTAAAAAAATTTTGCTAACATCAACTTTCCTATCACAGAGATTGATTGTCCATAATGAGTATATGCACCCCAAAAGTTGATGATCATACTATGTGGGTCACAGCGACATCATCTTCACCATCTAATCCGAAAATGTTTCTATAATTATGGCCAAATCTTTTGTTAATTAAGGTAAAATGAGATGTAGAAACAATTGTGAGAAGGGTAAAAGAAACAATTGGGAAGGCAAAGAAGGACAAATAACAGAAAAGAAAGGAGCAAACAAGATAGAAGATAATAGCATCTAGAATCAACAAGTTCATTCAAACCATAAATATGATGATGTAGCTTTGTCAGAGCAAGTCCTAGTACTTTGTTCTGATTCTGCAGAATGTATTTGCAGTTATGTTAGAAGGACAATATTCATTTGGGCTACATGGCAATGGGAATGGGCATTGGAAACCCTTTCCATGAGAATGTTGTTTGGTGGCGATGGCATTTAACACCTTCTTCCAGAATTACTTACTCGCCGCCATAAGAAAATATTTGTGCACACCTAGAAAAATACTTTGTCCACATAGGGCACTCCATTCTAATTGCTCGTGTCATGCCACGTTAGCATACCCGTATTCCACACTAAATTGTCGCAATCATGATATGAACATTCATGTGGTATTTGCTAAAAGTGTGGCGTAGGCAAGCCTTTGCATGCTAGAATGTCTTTGACAAATTAATATACTACAAGAATTGTCAAATATACCTCTCCAAAAATCCAAATATCACCGAAACATTAAATTGATTTGTAACCATTATACAACTAAAACAAAAAATGATACATGGAAATTTTTTTTGTTCTAAATGTAATTTGGTCACACTTAACTAATTACACTGACAAGTAAGAAATATAGGAGATTCAATAATATTATATCATACTCCCTACAGCCCAAATATATTCTTCCTTTTTGTTTTTTAGATATGCTAAAATAATACTCAATTTCTTGAAATATATATATATATATATATATATATTTTGCAAAACTACTTTCTTTATCAAAGTAAAAATATAATACTACTAACTCTTATAACCTATTTTAAGGATGATAATATAAAAGAATACGAAATCTTTGGGTGTGATTGCTTGTACTTTTATTCCCTTCATTTTCATTTTGATAGAGAATAATAGAAAAAATATGTTGGGAGATAGAAGGTTGATTTGAATGGTGATTGAACGTGAGAATTTTTGTAGGAATTTTTTTAAGATTGTTAATTATAAGTAGGAATTTTTGGGGATAATTCTTTTTTTATGAAAAACTATTCCTAAGATAATTTTAAAAATATTTTTCTTTTTAGTTTTAAAATTTAATTTGTATAACTTTGCATACTAGAACGTCGACAAATAGAATTTATTTAATACTACCGTCTATTAATATTTGTACGCGAATATATACATTAATATTTATATATTTCGTATTGAATTTTTGAATAATTACATCATTTGCTCATACATATAAAAAAAATATGGTGCATTCTATAAAGTTATTTGCCACTTAATCTTTAAATACATTATGATAGCATATTTTAAATAAATTTATATGAAATCAAAAACATCTTGAAACTCAGTCTTTTAAAAGTAATATTCATGTTATGATTTAGATATTGTATAGATACATGTATCTTAGTATGATAATAGGCATGTAACTTAAAAATTATTGGATCATCTACGAAAATAATTATTTATTTTCATATTAATTTTGACAAATATTATTCATAAATATGTTTAATTTATATAAAAAACTAAATAAAATCTTTATATATTCTTTTAATTTATTTAAACTTAATTAAAAAAATTTGTTTCACTTTTAAAAATAAAAAACAAATAATATCCCTTTTCAAATATTTTATGCCATTTTTCTTTCTTTATTCTTATCTTTCTTCCCCAACACCCCGCACCGGCCCATCACCACCCCACCGCTCCCTCCTCCTCCTTCTTCTCCACTATCCTCGACGCCCAGCCTCTTGCCACCCAACCTCCTCCCCCTCCTCTTCTTCCTCCTCCTCCACCATCCCCGCCACCCCGATCGGCCGTCGCCCCTCTTCTTCTATCACTTCTTCCTCCACCATCCTCTTCCGCCCAACCTCTCGTCCGTCTGTTTTCTCCTTCCCCTACCGGTGACTCTCTTCTCCTCTTCTTTATATTTCGCCTCACCAAAGCACCGCCCTCCTCCATTTCCCCCCACCACACCCACTGGTGCAAACCATCGTGAAAGCCAACCTTTCTAATCAGCTTCAAATATGGGCAAATCAGATCTCATTAAATACCATTAACATGATTTTGGGAAGAGAATGTGACCGTGTTGGAGCTTGATTTAGGCTTCTTGCTGGAATCGGTCGTTTGTCCGCCGGTGGAAAGAAGGTGGAGAGAGGGGAAGAGGATGAATCGGTCTTGTCGAAATACTGCAGAAATGAATGGAAAAGCTGAACAATTTTTTTGAAAGAGAGATTATTTTCCACATTCTGGCTGTTCAAAATAGTCATAAAGAGAAAGGGAGAAAGGGTGAACAGTAAATTGGATTGTGTTCTAGGAAATTTTTGACAACCAATCATACTTCCACTCAAAAACAATCTTGACAGCAGATTTTTTGCAAAGAAATCCCACAAGCAATCACAACCTTCACTTTTCCGACTCTTTCAATCTTAACTCCATAGCATTAAGAGATATAACTATGTATTGATCTATTATTCTGATCACCTCAAAGCAACTGAAAATCCGTCTGCTTCTCATACAAATACAGGATGGTTTTATAGAGGATTAAGTACAATATACTGGGATTATTAATTTTAAAATTAAGGGTATATTTATCCATAATTTATAATCTAATGATCATGGATGATGATGGATTGTTGAATCCTCTAAAACTACAGTTTCAGGCTAACTGAAACCAGTCTTCTTTGAGAAAAAGGAAAATAATCAAATCCAAGAAGAGTAAAATCTGATAGAAAGTATACGTACCCAAAATATACCAAAAAAGTCTACTATTAGAACATTAAAAATTTGTAAAAAAAAAAAAAAAAAAAAACGACTCCTATGACCTGTATTGGTTCATAAAGTACAACCACAGAATATGAAGAAATAACAAAGCATGGTAGCCAAAGCTAAGGACTCAAACACAGAAACTAGAGTCCATAACAGGTCGTCCACCGATATGTCGAACCACCGGAAAGTCCAGCCATCGTTGAAGAAGTGTGAGAAATCGAGTTCCGGCCACCGGAAAATGGATGAAAGTGTGGAAAGATCAAATTCAGGCCACCTGAGAGCTGACCAGTACCACCTTAATCCTAGGCACATCCCTAACAAAACAAGTGGACTTTGTTTTTCTGATTTTTCTGTTGCCTTTAACTTTCGGACAGTATGTATTTGTGTATTGTAATAATATTTCCTATTCTATGTTGTCATAAGATTGGATTATGGTGGGAGAGCAGTTGATTAGAGACCAATTATTAATTTGGATATTTGGCGTATTGATGATTGTGATTTTGTAAGTAAAATGTGATAAGGCTTAGCAATAGGCAAATACACGTGTTTGTGACTTGGTCATTTAGCTATTGTCTATCAACATCTTATTTTTATCTTTTTTTTTGTTGGTTTTACTTAGAAGATTTATTTGTGTCTCTTAAGTAGCCTAAATAATTTGGGATAACGTGAAGAATTCATCAAGCTCTTTGACCAGAAAATTTGAATTCAATTCTGATACTATTATTGTGAATTCGCGATGAGTAATAATTTATATAAGACACAATATATGCATATATAAGTGAATCTGTTTAGCTCTACAATGGAATTTATTTTAAAGAAATGAAAAACTGAATCTTTTTAATATCTAGAAGGTTGACTTATTCTCATATATATATATTTTTTTTCAAAATTTGGGTTAAATTTTAACGAATTTTTTAAAAAAATTTAAACTAAAAACTAGTTTACTATGCATTTTTTTTTTTATCATAAATGTAATAGTTTGTCTAAGCTCATGTTGATTTATTATAAGTTGATATGCGCTTTGTTTTTTGGAACTCATTTTATTTAATTATCTACTAAGATCTTTTTATATGAAATATTTAATCATTTCACTTAAAAAATCAAAATTTGTAGCCATTTTTTGCAAAGTCATTCTGACCAACTTTTTGTATATTTAAACCTAACCCCTTAGCCTATAGCAATCATGGAAATGTCAAAGGGACCCAATTAATAAATTAGACGCAATAAAGAAAATGAGCTTATGGCAAGTGTGTCTTGAGTAGACAACATCTAAGTATGTAAATACCTTAGGCTTCTAATCTCAAAAATTAAATTATTGATTGGTGGAAATAAAGGACTATATGGCTAGGCTTAAAAATGTCGCAGTCCATGCAGACACAAAAAACTCCATTGTCCCCATTATGAAAACCAATTTATTTTTCTTTGATGCGAAGTTTTAAATTTAAACAAAATTTCCATTTTTTTTTTAAAATATTATTAATTACTCTGTTATGTATCAACAACTTTGAAATGAAGGATATTATGGGGATGGTTTAGTGAATTAAAATAGCTTGACAGACAAATAAATCAAATATGCAGTATTTACATAGAAAACTATTCAATTATTGGGTTAAATATGTTGAATGAACAAAATTATTTTGTCTGTCCTGAAATATTTTACGGTTTTTCTTTTACACTAAAGTGATTTTTTTTTTTTTAAAAAGAAGGAAATATATATAAAAATCTCCTCCTATTACATGGGGTCATAATAAGTCAAAATGTAGAATCATTCAATTCACTCCTTTTCAACTGGGAAAAAATTTGACACAACATAATTCCTCTTCAAATTGTACAGAAAGGTTTTTGGGAATTAGAATCCAATATTGTCTATTTTCCTAGAGAATATTTGTGATGTTTTTCATTGAGATAATTAAAGGTCACTACCTTCATATGCAACTTAGGACAGTTCCATAGATTAATGATCTAGTTCAATTAATTTTCTTTTGTAGTAGACGCAAAATTAGATTACACCCCGTGGTCAAGAACTTATCATTTTAGGCAGACGTATCATAGGATACAATGCAATCACAATTATTTATATTTTTTATAATAAATTGTAGGAATTGAATTGTTATCGTGTTCGTGTCCTATAATTTTATAATAATGTATTACTTTGATGCATGTACTGTACGAAAATATATGTGAACAGGTATAAAAATTATTTTTTCCTCGATGAGGATAGTTTTATGATTGCAGTTAACATCAAACAAAAAAGTTTATAGAACCACCTCTCTTAGCTTCCTAACTAAGCATACATTGGGTGGTTCCAACTGCTTAAACATTGATTCACTGACGTCGTGTCTTTTTGAAACATTTTATAAATGGTATTAGTCGAAAATAAAATTATTATATAATTATTGGGTCTTAATTTTTGCATCATAATTGTCTGCAAGCATAAGTTAATTTAAATTCAAAATTGCTACTTCAAAAAAGCCTGGACGATAACAGAGTTGGCAAAATTCATCCATTCTTTCACCCATTGAGAGCCCGAGGCAGCGCCAGTGTCTCTGATCACAAGTATGATATTTGAATAGGAAAAAGAGCGGAGTTTAGGGTTCCAAATTAATTGATTTATTTGAAAAATATTTTATTTTTTGAAAAATTTATCTCGTATATGATATTCTACAAGAACTCTAAATTATTGTCTTGAAACTCATCATCTTCATCATCTATTGTACGGACAAATAGTTGGAATTTATTTACTCAAAATTGTATCAGATTGAAATATTTTAGACATGTTACTAATTTGACACATTATTGCCACAAAGACAAGAAGAGATTCAAATTTTCTTGTTTGTCACACTTATTCCTTCAATAATTACTTTTTTTATATATTATTTTCAAAGTATTTCCTTATTTTACAAATATAGGTAATTATCAAAAGTCCACATATTGTAATTCACTTGCATTAGATCATTTTAGAGGCTGTTTGGTCCAAGATAAAGGATCTCAAAATCACATTGTACATCTACTATAATTTGTAAATATGTTTCACAACATAAATTGAGAAACTAATTTAGCCTTTCGTGATTTAAAAAGTGTTTATTGAATTGTCCATCTTAATAATTAGTATTTTGAAAAAGTTGCAAAAGAGAACTCTTCTGCCAACTCAATTTGGTAAAATTAATTCTATCAAAACTAAGGTTAATTATCATTAAAAGTTAATTTTACTAAATTTGTACGATCAAATTTTCAAAAACTTGCCAAAATCGCTCTTAGTCTATATTACAACAAAATGATATTATTCAAATATTTTCCAATGTGAGATAATGTATCCTATAAAATAAAGCCAAAGTAATAATGATGATATCAGCATCATAAAAATATTTAAATACTAAAATTTGTGGATAATCGAGTGCAAAAATATTGGGTATAACGTATGCCATACAGGCCCACGCTTGGGAGGCCGAATATATACGGGCCGACATAAATTAATTCCCCTAATAAATAACTTTTGGAGTCCTAAAAAAATAAAATAATAATAATAATAATGGTAAAAGAAATTGTAAACAATGATCTCCCAACTACCTGAAATTAGCACTTCTGCTACTGCTTTAATTATTTAATATAAACAGCAAAATCCCAAATCTAACTACTCGCCTAAAATATAGCACTTCATATCCCACCGCCAAATATTTTTAATCCATTTTCACTCAGATCTGTGTTTTTTTACCTTCAATTTTTTTTTTCTCTCTTTTTCCCGCGTGTATACATACACAATTCACCACTGTTAGAGTTTCTAATGCTCGTTGATTTATTGTGAAGTAACTGCGCGGAGAAAAATGGTGATCTATGGACCGTTAACGCCTGTGCAGGTTAGTTGATTGATTACTTGTATTTTTCCTAAGTATGTACATGCGTGGAATTTCCGCAAAATTTGAGCTTTTTTGCGATATTATTAGATGTAATTGTAGTTTCGGTAAGTGTTATAGTAGTATTTGAGTGGCATTTTAGGAGTACTTCGGAAGTTGATGTAGAGAAATGCTTGTAGTTGTTTTGATTTTCTTCTGTAGCGAAGCACTATGTGCAAATTTGAAATTTGTATTTGAGTTGTACGCTGTCATTTTGATTTTTTATGTAGTTTGAAGCTTTTCTGAGTTCAGTATTCTGATATAAGCTTGATGATCTGATATATTTTCTTAATTTTATGAATGCAGGTGTCTTTTTTCCTTGGAATAGTACCAGTTTTTGCTGCTTGGTTGTTCTCGGAATATTTGGAGTACAGGAAAAATTCCTCATTTCCAAAGCCGTAAGTTGAAGCACTTTTCGTGCCTAGATTTAGTTTTTGAAAATGCAAAAGCAGATGGAGGAAGACGCTTGGAACATTATATGAGAAAAGTATTATGGCTTTCTCTAATTATCTGGTGGGCAATTATGTTGGCTTCATTTATGAGATAACAAAGGAGATGCCTTTACTGAATGCATGAAAGATTAGGATTGTGTCTGCTCCAATGGTTATGAAATCATTAGGGAATTTTTTTTAATATAATAGACAAATGGCTAATTCACTGAATTTGATGAGTTATTCTGCTGTTAAGTTACTTCCGAATGATCTGAAAACAACAGTGGAATAAGACACTATACAATCCTAGAAATGGTTGACCAACCGCGCATGCAAGATAATACATGACTTTTCTTTGCATTAATAATTGAAAATGGATATACCGTTGCCCTCTATGTTATTGATTTGTCCCCTCTAATTTTCCTGCACTTCAGAGGCAGGAATTCTGATGTCAATTTGGTTGAGTTGGCTGGAGCAGTTAAAGAAGATGACAGAGCTGTTCTTTTGGAAGGAGGGGGCCTTCAGTCAGCCTCTCCTAGAGTGCGGAATTCATCCGTAACATCCCATATCATCAGGTTTGTGGGAAATGATATTAAACTTACTTGGATTGGTATGTTAGCTAAACATGCTTGAATTTTCTGTCTTATCAGGTTTCTTACGTTGGATGAGTCATTCTTGCTGGAAAATCGATCGACTTTGAGAGCCATGTATGTATGCAGTTTCAACTTTTTAGCTGTAGTTATTCTTATTTAAGATGGGATGTTTAACTTTCTTTTGTTTATTTTTATTTTTTTGGCTTATCCCATGCAGGTCAGAGTTTGGTGCCCTTTTAATCTACTTTTACATATGCGACCGCACAAATCTTCTTGGTGAATCGAAAAAGGTTGGGATCAGATTGTGTCTTCCTTTTTTTTTCTTTCCTTTTGGCTTATGCATATCTTATACCCAGTTTTTAAAGTAGGACCATGCACTTAGTTATTATGTTGTGCTTGGATTATGGGAATGAGATAAAGGAATTGGATATCTCATATATGACGGATAAAACAGAGAACTGTAGCCATTAAATATTGCATTCCCATCATTGGACATGTATTTAGAAAGGTTACTGAAAACACAAAAAATATTCAGGGATGTATGATAAAGAAAAATAAATATGCTTGACAAATTGACAAGTTGACGAATGTATATTTGATTCAACGTAATTCTATCTGCAATGTTGTGACATGTTGGGGAATTGGGTTTTGTTCTGTGCAGTTCCTCAGTCCACTCTCCCACAGGTTGTGGGGGAACAATTTAGCAGCTTGTAACTCATAACCTGATTTTCTGGGGTCATCTTTGAAAACCCACATTCATGTGTTGTTTTGATAGTCCCTTTATAGGATAAGTGATTTCCATAACAAATGTGTTACTGCATCTAAACTACCTTGGGTGTCACAAGGAATATGGTGAGAATTAAGATATGGTACCATTCTCAAGTTTGGATTTCCATAAAATGAACATCCCTCAAGGGAATCACAGGAAAACAAACTTAACATTCTGCCGCTGCACAGCTCAACTTGATCCTTTTTTTTCCTGGCTTGCAATGGTGTGTGTTTGGTATGCATAAAGAAAATTGAGAGCTTAAGATTTTTGTTTTTAACCGGTTCAAAGTGATGTTGATCAAATCTGCAGTAATACTGCATATGATGTTCTAATATTTATCTGCTGTTATATACTAATTAGCTGGAGATGATAGGTGTATGTATCTGTTGATAAGCTTTTTAACAAAATTGTCTTTTGTTTTGGCAGAGTTATAACCGGGATCTTTTCTTGTTCCTGTACTTCCTTCTCATCATAGTTTCGGCTATTACTTCTTTCAAGATACATAATGACAAGTCACCGTTCTCTGGGAAGTCAATAATGTATCTAAACAGGCATCAAACTGAGGAGTGGAAAGGTTGGATGCAGGTAATTTCTGGACGAATCATTTATGTTTCAATCTATAATTTTAATTGGTGGACTTTTGTGTTTTACTTTTTGGGAGTTTTTTTTTATTGATTTATATCAAAATTGTTTCTAATTCCTTCATCTTCTGTTATTTTTTTAACCCTTTTCTTTTTTCTGGTTGGGGGAGGAGGTTGCGAGAGGTTAGGCTTTAAATAAAATTCTGGAGGCAAGTCAGTGGAGGAACAAAGTTGAGGGGTTCAGCAGTGTTCTCTCTCACTTCCAACCTTCAACTTGACTGTCATCCTCTGTACTCTTCATCTCTACTTTGAACTCATTGGTCCTTAAACTAATTCTTATTCTCTTATTTCTCTTATGATTAAACTTGAAGCCAATAGCAATGATTTGGGATATTTATTGTCATATGTCAAAATAGCTGAAGTTTGAGTTCAGTCTCTTTTAGCTCAATCTGAGCTTTGTTTCTTACTGTTGTTTATTCTCTTTGCTTTAGCATTCTCACCTGAAATTCACATCCCTAAATTTATTATGGCGTTTTAATCGGAGTATCGCAATTTTTAAATAATGACCTTTGTTGACCTTTATCCTTAGAATTTCATGGTGTAAGGAGCATTTTGTCAAATTTAGCTTGTTGTAAGCATTTCATCAGGTAAAGCCATAGAAATACAATAAAAGGAAATGGGTTTTTTTAGTATTCAGTTATTCATTGTGTAGCTTGCCGGCCATGGTATTAGTCGCTCATTCTGTTTGATTATCTCAAATGACAATGAATGCTCCTCAAACCAATAGAAAGAAATTGATAAGAAACAATTTCTCTTTTCATATGTATACTGCTATCCATTCTGCAAAGTTTAGAGAAAGGCGGTAATTATTTTGGTGTCTTGTCTAATAACAATGAGTATGCCTTCAGTTCCCAAAATTTATGTCCGCTGGATGTATTGAGCTGTTCCTTAGTGACATTCTGCACTTACCTAGAACTCTCATAACATTTTCAAGCTGGAATGAGCAGTCTTAGCTATCTTTTCCCTGTATCTACAGGTCTTATTTCTTATGTATCACTACTTCGCTGCAACAGAAATCTACAATGCCATAAGAGTCTTCATCGCTGCATATGTGTGGATGACAGGATTTGGGAATTTCTCATATTATTACATCCGCAAGGATTTTAGCCTTGCTAGGTTTATTCAGGTATGATTTCTTTACTCATTTTTTTTATTAATATCCCGTGTCGTCACTCAGATTCTAATCCTGGAAGATTAATTTTGATTGGCAGATGATGTGGCGGCTTAATTTCTTGGTGTTGTTTTGCTGCATTGTGCTGAATAACAATTACATGCTATACTACATATGCCCCATGCACACTCTTTTCACTCTGATGGTGTATGGGGCCCTTGGTATATTCAACAAGTATAATGAGCGTGGGACTGTTATAGCTGCAAAAATAATAGCCTGCTTCTTGGTGGTCATTCTTGTATGGGAAGTGCCTGGGGTATTTGATCTGTTCTGGAGTCCCTTCACTTTCCTGCTTGGTTAGTAACTAGTTGTACTACTACCTTTATGCCTTATGAGTGTAAATGTACGTCGCACTCTCAACATGTGAATGTGTTTCAGGATACGCTGACCCAGCTTCAAAAGTCAAATTTCCCCTTTTGCATGAATGGCATTTCCGCTCGGGCCTTGATAGATACATTTGGATTATTGGGATGATATATGCTTATTATCATCCAACGGTAAGTTCTCTTCATGCTTATGCTCCATTCTCCACTATTTGGATTTGAACTTCGGATACTGGGCAGTCACTATTCGTCTTATCGGTCCATATGAATTATTTTTTGTTGTTGCTCTTGCTACTTTAAACCCTTAGAATGGTTTTTCAGGTGGAGAGATGGATGGAAAAATTGGAGGAAGCTGAAATAAAACGCAGGTTATTGATCAAATCAATTGTTGTGATAATTTCCTTGACGGTATGCATCGATCTTTCAGTTCGTTCTTTGACATATCAAGTTCACATCCAATGTAAACAATTTTTTGATTTCAGATTGGATATCTATGGGTGGAATTCGTATACAAGCTTCCCAAGATTACATACAACAAATATCATCCTTATACATCATGGATTCCGATAACGTATGCTCATTCTCCGGTCTCTTTCTTATGTATACACTAAATATGTGGCAAGTGCGCTGGAATTTATAGTTGATCAGGATTTTTCTTTGCATGTTTCTGCTTACCAGCGTATACATATGCCTGCGAAATGTGACCCAGCATTTCCGCTGCTACACACTGACACTTTTTGCGTAAGTATCCTTGGACTGATAAATTTAGCAATTAAAAGGATTCCATTACAGAACATAAAAAATTTTGTTCCTAGGATCACTCAACCTGACATTTATTTTTCTTGATGAATAGATGGCTTGGGAAAGTCACTTTGGAAACTTATATCTCACAGATCCATATATGGTTAAGGTATGTGATTTAGTCATTTATCTCATGTTTTTATATTCTAGGAATTATCTTACTCCTATGGGAAGCATACATATGTAGCATTATAGCAAAATCAATTGCCAGGTGAGTAGATCCCCAGCTATTGGCTTGTTTTTGGAATGAAATTCTAAAGGACAAAGGCAAATTTGGAAACTTAATCCAAGATCCAATTGATCTTACAGCTTCCGAACATGGCTTGTTGGTTACTTACCAGTTATATAATTTGTTATTTGCTTATTTGCATTTCCAAAAATATAGAGTTAATTACAAATTCTTTCTGGCACTCCACAATATGGCTCTTAGCTGTTCAAAATTGGATGTCTTTGTACCTGGATTATGAAAAAGATGAGTTTGAACTGCAGCTGATTGAATGCAGGTCCGGTGTGCCAGATGGTCAGCCAAAGATGTTACTTTCATTGATTCCAAACTACCCATTGTTAAACTTCATGCTCACTACTTCCATATATATTGCGGTACTGTGACTTCCATTCCCTTGCTTCTATTCAGCTTATTATGTCCAAAGTAAACTGATGCATCAAAGGATAATGCTGATTTGCCTTTTGAATTTCAATACCCTGAACCTTGCAGGTGTCTTACAGACTTTTTGAACTTACAAATACATTGAAATCAAAATTTGTGCCGGTCAAGGACAATAGGCGTCTTGGACACAACTTAGCTGCAGCTGTGATGATTGCAAGCATTTTATACATCTTGGCTTTTGTATTGCTTAAAGTTCCTCAAATGATAGTAAGTCTTTCACTTAGATTCCTGTTATATCTGTTGGTCTGCCAGCAAATCATTGCTACATTACATTGGCATTGTGCAGCTTATGCTTCACTACAACACTATTTTGCATAAAGTACTTGACTCTTTTGGCTGCTTCAAAGTCGAGAACATTGATCAAATCAAGAATGTATTGTATGCATCTGGGAAAATTGTAAATCCTCATGATTTGTCTATTAAATCGTGTATGTAAAAACTGCAGGTGTGAAATTTTGGAGAGGTACAGCGAAACGAGACTACAAATATGTCCCACGCAAAGAAGGCTTCTTGATGCAGTATTGGAGCCTCGATGGATCATCAAATTGAGCAACTTCTAAATTCTCAAGTGTGGTATGGGGGAGTTTTCTGTTAAATTGTATAGATAGGGTGGGCTGTTTAAGCCATTAATTATTGCCCATAGGTTGAGTTTTCCACTTACAAAATTTTCAAATCCCTTGTCCTGGGGATTCATGATACAACCTAATGATTGAGGGTGTAAGAAAGTATTTGACTAAAATTATTTTGCACCATTTCAAAGACGCATGTTTTTTGTTTTATCAAATAAATGCCCATATAGAAATTACTGTTTAAGAGATGGAAAGTAGAAGAATTTTGTCTTTCTTGGGAAGGAAAATCTAAAATCCAAATTGTTAATTCATCAAGCCAAACATAAATTCAAGAAAAATGAGTTCAGGACTCGTTTTATATTTGTTGAATATTGTGCCAAACAACTAATGAATTTGTGCTAGAAAATGAAAGCAAGTAAAATTCAAGGTCATAAGTTCTTGGCCGCCACACGCATCATGAGAAAAACATAATACACAAACCATTACATGGGCTCTGTAAGAATATAGTAAACATGAGAGACTTATCGAAGACCCTAAAGCAGATAAGCATTCTTCAATGAAAAACAGAAGTTAATAACTGATTTCTACAGACCAACAATCATAATACGCATAAAGCAACTTAATGTTCTAATACCAAAGCATATCAAATCAAAACTGAGTGTTTTGCTTTTGCTCTAGTGCTTCAATGCACAAGAGATGTACCACTGCAGCCTCTGTAACAACCTTCATTACGGATTCTTCAGAATATATGCACGATGTCGTAAGCAAATCTTTTCAATGTCAAGGAAAGGAGACAATAACTGAGATGAATGACGAAATGATCTGGAAATGGAAATAAAACATAAAGTATCCTAAAGCCTTAGGGCTGCCAAGAGGAAGCACCAGTATGGAAGTCAATGTGGCTGGCATTATTTATTTATCAGCAGGGGAAGTTAATATACTGCACTTTATTATGCTCCATAGGCAGTTGGTATGTTTTCTGTGATTAAGGCAACATGGCCCTCAACCAACTATGAAACTTGATGATATAGACTAGTTCTAATAGGAGGAAATTAATGGTAAATGTTGGCAATATGGAGGTGGATGCAATTAAGGAATAGGAAATTTTAAAATAGTCCATGCCATCATTTTGAAACAGCCACAAGGTTGCAAATCAATATCGTTAGTTTCACACACAAACATAAAGGGATCAAGGCTCAGTATACTATGGTGTTAAAGTTCGATTAAAACATCGATAAAAGCAAGAGAGTAAGGATACGTCCAGAATAGCACGAACGACTGCAAGAAATAAAAAGAGCCACAATTAGATTTATTATCATGAAAATGAGAAAAGAAATGAAATGAGTATCAACAAAATAGGAAAACTACATCCACCAGAGAGTCTATTCTTTTGCGACCTATATAAAATGGTCGAAATAATAAATATAGGGAATATAACAATTTTTCACCATAAAAGGACAAACATTATTACCTAAAGTGATGATGACTTTTAAGAAAGATTTCAGTGGAACTAGTTTCCATTGGTTCCATACCAGCTTGCTATATGAAGAGACAAAAGAAACTATAATAGCTTCCTTCTTCTGCTTCAGAATAATAACGATCCCAGCTTGCATGAACTTCTCATAGAAAAGAAAACGTAGTTCCAAAATCTCAAACTTCTCATAGGCAGATCAGTGATTTTGCATGAACTGTATCCTAGCTAAAAAGTAGTTGTAATAACCCAAACCCAACCCCCCACCCACCACCACTCAACACAAGTTATCCTTATCCTGTAGTAGTATCCTATCTTCTTTTTAGGAGTATTCGGTTCTACATTCTTGCCTATTGTTTGTTTATTCCAAACTTCTTTTTCTCATTTCTATTCATTAGGTCTATTCATATCATGATCATTAGCAGCTATTATAGAAAAGTTCAGCGTATAGAGGGTAACACTTGACACTACGCCGAAACCGATTGTGCAAAATTGAAACATATCCTTTCAAGACACAAGTTTCCAATAAGGGCCAACTCCATCAAACTAGGACTACATCAAACACAACTGCAAGGAGAACAAGAAGGGTGTCATATCCATGAATTTAACGCTCAATATGAGCACCTGTATCATGCGTAAAGCATGAACCCAAAGCCTGGTCAGCCTTATATGGAAGTGAATTACCACAATAAAAGATGTGGCCAAAGTTGTTAGTCCACCAAACTTCTATCCCACCATAGAATAATTTAATCAATATCACTACATAGTCCAGGGAATTATAATATCACTGGCAAGCCCAGGCACTACTATAAGCTACACTAACCTAAGCTCTAGGACCACCCTCCACAACCTAAGTGCTAAGTCTTGGACTCAAGAGAAACCTCAAAGCTCATAAAGAAATTCAAAATAGGGTCGACCATATTAACCAAACAATGGAACAAAAAATTATATGAGAACTTTAGCTCTTTCCTTTTGAAGTGTAGCATTTTTTCATACCAATGACAATGCTACGATGACATTGAAAATATAAACAAAGAATCTGTGATCTCAATAAGCAGATGTAGTAATTGCTATGGCTTAAAAATGTATACCATAAGTCCACCTAGAATGCCATCAAGTATAATCCGGTTCCAGCTATCAAAATAAGAATGAACAGCAAACCCAGTCTTTGCAGCAAGTCCTGCAGTAGTAATTGCCATGACAAGGAAATAGAAGATAAACCCCGTCAAGGCAGTGAATCCCAAAATTCCCGCAATGACTCCACCTATGATAGACATAAATGTGCGGCTGAAACAGAAGAAAAGGGCCATGGCTCAGAATGTACCCAAGCAGAATTTTTTAAAAACAATGATGTTCTACATGGTGAAAAAGCACACATCAACTGGAGTAACTTTCTTGCTATCAAAGTTACAGCATGTAATTGTGTTTAATAAAATCAGAATTGCACAATGGCAATTCCATGAAATGACAAAAAAGTAAGGCAAAGAGCAAACCTATAATTAATAATTCTTGTGTTGTTTTGCATATTTTCGACATTGAAAGTCGGTATCTCATCCAAGGTATCACTTGATTTCTTTTTGTGTGCACTTGAATCCTCATGGACTGCCATGGCTTTCTCTTCTTCCAATTTCCGACAACACTTCTGAGGATAGAAAAACAAAAATTTGAGTAACCAATCTAGTTAATTACAAGCAAGCATGGGTCACTATGAAATCAACACAAAATATAAAACTAAAAATCTCATCACGAGACATTTAAATGTCAATAAGATTACCAACACTTCCACATTCAAAGACATATAAAAGCCCGGAATCCCACCCTACAACCCCACCCCCAAAAAAAATTAAAAATAAAAGAAGTAACAACAATACATTATTTATAATAATAAAAATAATAATAATAATAAAACAATGCAATAAATATTTCGATTTATTCAGCCACATATCAATCGATTTTCTTAAGCCAAACAAACAAGTAGATGCAAAATTCTAATGATTTGCGATGAACCCATAATAAAGGTTTCCACTTTCAAGTGGGTTACGAAATCACACACTACTAAATACATGTAATAAAAGTATTTCATACGAAACCCAAGAAATCAGAAGTTAAACAGATCTGTGTAAAAGGGAGCAGCTTTCAACATCATAAATTAACCTTCAAGAAATAAATGAAGCTGAAAATTATGAAGTGGATATACGTAAAAGTATTTCCTCAGTGTATATAAGGGCATAGCAAATACCTCAGAAATTTAGCTGGAGACGAGAGAGATCGGTCAGCTATGGTGAAATTTTGCACTTTGTAAACGGCTCCTGATTCATAGAAATACGGGTTGACTTGTTTTTGTAAATCGAGTTTGGGCTGAACCCGATTGTGTTGGACGCAATTTAAGAACCGAGCCCAAATGTGGACACGTTTAGTGTTTAAATGTGGAATTTCTTAGATTTGAGCGCTACTAATAAATATTTTTCTTTTATTTTTAATTGAGAAACATTGCAATGGAATACGAATTAGAAGGAACAACATTACAATTTTTTTTTTTAAATGTCAAATACAGTGATAGAATACATTCATGTTTACTCTTTTTTGTATGACTACCTCCGATTAATTTTATTTGTATAATTTTTTTTTCAAAAAATATATTAATATTCAAGTAGTCAAAATTTACATGTTTTATGTGCTTTTTTAGATACAAAATTTAGTGTAAAAAAATACAATTTAATTGTACAAGTGATAGACACACAAATGTAGTTATATTTAAAATCAATGTTGTATATTATATTTTAAAGATTGTCATTTCTTCTTTTTAAATATCTTGTTAGTGAATTCTGCTACAATAAAATTATAAAATGATATTTTCATCAAAACGCATTCATAGAGTAGTGTACTAAGAACATCGTCTTATAATTTTTAAGGTTGATTGCCTTTTGAAATGATATTTTTGTCTAGTTCAAACATAGAAATTTTTGCTGAGGTTATAGAATTTTGCTTTAATCAATTGGAAGTTGGAAGTAGTTGGAACAATATGTGTCACATTTTGACTCAAGTAACAAACTCCACTGGTGCAACCATGGTCCTTGGCCACAACTTTAAGGGGAGAATAACATTTTTTACAATAATTTTTATTTTTCTTGAGCTAATTATTTGTACTTAAGATCGCGGAAAGATCATTATTGTCCATTAAGTACTCCAGTTTTCACATTTCAAGGCCACATCATACAAAAAGTCAGAGATATGATTTGGCTATTTTTCCATTAGCTCCTTTAGGGTAGAATCCACCGGGCACATTCTCCTTTCCACTCCCGTACACGATTCTAAGTATTTCCTTAGGTGTTCGATTATACGATAACGAGTCTTGGTTACCGGCAATCACATTGCCGGTAATTCTCCCCTCGGCACCTTGTGCTGGTATAACTGTTAGACCTTCATCTTTTAATCCGTCGTTTCCAAGCTTATTCCTGAGGGTGGAAATTTTGTTGGTGAATTCTGCTACGGTAAACATATAGGGCAATACTTTTAAAGTCGCACGTTCGTAGAGTAAAGTTCTGATGACTGCATCCTGACCTGCTTCCACACCTAGAAGCCCCGCCACCAGCTGAAACACTCAATAAAACATGGACAACAAAATTAACTAGGGACAAGATTTTTATTTTAATTTTTGGATTAATATTGAGTGTTTTCTCAATATAGAGCAAGCCAAATGTTACCCCTTTGGAAGTGGGGCTTTGGAGTTTTGGAGCTGTCCCAACATAGCCGGTGAGCCCAACATAAGGAATAATATAAGATGCCAGAAGATAATTGATGTCATTAATGTAAGGATCGAACTCAGGAATGAGACGTTCCCCAAATGCGTTATTCATGATCGTTGCAAATGATGTCGCACTTAGATTTAGTAGGGGACGTGGAAATCCCGAAATGGTGCTTTTTATTGCCCTACATAAGAAAAAATGTGAAATGAGAGAACCAATGTTCTCAATGAGCTAAGGTCTTGCCCAATGTGTTAACAAATCTTGTTAGTGTTGGTATTAGTCCATTTATATGATAATTTCTCCTGTTAATATTTGATATCTTGACGTAGTTATTAGTATTTACTGAGTTTGAAATGCATAATTCATAACTGGAGGAAAACATATAAAAAAGGCAAAAAAGATAAGGTGATATGGAACAATATGTGAACCTCAAATGTCCCACTTCTTGAAAAGCAAACTGTGCAATGATATCTCTTATGAGTGGGCTCAGGTTAGCCTTTTTAACTCCGACAGGCGACGGGCCGCCCATTGTAAGATTGGGCTCGAGGCTGTCCAGACCAAGGCCCAAAGCACCCGATAAGAAGAACTCAGCTTCCAAGAACTCCAAATTCAAGGCGAACTCCATTTGATCAACGTCAGATTCCGGTATGTCTTGTGAATTACCGCTGCCGAGGAGGAGGAGGAGGAGGGTGATTAATGCGGTGGTGGAGGCGGAGGAAGTGGAAAATGCCATGCTGCTGGGGTGGTTGAGCTGGATTATGGCTTTGGTTTCAATTTACTTGTTGTGTTAGTATTGTGCGTGGTCATGCAGGCGGAATTCTTGGATATGCATATTTATAGAGGGCCGCTGATTGCCTAGTTCTTGAAATGCTATACGATGGATATCAATTCCTATCTACTATTTTAAGTTGGATAACAATTGAAAAGTGAGTTACTTTTTACCACAACTGTATACATTTTATAATTTTAATTTCCACTTAAAATTTATATAGAGTTATGATAGATACAAAAAAAAAAAAAATTAAGACGGCGGAGAAATTAGTGAGAAAGTTTTCACCTATACCCCTTAATCGAAGTTCTCAATTCTGCCCCTCTATTAACTTTATAGTACATGCTCAAGTCACCAAATAGTAGAACATGTGAAGCGTGGACATGCAAATTTTCAAATCTTTTAGGAGTAACCTAAAACATAAAAAGCCTTAGACTATTTCTCATCTGCACCTTTCAGTTGTACAAATGAATTTATTAAACTATATCTATATGTAGTAACACGAAAAAATCGACCCTATTAAGAGGTATGTGTATGCGCCTTGGATATTTCAATAGAACTCTTTTTTGCCACCTAAAATAATAGCTGTTTTTTTTTTTTTTAAGTTTAAATAGATATATTTACCTATTTTTTATCCATAAAATTTCACCTAGCTTTTTCATATTTATAAATTCATCTATTTACAATAATTATCCATCACTTTAGTTTTTAAAAATTATATATCTAATTTTAATATTTAATAAGAAAATGAATTTCCCACGTCTTAGCGTGGGATGAAAGCTGGTTTTTACTATATTAACAAAGACCAATCAAGACAAAATATTGTATGTGATATATGACAACCAAAAATGTGTTATATATAGTAGATACATCCTCATTAGATCATGTGAATTTCATGGGAATCCATATAAACCCACTTGTCTTTTGGGTCACAAATATGACAGTTTCCTAACCTACAACCTAACTTGGTACTTCCATTGAAAACCAGAATGAAACCTAAACTGAATTAGGAGATACAATTTAATGAAACCAAAACTTTACCCCTTAACTTATTGAATTATGTACAGTGTTTTTTCCTTTTTTTTTTAATGTCAAATGATCAATTTTTCAGAATATACTCCAATATCTAATTAACAATCAATGGTTTTTAACTACCAATAATTAATAATTATGAAAATAGACAAATATTAATATTTTGTGTGCGATCAGTAACTAATACTTCTTAATTTTACCATTTGAACTAAATCTTATTACCTAATTATATTGACTTTCACGTACATAATAAATAATTTTAATGTTTTGGTTAAAATATACTCCAAAATTGTATTGAAATTCCATAAAAAGCTTATCAATTTGACGAGGGATGGACCAAAAATTTCCTCAATAATGTACTGAGTCATAATTGATCATTACACAGGCTAGCTCAAAATACAGATGACCCAAGTAATTAAACCCCAAGTAGGGATGGTAATGAGGTGGATTTAAATTCGAACCCACCACGTATAAATTTTTTAAAATTATAAACGGATCTGATACGAGTCTTAATTTTTTATTTTCAAATCAGTCTCGTTCTTTTTAATTTTTATTAAATTTTTATTTTAATATATATGTATTTTTATAATATTATTTTTTAATATATATATATATATTTAAAAAAATTAGTAGTATTATTTTTAAAATATATTTTTTAATTTTTTTAAAATTATAAAATAAACCATAGTGGGTATAACCCGAATTAAATGGGTGGGGATTCTGTCCCTATAACCCTAAGATGCAACTTGTTTAGATGTTGGCCATAAGTCTAAGGCTATTGACAAGTTGGTTTCGGCCCTAATCTTAAATATTTTGAATTCAAATTGGAATTCAATTGCATAAATTAGAAATGACTTAGAGATCTAAGTAGGTCTTGAAGTGTTAGACAAATCTAAATTTGGAAAAAGAAAAATGAGATTTAAACAAAAAATCTGAATGAAAACTATCTTTGATAAATTATTGATATTAAGTCCCATTTTTTAAAAAAAAATTGAAGCTACAAAAAAAAATTGAGAATTGAATCAAAGATCCAGCCAAAATATATTTGATAAATTATTGGTTGCAAGTCCTACTATAAAATAGTTTTAAAGTTCAATACAAAGATCGAAGTGCAAATAGCTAATTCAAGTTTTCAAAAATTAAAACTATCAATTTGAGTTCTTAAAAAGGATTATCTATTGATGCAATGATCTTTTGAAGGATTATGGTCTCATGGTCAGCTTGTCTCAAATATCCGATTGAATGATGGGGTGTCAACTCCTTCCAAATTATCCTAATGAATGATGGGCGCAAGAAAGTTCCGGTGTAAAAAAAAAGTTAAGGAGAATAAAGTATTTATAAATATTTGAACTCTATTTATTTAATTATTGAGCCCTTATGAATATTATAAATTTTATAATAACTTAGAGGTGCATATAAAAATTATTTTCCTATTCTTAAATGGATCAAATCATACAATTTTGTTATTTTATGATTTGTTACAAATTTAAATAATCGAGTTAGAATTAAAATCTGATGCAATGTCAAAACTCTATCTTTTTCCTTTTTATTCTAAATCAGTAAATCTTCGTAAGGATTTGGTTCGCCGTGTATCCAACCCATTTACATTAACAGAGGTAGCGGCCCAATTAAGTGGGCCTTTCATGGTTGGTGTTTTGGGCCCAAAGCCAATAACACTCCTTCAGTCAGTGCATCGGCTAAAAAACAGCTGCGCGCAAAAGAGTGGATTTTCAATGAAACAAAAAATCAAGACGGGCGCCTAAATTGTTTACTCTAATTCAACTCTTTTTAGTTTTGAGGTAATTTCTAACTATATATTTTATTTATAGCTGAAGATTTAATCTTTTCCCTTTTTTCCCCAAAATATTGTATTTTGTTTTCTGCCTTTTACAGTTCAAATTTGGTATGTTCTTGTTTACGCAATTGAGCTAAATTCCATTTCTCAAAACACCTTTGAGATTTATACTTTATGATCATAGCTTCTGTTTTTCTTTTTCTTTTTTTTCCTCCTCGGAAAATTTGAATGTTGTATTTGAATTTTATTGAATTTGTCATAGTTTTATTCTTGTTCTTATTATTTATTTATTTATTTTAGCAATAATGTATTTGAAGGAGGGTTGTTCTTTATTGTTAAAAGTGCATAAGCCTTCAATTCCCTTTGTCCTCAGCACAAACCCAATGCTTGATTTTCGGCCACAGAATGAACAGAATGATAAAGATACAATTTTGATTGAAGAATCTGAAGTCTTGATGAGATTGAAAAATGAGAATGATATTTTACTAGCTTTGGAGTATTTTAAATCCGTATCCAATTCATGTTCTTTTAAGCATACCCCTTTAACATACGGAATGATGATTGAAAAACTGGGGTACAAAGGCGAGATGGATGGCGTGCAATACCTATTGCAACAGATGAAGTTGGAAGGGATAAGTTGTTCAGAAGATTTATTTATTAGTGTGATTAAGTCTTACAGTCAGGCTGGGGCGGCTGAGCAAGCGTTGAAAACGTTTTACAGGATTCATGAATTTGGCTGTGCACCAACAGTTAGGATATATAACCATCTATTGGATGCATTGCTTAGTGAGAATAGGTTTCATATGATTACTCCGCTATATGGTAATATGAAGAAAGATGGGTTAGAGCCAAATGTGTATACGTATAATATTCTGTTGAAGGCGCTGTGCAAAAATAATAGTCTGGGTGGGGCTCGTAGGTTGCTTGAGGAGATGTCAAACAAGGGATGTGAACCTGATAATGTGAGCTATACAACTATTGTATCGTTTTTGTGTAAATATGGTAAGGTGAAAGAGGCAAGAGATTTGGTTTTCAAATTCATACCAAGTGTACCTGTTTATAATGCATTGATTAGTGGATATTGTCGAGAAGGAAAGATCAGGGAAGTGTTCGAGTTGCTGGATGAGATGGTGGAAAGGAGAATTACTCCTAATGTCATTACATACACTATGATTTTGAATTGTCTATCTGATTCAGGTAACATTGAACTCTCTCTTGCCATCTTGGCGAAAATGTTTGTGCGAGGATGTAATCCAAATACGCACACGTTTACTTCCTTGATAAAGGGGCTATCCTTGAAAGGTAGATTGCTTGAAGCTCTTGATGTGTTGATTCAAATGTCCAATGACGGAATTTTACCGAATGAGGTTACGTATAACACACTAATTCATGGTCTCTGCTTGGCTGGGAATATGAATGATGCTTTGTCTATTCTTAACAAAATGGAAGCAAATGGTTGCCTTCCAAATATAACAACCTATAGTACCCTCATTGATGGTTTTGCGAAAGCAGGGGATTTGATTGGTGCATCTGAGATATGGAACAAGATGATGACTCTTGGTTGTCGTCCAAATGTTGTCGCATATACATGCATGATAGATGCACTTTGTAGAAATTCAATGTTCAATCAAGCTTATAATGTTATTGGAACTATGGTGACAGATAAGTGCCCTCCAAATACAGTTACATTCAATGTCTTCATCAAAGGTTTATGTGTAAAAGGTAGAGTTGATTGGGCTTTGGAGTTGTTTGATGAAATGGAAATACATGGGTGCATGCCTGATGTTACAACATATAATGAGGTGTTGGATGGTCTATACAAAGTTAACAACAATAGACGTGCATTTGAGCTTGTTAGTGACATGGAGCAAAGGGGTATTAGGTTTAACTTAGTTACCTACAACACTATTATACATGGTCTGTGTTCTTGTGGTAAGCTTGAGGAGGCACAGAAGCTTGTGGGAAGAATGATAATCCAGGGAATAAAGCCTGACTCTTTTACATTAAATATGTTAATGCATGCCTATTCTAAGCATGGTAAGGTTGAGTCTGCCACTCAACTTCTGGAGTCAATGAGCAAGGTAAGCTTGCATCCTGATATAGTTGCTTACAGTAGTCTTATATGTGGGCTAAGTGAGCAGATTGACTTAGAAGCTGCCAGTATTTATCTTCATAGAATGATAAGTGAAGGAATCTTCCCAAATATTTCCCTGTGGAACTTTTTAGTCCGAAGTTTGGTTAGCAGGATTGGGACTGTTGGAGCAGTGGACCATATTAATGCTGTATTGGATAGTAAATCTGATGTAGAAACTTAAAATTCTCAGCTGCTGGTGTGGCCCAAGAAATGCTGGCCAACAATGCAATACATCAAGTTAACTTTGCTGACAAAAGGATGTGAATTTTGAATAGGATCTTGTTAATGGACCTTTCTCAAGCCTTTGTTGCCTGGATGGCATGTTACTTTGAGTAAGCATCTTTGCAGTGACTCTCTGAAGTGATTTTTCATGTTCTCTAATTTATACATACGTTTCATGTTATTAACTTTGTGGCTCGTCGAGCTTGAATTGATAACCTAAATGATTTCACAAATGACAAAATGTCTCAAGATGATAAGCTCATTTATCTTTTGTATATCAATAACATTAGATATTATTTATCTTTTGTATATCAATAACATTAAATAATAAATATCTCTTCATTTTAATAACTTAAACTTTTAAATGAGGTGACATTAATATGGTACTAGAATAGGCCAACAAAAAGGCCTCGGGTTCAAGTCAACCCAAGTCTCACTGGCAATCAATAATGAAAAAGAAATCCCACAAACCTTGAGCCTCGAAAAAAAAGAGCTTGCAAGTGGGAGCGGGGGGTGGGGGTCTTAGTGGTATTATATATTACATGTATTATCTGTGTTCTTTCTAACTACTTGAACTTTAAGATGAGGCAGTCAGTGCATGACTACTTACTATTTGAAGGAACTGAAGGTTAAGTTGCAGGTGTGTTCCAGTTGATTCTGTTGATAGTTTCAGATTCTGTTTTTTATTTGCTATGTGAGGGAACTGAAGGTTAAGCATCCAGTTGATTCTGTTGATATTTTCAGATTCTGCTTTTGATTGTTTCCTGATCCTATGTTTTGAAATTAATATAGAGTATTTGTAAGCTCGTTATTTGCTTTTCAGTGATTATCCAGCAGTTAACTGCAATGAAAAGGCTGTTTTTCTGAGGATTTTCCCCTCCAGTCATCGTATTGATGAACCAATGGTGTTCACAGATGATAAGCTGCAGATCTGGTTGCCCTTTACATTGTTAGTTCAGTAGTTATTTACTTTTTCTTGCACTTAATTGAAGGGCCCTGCATCTCTACCTTATTCCTCTTTTCTTTTTTGTCCTTTTTTATACCTCTTTCTTGGGGTTGGTACTTCCCCCAGATGATGTCTAGTATACAAGTGTGGTCTTCATTGATTTACAGGCAGATGGTTAATTTGATTGGAAATCTATAATGAATGGTTAGTTCATCTTGATGCAGTGCATGGAGTCGATAACGATTTTCATAAAATTAAACAACTGTCCGAACAAAACAACCCAAATTGTGAGATCTAGTTCCTTTTTACTTCCATATGTCTACTCAATTGGAATTTGGATCATTACAACAGCATGGATCCATGATTTCCCCGCCAAACTAATAATCAAAATAGGAAGAGTAACTACTCAACATTTGCACTAGAAGAACACTGGATTCTCCAAAGTGAGATAGCTGAGCTGATATGAGAACAAAGATACTGTTTTCCTATTGTAATCTCATTGTGTGGTTCCAAACCGAAACCATACATGTGTATGAAATTTTACCAATACGTATCCCAGAAGCCGTTTGCTTGTTTCTTCCAAAACTACTACTCATTTCTCTATCATCCACATGGATAATACCTTCACTGTCCTTGTACATGTCACCCTCATTTTCCCAATCTTTACCATCGTACTCGTTGTCATAATCTATTTTCTCCTCATCACCATCATCATTCATATCAGCGGATAATGTATGGAAATCAGGAGGCGGCGGAAAATCTTCTGTCTCTGCCTTGTCTCTCTTCATTACAAGGTGCCGGATGACCCTCTCATCTCTGTCTAGCATGCTCTTGAAATCACTAATCCATCTGGCTTCCAGCTCGAAGTTCTTTAAGATTCAAAGCCTCAACGAGCTCAACTGCAAATCAAAATTTAATCTCATCACTTCAGTTTACATTTACACAGTAAGGGTCCCTCTTTTCGGCCGAACAGATATTACAAAAAAAAAAATAAAAGGCCCAAGAGAAAGTAAAGGGCAAAAAAAATAGAAAATGGTCTGAAGAACTCACGCTCTTCTATATCTGCCAACTCCGGCATAACCCTACCATCTGTCGAAACAATCAAAACTTCAGCAAAATCCAACTGGGGAAACATGGAATAAGAATTCGTTAATTATTTATTCCTCTTTAGACAATAAACAAGAAAATCATCACAATTTTAAACCTCTATACCAGAAAAAAAAAAAAAAAAAAGGAAAGAAAGAAAAAAGGAAAATTCTAAACTAACAAAAAAAATCTTATAGAATAAAAAAAGCAAGAATTCACGTTCTCATTAACTACTCAATGATTGAGAACCAAAGTTTCCATCTTTATCAATTGATTCAATTAAAAATACTCCCACAGCTCTGAACCTTCTCCAGGTTACCAGCATATGCATATTCTTAACCAAAAACCTTTATCAAAAGGTCTTACTAATATAAAAGAGCCCCATTTTTAAGGAAAAACAAAATTCAAAAACCCAACTTTAAACCAAAGTAAAACATTTGTTTCTGAGCTAGTGTGCGGGTAGACAGACCAAAAAGAGCACATACAGATGACTTCTTGAAGAGCGCCACACAAGAATTCACAGGCTCTCTTTTTCGTATTATTACAAGTATCAAAAAGCACCATCACTGCAAATAAAACAACAAAAAAAAAACCTCAAATAACCCAACATTAAAACAAACCAAAAACAGAAGCCCATTTTCTCAAAACCACACTGAATGTGTGTGCGCAGAAAAATGACCTCTTTGAGAAGCACAGCTTCAGGAAAAGGGCCTGTGGCTTCATCAGCCCTGGGAATGAAGCTATGGCCATCTTTTTTTTTTATTTCCTTTTATTGACGCCTTTATTTTCTTTCTTGACTGCTGCCACTATCGCTGAGTTGCCCCTGAGCCTCAATTTCTCTGAAAATGATGGCAACAAGCAAGAAAATGATGAAGAAGAATAACGGTATTTGCATTCATCATCTAATGCCCACCAACAACTTTTGTCGTTCAACGCGAATGGAGGAGATGTCAGTGAGATGGAATCCATTATTCTTTTCTCTCGAGCAGCAGCCGGAAGTACGAGGATTTTAGAAATGGGAGAAGAGGTTTTTGGGTAATTTTCATAAAGATAATCATCTTTTGTGTTAATAATATTCGAATTTTTTTTTTTTTTTTGGATTCTTTTCAGCTCTTCTTTGAAATTTAAATAGAATTATGTGTTCAATAAAGGATTTTTTTGTTTGCTCTTAATTATTGAGCTTCCGATTTTATTTTATTATTTAATTTCTTATGGCCTTCCTATGGGGCTGGGAAATGCCGTCCCACAAAATACGCTCAACAATATTATTTTTCTTGAAAAAACAGTAGATTTTAGAGAACAAAATAAAAACACAATTAGAAATTTTGGAGGTGTTTATTACATAATAAACATCAAATAAAATATTGAGGTTTGCAAATTCGGTACATTTGGTAGCTTATTTGAGTTTGTGTCTGAGAAAGAACCCTTCAACTTCACAAAAATTGTCATTTAGCAGAAATAAGCCTAAGAAAGAAGTTTAAATTCAAACTTCTACAGTTTTTTTCAGAGAGAGAAGCAATAGAACCAGCGAAAACACATTCCAAATTGACAATTTGGTTAAAACTGTTTTTAAAATAGGTTATACAAGTTTTTAGGTTATTTACATTTACCTCTCCTGAGTCAAAAATTCTAAAAAAAAATTATATTAAAAGACAAAAAAATCCTAGCCTAATATATACATGAAAATAATTCATCATTTTTAAAATATTAATTGAGATTCAATTTTTTAAATTATTATATAAAAATAAAAATCATGATTCAAACTTTGTAACTCTCTTTCATTATGCACAAAATATGTCAGTTCAACACATGAGAAAGTATTATAAAATTTTAATGAAAAATGGGAGACTAAAATTTTATTTTAAGATCATTTCAACCATATAAATAATATTGATTAAGGAAGTTACTTTTCACAAATTAAGTTTTTTCCAAATAAAAATAAAATAGAATAAAAATCAATTTAATATTATATCGCCCCTGAAATTACTGGAGAGAATATTAATTTTAATTGAATACACTTAATTTTTAAAATGCGTAAAAATAAATAAAAGATCAAAATTAAAGTTTAAGCCATATTTACTAAAACAAAGAGTATAAACTAACTTTTCAATGTAAAAAATAAATACATAATTTTAAAAATATTAAGTGAGGTCATCTTTTAAATATGCAATTGTAAAAGAAATGTGAGACCTAGATTTAAATCAGGAAATTCAATAATATACAAAAGATATGTTTTTATCTTTTTATGAAAAAATAATGCATTTAAAAGTATTTCCTTTTGGTTGTTTTTAAAATATAGACTTATTATATTATCAAAGATATGGTAATTAAATTTAAGTCTCTCATTTCATTTTGAAAATTTGAGAATCATTTATAATTATAAAAAAATTATTAATACTTTTTATATATAAAATAAAATTTATGATCTCTTTATGTCATTAAAAATGGGCTCAAAATTTAAAATTTAATATCACTCACTATTTTGTGATAAATATGTACTATTTATGTTAGTAAAAAGACATTAAAACTTTAAAATTTAAAATCACTCATTAATTTTTTCTTCAAGATGCAGTGTTTTGAAACGAATGGGCATTTTCGCCTTTCAATAAAAAATAAATTATAAAAATTACTGATGAGGTTTAACTTAATTTTAAAAAAATTCAATTATTTTGTAAAATTACAAATAAAAACAAATAACCCATTGATATATCACAAATACCCTCTTGAAATTTATCTTTGTTTTACCAATACTCTTCTCAATAGGTATAATTTAAAAAAAAAAAAAAACTATAAAAAAATATTTATAATTTACAAACTAATATGAAATTTTCATAAATAGACCAACCTTTAAGCATAATTTTTGTAATTCGCTCTTAAATAAATTACAAACATCTTTGATTAAATAATGCTAGAACAGAGATTTACGAAAGATGAGGCAAATGCCAAAATCCCAAACCTAAAGGGAAGCGCCAATAACCCAAGTTTTTGTTGTCTTGCTTTTTGCAAGTCACCAGAAAAATTCACATCATAATGCCTTCCCCTTACCATGGGGGAAGTGAATCTTATTTGCACTTAAACTTTTAGAAATTAGAATAACATGTGGGATCATTAGCAGGTCAAGAACGCAAATCACTGAATATTGGTATATCATGATGTTGATATAACATCTCAAAGCAAAACATAACATTAAGTTCAAACCCTTCTCTGTAATTGTTGTGCTACAAAACATTTTCTTTCTACCACATAACAAGACTCTTTTCATATGATATAACATAAAGACTGCTCATAAAACTGGAGGAACAAAAAATTAAGCCACTGGCTAGGCCATGGAAATTCACTTCATGGCCATATTTCAATAAATCTTTGGGTGGGGGGTGGGCAAAACCATCCAAGGAAGGATTTTGGGGCAAAATGCTGTACAATCTTTTATAATTGATGCAAGGTCAAGTGTTTAAACTCATTTCAGTATACAATTAGTAGAAGTTAACTTGGCCTTAAGTTTAATACCTGTATTTGGCCTACAAAAGAAACAAGATACTTCGGATTTGTAGGTAAGAATTAAGACATGGCAAATATGCTCACCATTGCTTCTTCCCCTTTTTTTTTCTCTTGCTACTGGCACTGCTACTGTTGCTGCCACCACTTTTGGGGTTAAACCCAGAAGGACTCTCAGATGTACTACCGGCAAAATTCTCAAACATCCCACTTTGCACGGCATTTTGTAACCATTCAAAGAATTCCTCCTCCGTCATTGTCTCTTCCATATTAGGTGCTGGAACCCCACCCCTTTGTCCCGAACTAGATCCCTTCGCATGGCCATTCTTTGAGACAACGTTAGTGTTCACTTGAAAGGTAGGCTTGTGAGTATTGACAGGACACCTCATTCCCTATATGAAGCAAATATGCAAAGCAAGAGAAATAAATTACACAATCCAAACAGTCCAATTACTTCAAACAAGAGATACTTTAATTTCAATCACCATTTAAAAAAATTCATTCTTGATAATCATAGAAAAAGTGAAAGGCAGAATTTATAGAGCCAGAAGAAATAAAACGATACCTGACAAATGTACCATTCAGTTACATCATATACCTTGCCACCAGCACACACATATGCACAGGGAGCTTCGACCTGAATATATTATGAAAGAAGTTGGTAGCAATATATGAAGATAGTGAGAAACTCAAAGTCAGCTGCACAGTTTTGAAAAGATGCAGCACCTTCTTATGGTGCTGTGCATACCTGCTGCAGTATTCCAAAGAACAAGGGTTGTGAGGACTGCTCAACCCATCCATCCCCATCTTTAGCCTGATGAAAATCTTTGCATTCCTTCAATATAACATCAGAAAATACCACAATCAGAATCCACACAAGATTTATTTTTATTGAAATCAAAGAAAAGGCTATACAAAATAGGTTGGGTTTCTTTACTGATTTTTGACATACAATAGACGGCGAAATACCTGACACCATCGTGCTCTGGATTTTGATTTCTTGGTATGAATCCACAAATGAAAAAAGCCACACTTCCTGCACGCAATTCGTCTGGACTCTCCCAGTGGATCCTCACCATCAGCTTCTGGGTGAGCAAAGCTAGACTTAAACAAGCCATGCCCTTTATTCTGGAATGAAAACAAAGCAAAGCTTAAGCAAAGTGTAAACTGAAGTGTCTCATTTAGTCTGCTTTTTAAGTTGGAATAGCAAGCAATTCCAGCATACCAAACACAGCCAGAATGATCACAAACTAAAGCATTGACAGGAATATCATGACAAATAGGTCTTAAAATAAGCACTGTCAGTCCATCCATGCAATTGTGGAGTGAAATACAACATCCATTTAAATGGCTTTGCAGGGAGCAAAAGCAAAGTCTTAATTCTTTACAATGTAACACATTCTCAGGGGGTTCTCTTACTGCCTTAATAGTATCACAAAATGCATTTACTAACAGAAGTGCAAGCAAATGAAAACCCTATGGAAGTTCTTCTTGGAAAAGTGAAATAGGCAAAGCTCAAACCTCATGGGAAGTATTCTGGAATTTACGGAAATAATTCAGCAGCTCTTCCCTTCTCAACTCATCATCGTATTCTTTACGCTTGAAGGAATCCAGTAAAACCTATGGAAACAATCATATCTCATATTCAGCAATTACAAATTAAAATATTTTAAACTACCCAGATTTGTTAAAAAAAAAAATGAGAGACAGAGAAAGTACCTCATAAGCATTCTGAAGTTTCTTGAAAGCTTCAGCAGCCTTTTCGTTGCCCATATTTTTATCAGGATGAACAAGCATTGCCTGACAAGCGAAAAGAATTGGTCAATTGGAAAAACTTTTAATTCTGTTTAGTAGCCTTAAGTTATCATGTCTGTAGTTTCTTAAGCACTGGTTGATACAGGCCAACAGGCACGCCATAACGGGCTAATACTCTTTAACTTCTTAGGTAATTACACTGATAAAAAGCTAAAGATATCGAGCTATGCAGACATTCACCTTTTTCCTATACTCCCTCTTGATAACCGATACATCTACATTTTCAAATCGGGACAAGCCCAATGCTGCATAATGATCTGTACAGTTAATCAACCTGACAACTTCATCTTCAGATGTCATTTCAGAATCAGCTCCGCTAGTTGAAGGCATTCCCGGGCTATGATCAGCCCGTAGACCAGCAGCACCAATGTCAGAGGGTGAAGCATGTACTGACTCATTAGGAAAAAAGGACGGCTGGCCTTGAAATCCGTCGGCTTGTTCTGGAGAGCTATTAGGTGTTCTATGCTCATTTACGATATTCCTCAGGAAAAATAGCAGAGCATCACTTGATATAAACGATAAGTTCAACCCCAAAACTAAGCCAAGCCATCCAACATAATTCCATGCACAATATATGGAATATGCACATGTAATAAAGAGTGCAATACGGTCGTGAGTCGTTATGAATGCCAATCCTGCATTTTCACAAACCGCCAATATCAGGGTGAATATTATTCAAAATCCAAAAATTCACACAGAGAGAAAATTAAAAAGGCATACAGATGATGAAAAATGCTAAGCATTCCAGAAAACAGTCACCTCCAAGGAAGATAATAAGCCCTGTAGTCCAAAAGCTCCCATAAAACCATAGGAAAATTATTCCAGTCATGCCAGTCAGTACAACTGCAAGAGTGAACCCAAGAAATAGTCCAACTGCAGCAGCTACAGCCTGCATTATCCATGATATACGTAGAAGAAACACAAAACTAAAGTACTGTGCATCAACTTGAAAACCTAGGGAATGCTACTGCATCGTCAAAGCATAAATCTGGACCACTTTTTCAGGGTTTCTTTCATTACTCTCTCTCTCTCTCTCACACACACACACACAAAAAAAAAACAAATAAATAAAATAAAATAAAATCCAGGTTGACATTTAGAACAATAATAAATAAGATTTGAAGATGATACTCCGGACTCTACATGGTCCAGTAAAGAAAAGGAAAGCCACCTTAAATTTGGAGTTCATTCATAAACAATGACAGATATAACTGCTGGTGACCAACACTCACTAGGAGTGGTAGGTGGTACCTGAAGTCACCTCTTATAAATGAGATCAGGGTCTCTTCCCTCCTTCCCCATGTTTCAAGTTTTGAATTTAATTAAAAAAAAAAGAAGCCTGCTGGTGAATAGCAAGTATTGAAAATGAACAAGTTAATATTCATAAATAAAATGGAAGCTCTATGCCTAGACAAACCTTTAAAAACGAGACGCTATAAACTCCAGAAATAACTTTACGAAGTTCTGCGGTATAATTTTGAAATCAGTATCTCTACTACAGCAGGGAATGGATAGGCAATCCATTAAGATGAGGTAGAAATGACATACCAGTGTAAATAGAAACTTGCTGATTCCAACCATGGCAATAACTGAAAGAACACTACACCATACAATTGAGAAAAATGATGTTGTCCCCATGCGTAGAAAGGAATCAATGCCCCTTAATGTACAGTCCAACCAAACCATAAACAGAAGAAGCATTATATTCCCAAAATGCATAATCCACCTGAATATGATAGGTTGTGCGTGCTGAATCTTCATCCGGACATGATCACGGGCCTTTAGCATATTAGATTTTAGGGTGACAAAGGTAGGTTTATGCCTCTCTACCCATTCGGCAGATGACCTTGCTACAGAAAGGGCTGCAGTCCTTATGAATTTAAAAACCACTGTTTCAGGGAACTCCACGTTTTCCAATCCTTCTTCTCTGTGTAGGCCATTAGATCCCAACCCTTCTTCTCTATGCAGGCCATTAGTTGGATTACCAAAACTATTCATATTATTTAAATTATGAATATGGGACAAGTCAATTCCATCTCTTGAATTCGAAGCTTCAGCTGTAGATATACCACTCTTGTCTACTTCGGTATTATCATTACAGGGCACTGCGTGGCCTGTAACTGTCTCGTCCTTAACTTTCCCCTCTCTTTTTTGAGATTTCCTAGATTTTTTCTTACTGTTCTTCCCATCTTGTGCATGATCCACATCATTAACGCTCTTTGTGGAAGACAAAGAATGGCTACCATTTGGAAGTTCTTTGCCCAAGCCTACCTCTTCGCCATTCATATTACCTCTATCTTTGGTAGTTAAAGGTGAAGGGCCAGGATCTGAAACTCCTTTTTTATGGCTTGGTGAGCGCTGATCCAACCCATTCTTTTGTTGGTTTCCCTTTCTAGCCATTATGCATACAATGTTCTCAGCTATGGGTAAGGCAGGAATTGAGTTTAGCTCATTGCTGATCACATTATTGGAGAAAACCTGTCACAATAATAATGGAGAAAATTAATCAATACCAATGGATGCATACAGAATAACTGATGGAACTTACGCACAACGAAATAGCCTTAAATTGATAGCTAAATCTAAGAAAAACAAAAGAAGCTGGCAAAATAGGTAAACTATAAATTTCAAGGAACAAGGGAAACCAAAGGATCGGCTAATATTAACTTTCAACCAGAAAATTGGGTGATGAATGGTCATACAAGTGCACGTTGAAATTCTATGCAGAAAAAGTTGAAGATCCTTTGATGCAGAAGCTGAATGTACTTCATAGATAATACGGAAGGATATAAACTTCATCAAATTAAAGCCAGAAACTTCTAATTTCTTCTACCTCAGCCAGAATTATGATTAGTGGAATAACAAGCAGAAAAAGTGATTAGAACTATTAATGGGATTTTAACTCTTGAGACCTAACACACTAATTATAGGGGCCTAAACCAACATTAATTATAGGGGTGTTTAAATCAGCCAAGTATGAAGTTACCGAAACAGTGAAACTACATACAGTAGTCTTCTTTCTTGTACATCTCCATTCCGAAACAACTTAAAAAAATTGCCCATGTGTGAGATATCCAGACCAATCACAGCCACACTTTTTCCATTTTTAACTGCAATTTTTTCCCATTAATTTTATATACCCATGAGGCTAGAAAGCTCAAGATAAATCACATGAACTGAATTTTAAAGTTGGGCGAAAAAAAATTGGAAATCAAAGCTTTTCCGAGTTCCATATCCCTAAAGCCCATTTCATTTCGGGGATTCTTCTTAAGCCTAAAAACCCTTAAGTCGCAAACAAATGGAAAGAAACAACAAAAAAAGAAAGATACATATGCCTGAATCCTAAGTAGCATGCAATAAAGCCAAATATAAGGGAAAAAAAACGCAGAAACACAACAAAGCGCCAGGAAAATAATAGAAAGAATAAAAGCAAACGAAAGTTACGAGCAAAAGATGCTGAAGAGAGGTTTCGATAACACAGGTGAGCAGCAAAAAATAAAGCAAAACAAGGGAAAAGGAGGAAAAGAAATAAATTAAAAAAAAAAAGCCCAAAGAAAAAATTACAATGAAAATTGAGAAGAAACGCAACCCATAAGCAGCAATAATTAAAGATAGATAGACGCAGTCTATCTCTCTCTAATTTTCTTCCTCTTCTTGGTGGATCCCACGGAAAACAAGAACAGTCAGCAAACTCAGCAAGCAAATCAGCCAGCCAAGCCAAAGTTGTTCAAAAAGTACCGAAACAAAACCAGTGTAGGTTTTTGTTAATTTTTCCTTTTTGCTCCCCTAAAGTCTGAATAATATCAATTTAACCCCACTTAATATTGCGCACATATTTTTTCACCAGTTTTTTAGGGTATTTTGGCTAATCTTATGTTTCAATCAAAACACCTTATAACTAATATATCAAGATAATAAGAGTTTGCAGACTTTCTAGTGAAGAAAACCAAAATAAAACTTCTAAGTTTTATAGTGTTCCCATAAAATGTAATATGATTATAATTTCTAAAAACTCATCTGGTTTTTCCTTAGTGTTGATTATATTCACAAATTATTAACTTATTTCTTAAATTAATTTATAAACTCCAAATCAACTTGTGAGTTCTAAAAGCTTATTATTTGTTTTCAAAACTCATGATCACCATGGGTTGTTATATTGTTGTGAGTTTCTAAGGAAGTATTTGAGTGGGTGAGATTAAAATCAGTCAAAAAAAAAAATTGAATTAATCGCCGGAATGATAAAGTAGTTGCATTTTAAATAACTTTGTAGTTTATAACAAAATTAAGTTATTACAATGGCATAATTGGGTAATCAATGTAGAGACCTCAAATCTTGAGTGCTCTTAATGAAGCTAGTCCTCATGTTGGTCCATGGCAACACCGGCCTTTGAACTTGAATAAAAATAACCTCATAGGTTCTCATGACAATGTATAGTGTTGAAAAATTGAAGCAAATTTTCAGGATTTCATGAAACTGAATATATCCACACTTGCCTGCAGGACTAACGCACAAACACCCCCCACCCCAGCCTTCTCTTTCAGAGGAAACCACATAAAAAACTTCAAATACAAAGAAGAAATGAACTGCTAATTCGACGAAAATTATGAGAGATTCTTGTCTAAAACAACAATGTTCGACGAAAATTATGAGAGATTTTTGCCTAAAACAACAATGTGTGAAGGATTCAACTGATATTTACACCGATGTCCATTGGGCAATTTTTCCTCAGACACCACAGTTCCAAAGCATGGATTCGTTCATGTGCAGTTAGCTCATCATAGATCAATAAAACCACACCATCCAAACTGAAAAGCTAAGAGTCAAAGTCCCTTTTCTTGTTGTCCTTCGATGCCAAACAATTGACATGCAGCTCAATGTGAGACCAGTTTTATCATCAAATGTATTCATCCTTCACATGTACACAAGAGTAGAGAAGACGATTGCTATATAAGCAAAAGCAAGAATAAGAAATATGAAACTTGCTGTTTCATAATCTGGATGTCTCATTTCTTTGCCTTTGCAAACCTAAGGCAGCGATATTTCTCACCACTAACAGTTATTTCAAGAGCTCCATCTTGATTATCTTGATTTGATGCGGTTCCCATCAGCACACTTTTCTCTTTCTCAAGATTTTCTCTTTCAATCTTTAACCTTGCTTCTTGCCTAGCAATCTCTGCCTGAACATGAGCAACCTCAAAATAAGAATCATTAAGAGAAAAGGAAGTAAGAAAATTAAAAAAATACAGAAATAGGTGCTAAGAAGAATGCTGAAAAAAGTTCAAATCAAGGCCAGACTTCCACCATTAAAGACTCGACAAAGTTTGTTTTCATGAAGAGTATTTGAATTTTACTGGAGGCAACAATGACTTTCTAAAGAAGGTATTTATGTCTTACAACAGCAGAAGATACAGAGTAAAGGCATGGCTATGGACCTTGCAAAGCCAAAACATGTAAGGATGATGTACGGAGAAACATGAAATGCCAAAAGCAGGTTCTTGTTTGGACTATTCTTAACAGAATCCGATCAAGCTAAAAAGAAGTCAAAGGAAGTCGGATAATAACCAACGGCACTTTAATAACAAACAAACTGGAAAGGCATGTGGCAGTCCATACTTTGGAAAGATGCATTGGAAGATATGAAATTTACTACTGCAGTTTAAATGGATTCATTTTCAACAACCAACAATTGCCTAGATCTATTAAAAGCAGCAAAAAGATATTCATTAACTAAGCGCACTTGAATGCCATACATCCTTGTGAGAGGCTGATTAACTTAACTTCCAAAAGGTAAGCAACCAAGTTCAGATATACCACATCCTTGTGAAAGGTGTAAAAGCCACATACAACTACTGATTGCACCAGAGGATATTCTTTCAGTATTCAATGTCAATAAGTTAAGTATGAACAACAAAAACCTTAGATGTGAAACTTTTTTGGAACAGATCTGGAAATACATTTGTCTAGGCCAATGTATATATGATCACATATGAGCTTATATATAGTCAAATATCAATGAGTTCCCCATTGTAGGCATAATAGCCTTTTCAATCTGTTCCATTGTGGACTTGAATTTTCTTTCTGCTTTTTTATTTTTTTCCCAGAACAGTATTTTAACCCTCACTAGATAAAAAAGAAAGCTTCTCAATCTTATATGTCTTGTTTGGAGAGGGGGAAGAAGGCATCAAGACTGGAAAATGCTGACGAAATTAATAACAAAGCATGACCTTTGGTGTTTTAGTCTTTTCCATCTGTTCCATTGTAATTAGAAAAACAGAGCTATATAGCATACCATCCCAGAAAGGATAATATCTACATATTTGGTCTAAAGCTGGATCTCTGCCAATCCACCAATGCAAATTCCTTATTAGACCTCCATTACCACTCATACACAAACTATATCATGTCTAAAACCAATGAACCTATATACAAATCCCAACTGAAATATCTGGGATTAGCAACAATTACACCTTCAGCTTGCCAGAAACTATGTCACAATATGTCAGAAGGAATCTCATCAGCTTACACCACTGCATGCATAAATGTCAGAAAGTTGTCTCAAGAAAATGGTAAATTTAGATGCCTATCAAATCCATGAAAACATCAGTCTTAATTGCACAAGGAACGCTAAATAAGCCCACAGCCAAATATAAATGGTGCATGATACTAAGGACCGACATAATAGACAGGAACAAAAGACTACTATCACATTCTCGGAATTATAAAACATCTTCCATATATTACACTAACCAATTTAAGATTCTGATAAACAGTAAATTGGGGGGGGTAGATAAGTAGTATATCATCTGATAGGAACATTTTTGCAGAGTCTCAAAAAGAAAATAAAAATAAATAAACAATTGATGCCTTGTAGATGAAAGAAACAGATTGAATGCGGTAAGTTACCAGCGATTAGAATCTCCAACAAGTTAAATATGTAGAAAATGTTGCTGTGATTTTGTGTATTTTGCAAAATTAACACCTAGCTATTCCCAAAAGTCATAATTCCACTTCACAACAAAATGGTGAATCAAGTACCTCACGACGCGAGAGTTCGGCCTTCCAGGCAGCTTCGCGCTCGGCAACCTCACGTTCACGCTCCTCGATGTAACTTTGCATCTCCCTTTCCTTCATAATCCTATCTTGTATGTCCGCATCCAGAGCCTCCTTCAGCTCCTGCACAAACTTATCTACAACTGCTTTTATCCTCAGAGACATTAAAATAGACCCTTCTCTCTCTACGGGTCAATCGATATTTTCTTGCTAAGGTGTAAAAACACTCTTCAGTCTTCTCCCCACCAACACCACTAGCACCTGCAGCACAAAATATTTTATTTATTTCCGGTCACTACAAGAATTAATCTTGAAACATTTTTTTCTTTATTTATCTTGCTTATGCTCCACAAACAGGGAAAGTATTTTCCACAGTGGCCATCCTACAAACCCAAATGGAAAGGGGGGCAAAGAAAGTGACATAAAAAAAAAAAACCATTGCACCCATGAATGAATCGGTATCAATATACTATACAGACACCATGTTTCCAGAAAAAAATATATATATGGTCTAAAATTTCACCTGGGTCAAGAATTCTTGAACTCAAAAACCCAAATCATTTTTTCCTTTCTTTCCTTTTGTTTCTGACTGGAAACATATAAAAAGATAACCATGTAATGGAGTGCAAATGCAAACAATTTCATACAAGTAAAACATAAAGAGAAACATAATAAGATCACAAACACACAGAAAATTTTCAGAGAAAGGATATCAATAGATGAAAGAACCTACCTTTTGAAAGATTAATAGAGTATCAAATACTGTAATTATAGCAGCTCAGAGAACAGAGATTGCCTGCGGCGAGAGAGATTGGCGAGCTGAAGTGAGTTTGGTATGTTACGTATGTAGAGGCCAGAAGGAAAGGAGAAACTGAAGTCCACAAACCACAGGCCCACATACAAAATGCTTCATGTTCTATACTTGCAATCCATTTATTTTGTTTTTCTCTTTATTTCTTGTCTGTTTGTTACCTTTTGGTTTTCCTCCTCTAATTTTCGGGGTTTGGGTGTTTTGACCTTTTTCATCTAATAAAAAGTTAAAAAGGAATAAAAATTAATAAATTCTAGTATTTCGTTCGGATGAATAAAATCCATACTGAATCTGAAAATTGAAAATCAACTAAAATTTTGCAGTTCAATTTCGATTCAATGGACTCACAATTAATAAATCTAGTTTATTGTACTGAACATGACCCTAGTTTTCATCCAAGAAACTGAAATTCGTTTAGGAATTTGAATTCGATGTGAATTTGATTTATGAAAAGAAAGTTAAGAGTTTTTATTGGAATTTTTGGAATTATAGCATGCATACGGAGAAAAATAGCATTAATTTATTTACTGATTTTGTGTAGTTTAGTATAACAAGGAAAAAAACCATATTAATAGATAAGGTTAATTACAAAAATCATTCTTAAAAATTATAAGTACTTATTTACAGAAATTATCTTTAAAATATTTATAATTTAAAAATTTAGAGAAATAATTTTAGTAAATAGATCAAAACTTTAGGAGAAAATCTGATGTGAGATGACCATTTCAAAGCTATATAATACATTCTGTAATTTTTCCCAACTCCTGCAATTACATAAAGTACCATAATTTTACTAAAAAACATTTAATCCCAGCATTACATTGAGAAAACTGATATAGATTTTTTTTTTCTAGTGCTATAATTTGAAAAGAAGAATGCGGAAATATCAAACCTCTTTCAATTCCACCAAAAAGAAAAACAAAATAAAAATCAGAATATAGAAACCAATGAAAATCAGTATCCACTTGATAATAAGGTTTTCAAAGTCCCATCCTCTATTCATTTTTTATCAACAACCAAAAGTTACCTAACTTCCTCAAGATAATAAAAAATAGAAAAAAAAAAATACCCTTATATAGTAAAACACCTGTTTTGGAATCCTTCAAAATAATTTTCCAAAAACTGTACAGCACAAGCAACAAGATCATAAACTTGCTCTACTGGTTCATTTCCAGTTTCATAAGAATGTCATATGGCTGATTTTTTTATTTTTTATTTCCAGGAAAATAAAGGGGCAACCAACAATATGAGAAGCCTATTCCATGAAAACACGATAAAAGAGTTGTTCCACCATTGAAATCAGCATCTGAGAGGGCACATCGTGCAGCTCAAAGAACAACTGCACAAGATGGAGGATCAGCTGCAATAGATCAGCACTTGTCAGAAGAAACAACATAGGATATATGGTATACTACGTTCCTTTCACCATGTTATTGCTGAAAGCAGCAAGAAAAGACTCAGATGCTCCTGTATATTGTACCATTGTGCCATGAGAAACTCACTACTAAGGAAAGAATTATGCAGTAGAAGGCTAGTTAGGGTGTAGTATAAAGCAGCAAAAAAATCAATGGACTTTCTTCTGTTGTCCTTCCTATTTTCTGCCTATAACTGGTATGAGGTACTTCAGGTCCATGGCATCTACCAGGGACTGACCTTGAATTTGAAGTTTAAACTCAGCTTGTAAGCCACTCTTCTCTTAGTTTGAAAGAGAGGAACATGATGGTCCAGGAGTTCTCTTCATATGAAGAATGAGGTGCATGATGCTGAGAGAGAAATAACGAAATAGCTTCTTGACAAAAAGCAACTCCCAGAACCAATTTGAGGGAGTCAAGTCCGTACTGGAGCCTTGATTAGAGAACCTTGAATGTACAATAGGCTAGCGCATGCGAGAATCAATAGCTAGATTTCCCATTATGACTGAACAATGTTTTCGTTCCTTGATGTAAGAATATTCATTTATGAGCCAATAAAATTCTATTCTATGCTTAAGAATATGTGAGAATGTATGTTATAAAAAGCAGACAGACATCAGTATGCCAATTTAAATATCATAAATCCCCATACTTAAGACCTCAGAAAAAATTTATCAAGGGAGTAAGTAATCAGCCTAACGAAAAAAGCAACAAAAGATGCAAAGAAAACTGCACAATGTTTCATTCACAATGCCAGATCAATCACAAAGTACATAACACAGCTAATCAAAGCAGTGATACATGACCAAATTGCAAACTGTCCAAAGAAAACCCTAGGAATACTGACGACACCAGACTAACGATGAGCAATAATTGCTATTAGAAGCTTATGAACATCAATGTTCAAAAACAACTAAGCAACCCAGACCTTAATGGCAAGAAAATATTGTGCTCCGAAAAGCATGGGCAGAAAACCACAATGGCAGGGTGGCAGTGTTCTTCACTGAATACATCTCCATCCAAACTCGGCTTTTTCGCTGATACACTAGAACCTGCTTGTGTGTCGCAAGAAAAACATATTCCTCAGTCTGACTTATTGGGAAAACGCCGGGCACCATCCCTCTAATGCATCGAAGACTCACTCTATCCACCATATACCATTCTTCCCTCTCATAATCTTCCATAACCCAAATACACATCCAGACATCTGAAATTTGAATAACGGACAATCGTCCATCTGACTCCAACAAATAAATTCGATTTCCACTACCACAAGTCACTTGATTAGGCAACTGGATTTTCCTCCAAATTTCAGAATCCAAATCAAGAACGAGCAAACAAGAGCAACTTGCTGTCAGCCAATGCAAGGAACCATTAGTAAACACAACTTGATTCCTATTCATATGCGTAAAATGGTCATCTTGCAAAGTAACAAACTTCCTCCACTTATTCGACTCTGAATCAAACACCATACATATAAAAGTCCTCTCTGGCCTATGTCCAAACGATCGATGGTACCCAGCCAACACAACATTATACTTCTGTGTCAACATATTGCAAGCCAAGCCCACAAGAGTAGCTTCACCATCAGGATAAAATCTAGTAACAGGCCTCTCCCGAGTTTTCGGAAGCAATCTATACTCCTTAGTCATTGGATTACATACATAATAAACACCTTTATCAGGAATGCTAGAACAACACAACAACCCATTACAAGATGCTCTAATCTTAACTCTATCCTTAATAAAATCCAATGAAAATTCAGATACACCCCTCAAATTATCAACAAGAATCAAACTTGGTCTTGATTCTGAAGAGGGGTCAGTGATTTCTACAAGCACCATAGGATTCCTAACAGAAACCTCATTATAGAGCTTTGTAAAGTATTTATCAGAAATTAACTGATACCAAATTTTGCATACACATTTGGTTCTAAAAAGGGATTTAATGGGCAATCTTGCAAGAATCTGAATTACAACTTCATCTGGGAAAAACCCACATTTTGAACTGAATGAATTCATCATGTAATTTCAAGAAATGAGAGAGAAACTCAAGAAAAAATCGAGAGATGATCCAGGAAACACTTACTCAATTAAATTCAATCAAGTAAAACTTCCAAGAAAAGAAATTTGCTGCGATTCATAGAAAAATACTGATACATAAACTGAAATGAATTTTTTTTCCCTTCTCCCTTAGGATTAATATGGGAAAATGGCATTTAATTGGGGATTGGTTGTTCAGCATGCCGTTTGTGCTGTGGACGCTTGAGATTAAGCAATAGAGAAAATGGGCCTGGGCTTTTACCAAATTTGCTGCTGGACAACCTGGACTTATAAAAAGGCCCGCTGAGAAAAGTACCTGAAGCTCAAGAAAGAGTCTATTTCCTAATATTGTCATGACGTGTCGAAATTTCTTAGTTACTAAGAATTGAATTTTTTGGATTTTGGGACAAAAACTCCAAGATTTATTTCTTCGAAAAATCGTATTAAAAATTGAAGGACAACAAAAACACCACGATTTCTTTCTTGGAAAAATCGTATTAAGAATTGAATTCTTTAGGATTGTAGCATACACAAAAACTATGTAATTTTAATATATTATACAAAATTTAGATCGTTTATAGGAGTACGACTAATCAAAGAGGTCCATAAATAAGAGTAGTTTAGAACTGACCTGAAACGAAGGAATTGGATGGTCTAACAAAACTCCTCCGAGTAATCAAATTAAATCAAATTAGTAGAAATAGTTGAAAGAATTTTTATCAAATATAGTATGAGTGCAACAAAATGCTTATCTTTTTCTTAGTCAGCGTGCAGAAATTTTTAAAGGATAACACATGATGTATCGTGTTGGATCATGTCTACATTAAAGATAAAATTCATTTTTATTAAAAATTCACAATACAAATTTCATTTAGGTGAATAGAAATTGCAACATTTTTGGTCCTTACGATGCAAGACCCGTATCAATGCAAAAAACTCCAAGATTTCATCCATAATGTTTATCCCCCGCAACAATTGAAAATTTGTAGCAAGTTATACAGTGTCAGAATGTCATATTGGCACTTAATAATTACTGGACAGATAGCACAGTATTTTGGGGCGTATCTTGAAATTGTATGCAAACCTTCTTAAAATGGCATCTTTAGTACAAATTGAATCATTTACCCTCTTAAAAAAGTAATATTTTTCGATTTCAGCTTGGCCCTCTTTAAGATAAGCTCAAACAAAAATACAACCATGAACTTCCTGTGGTGACCTTGTGGTTTTGGACATGCTCAAATATATTAAAAGCAACAAGAATAGATTTCATTGTAATAGTCCTTTTTGTTGCATTATGCTATATTTTCGTTTGAACAACATAATGTCAGAATAATGAGGGACAATTTTCTTTCTGCTTGAACATCTTGCAAGGAAAAATTTGTGCCCAAAAAGAGTTGACAGAACTAGATAATCTGATGGTGCAAGAACAATGGCACTATTACCATCTTATGATAGATGAAAAGAAAGACAAAAGACCAAAAAAGAGAAATATGATGCTTTGTTATCATTTATGTTTAATGATACTAACATTTCATTTTTCTGATAAACTACAAAATGCATCGTTGTATATGCTTATTCATGTACCTGAGAACAAAACAATCAGCTGAAGAAAAATCTTGTTCCAATAAAGTTTGGATAAATCCAACTAATTACATTATAAAGGTATTTTACTCACCTTGTTATTTGTAACTAATGTTACTGTACGAGCCAATTGTACCACGTACATTTCTATCCTGTAATTGCTTTGAGTTTGACCAAACACAACTGAATATAATATCCCCAGTCAATTCTCACATGAGAAGCTACTTCCAAATCTACTGTATAAAGAAATAAGCAGATACAAGAATCTAGCTCATAGGTAAATGATATCCTTGGCTTCTCTAAAGTGAAATCCATGACTTGTTCAAACTTGTATGCTTATGATTCCAATGTAGCATGTCTAAATTGACAAGCCACAGTAGGAATCTCCTCACACAATGGTACGTTAATGCTAAAACAGGACCACAATTAGTTTCAGAATTAAGGTTTGAAAGTATTTTGATCAGTCAGACAGGCCAATAAATTGTTCCCTGTTGGAAGAGAATTTGTTAATCGTATTTTGGAAGAGAATATGTTATTTACTTCTGCCAAGGCACATGAAGATTCGAATGACAGAAGGGAAATCAGATAAGTGATCCTTAGCTCTACGAATCTATTCTACAATGGAGATATATACTTGCTTCACATCCATATACAAGAAACTGCCACCTCAGAGGAACAAGTCAGTATCAGTTTGTTTCAAAAATACCAGCGATAGGATAGTTGAACACACCATAGGATTTGACAAAACCAGAGTGTCCTTCGTAAATGCTGGAGGAACATCTGCACAACATAAAATGGCAAAGAAAAGAGCTAAAACTGCCCATTTTTCAGTTTTATTTTTGAGCACGATTTTCGACCCTGCAAAAGAAGAAAAAGTAATTAGGTTCTGCATCAGCATAAACGTCCAGATTAGAAAGTAAATACCAAAACAGAAGAAAGACTCTGTAAAATTGCTACCAACCCAATAAAAGCAGCACATCAGAAAGTAAAGTTATTAATGTTGAGACACAGAAATTCATGAATAAATCCTTTCCAAAAAAGCTCACAGAGCTTTCTTTCTTTAAAACTCAAACATTATTTGGAGATTTTGTAGTTAAATTAAAAACAGCAGTAATCCAAAAAACATGGGCCGTGCTTAGTTCAGGGATTTTGTCCTTGCAAGGGCATGTTACATTATTGTGTGGCCAATATACTCTTAACAATTATACATGCTAATTTTGCTTTATGAGAAATTTACGATCAAGACTACATCCCAAACACGTACCCTTTTAGTGAAAACCCACTGCCCATTAATCCAATCTTGATGAGGCCTCAATTCAGAATGCTGAAATTCCAATGTCTCATTCGTGGTATTGAAATAAACTGAGTACTTTCTGCCATCGAGGGCTTTACAGATCTGACCAACCCACCACCCATCATTGTACCAAGCATCAACCTCTTCAAATGGCTTAAACGGATCTTTTCTTTGAACTACAGGAGGGTAAGGCCTTATGCATAAGGCATCAGCTTCTTCTTTGTGCAGTTGGGTTCCATCATCAGTTTTCAGAGTCTGGTATTCTACCAAATACGTTCTGCCTCCTAATGATTTCACAATAGCAGCTGGGTACCAAGAACCCCTGTAACCTTGTTCATCACTTTTTACCTCTACCTTCATTCCATTAATAAAATTTGCTTCTACTCCCATTCCATCATTCTCTCCTATATACTTTCCTAGTTTGTTCTTCACTAGCAACTTCGACTTTTTCTGCATTTCAAAAAATCACAAGTGAACAGAATTACAAGAGGATTGTATGACAACAAAGATCTTACATTGGCAATATAATAACTGAAAATGTGTGTGCAATATATCTTCCTAGAGTAGAAATGACCATCCCCATGGTTGCAAGAAATGAAGGGAGCAGGAAAGTTGGCCTCAAAGTTAATTAAGGAAAGACTTTGTCAAAGTCATACCCTGAATGCAACAATCCATTTGCCACCGATCCATTCTTGATGGGGCCTCAGACTAAAATGCTCAAATATAAGTTCCTCATTCGTAGTCCAGAAATATACCGCATATTTTAGACCATCAAGAACTTTGGAAACAAGGCCAACCCACCATCCATCATTATACCATGCATCAACTTCCTCAAGCATTTTGAAACGGTCAATGCGTACAATTTTAGGGGGACAAGGCCTAATATATGAAGCAAATGCCTTTTCTCTTAGCAGTTCAGACTGGTCGTCTGTTTTCAGTGTCTGGTACTCAACCAAAAATTTATCACAGCTTAAGGAGCAAACTACCACAGCAGTGTACCAAGAACCCTGGTAACCTTCTTCATCACTTTTGACCTCCACCATCATTCCATCTCTGAAGGTTGGCTCTGATGCCCTCCCACAATGTTTCCTCTTCAATTTCCCCTTATTGGACTTCAAGTTCACATCAGTTAAACTTATCTGCAATTCAAATGTTAAAAATTAATTAAAGGTAGATAAAAGATATCAAATGCAAGAAAGAGAACAGAATTTACATACCTTAGAGACTGCAGACCATTTACCGTCAATCCATTCTTGATGAGGCCTCAATTTCCAATGTTCAAACACCATTTCTTCATCCGTGTTTGTAAAGTGAACCACGTATTTACAACCACTGAAAACTTGGACAATGTGACCCTCCCACCAACCATCATTATACCAAGCATCAACTCGCTCAAGATAGTCGAAAGGTATAACCCGTTGAATAACAGGGGGGCAATGTCTGATGCATGAAATATCTACTTCTTCTTTGAGAAGTTCAGTCTTGTCTTCCGTTTTCAATGTCCGATACTCCACCAAGAACTTGTCATTTCCCAGGACTTTAACAATAACTGCAGTAAACCAAGAACCCCGAAAACCTTCCTCATCACTTTTGACCTCCACCAACATCCCTTCATTGAATTTTGTCTCAGATGCTTTTCCACTACACTTTATTTTGAGTATCAAACCCCTTGATTTCACCTCTGACTCAGATGACTTGTTCTGCAATTTTAGATATCTTAAAACTAAATGCACACGAAAATCAAAAGAATAGAGACCATGATGACGTACAAAAATGTCAGAAATTATCTGCTCAAGATCATATGTAGCATGGGACAATTGGCACAAAAGTGGTAATTGTATGCTCAGTCACCAACTAACCACACAGAAAAGTTAGTTAAAGAATACAATTTTTTTCCTATTATATATCAACAGGAACGAATGGGTGAGAAAAAAATTCAGAAACTTCTTCATAAAAAATGGAGTGTGTATGTGTGCATTTGTTCTCATAAAAAGTTGCTGAGTTTTTCATTTTTATTGTTATGCTAATTAATCAAGTTGTTCAAAAAGGAATTCAGTGTAAAATGTTGTGAGCATCTTTCTTTTGCTTTTTATCTTCAAGATTAGATAAATATTTCTTCCGGCTGTTTACAATTATTTTTGGGGCATAATCATGTCAAAGTAATTGTGATAAACTACCATACACCCATGTCCCATTTGTGCTTTAGCCATTTACAGTCTACAAAACCCAATATTGAAAGCAACTGGAAGTTCAAAACTTAACTATAATTAATGCATGACATCAATCTAGACTAATTGTAAATTCTACTCCAACAAGGGAACAAGTTAATTCACCATTTGCTTTATACGGTTTTCTATATACACGGACCACTGTGCGATGGTGGTGACACTGTCATAACAAACTTCACACTGCTCTGCTAGCAACTTTTTTCACAAGTCCTAGCTTCAAATGAATAGATGAAAAAACACACATTCAGCATTAAACAGCAAATTGCAGATAGAAAGAACAAGCAAATATAAACACACTAAACACTAATATGTAGCAGATAACCACAACAAGAGTTTACAGAATAACATAATATACTAGCAAAGACATGTCCGCACGTATCCCCGCATGCGCATCACGGACACAGACCTGCAGTACTTCTTGAAGAAGAAAAGGCGGGGCCCACGAACCATCAGCCCACTCCCTAAAAGCTCTCAACTCCCACTGCTCCATCTCAGCAAGAGGACCCTTTTGCGCCTCACCCCAAACGACACCGTATACCTCGAATTCTCTAATATCTCCACAACTTTGCCTTTCGTCCACCCCTTCTTCTCTCTACAAAAACCCTCCACTATTTCCCCAACCTTTAAGTACCTGTGAAGCTCCGGCGGGGGAACCGGTCTGACGTCACCAGCGCTGACGTACTCCCTCCGCAAGGGTGACGAAAGATCCTCAGTCTCGCTTAAGGTTTCGAATTGTACGTATATTTGGTTGAGGGAGGAGCGGAGGAAGGTGGCGGGGTACCATATCACGGCGTCGTTTGGCATCCGGACCTCGATTTTGTCGCCTTTGTTGAATAATTTAGACGGCATTTTCTGCAGTGTTTGTTGCATGTCTGTGTGTGAGGGAATGTAAGAGACAAAGTGAGCCCTAGAGAGAGAGTGAGAAGTGGCAATGGCGGGAGAAAAAGGTGGTGCCCGTCTTGAGAGTGTACGTTGCAATAGTGTTTTTTACAGTAAGTTTTAAGTGCAAATATGGGAGGGTCAGTGAAATTGGAGAGAATTGCAGGGAAAGAGAGAGGAGAGCTGTTAAAGGAAAAGTGATTGTTGAGTACTATAAAATTGTCAACTTTTTCTCCCTTTTGTCTTTTTGGGCTTCATATTTTTTTCAATTTTACAAAGAGTGTATCGATTTATTTATTCTTTTAAACGTTTTAAAATAAAATTCTTTTTAAACTAAACTCACTTTCAAGTGTTTGCCTGAAACATAGACCCAATTTTTTTTTTGTTTTTCATTTATTTATTTTTGTTTCTCTTTGTTTTCTTGTTTTTGTCTTTCTTTCTTTTTTCTTTTTTTCTTTTTTTTCTTTTTTTTTCTTTTTCTTTTTTTTTTTTTTTTTTTTTTGTGGGGGGGGGGGGGGGGTAGAGGTAGGGGTAGGGGGTTGTTTGCTTAATGGGAAAGTGAAATCGAAGCCTTAAAAAAATGAGAATCCCTTTGCACCCACAATCAATAAATTGTGAAGATGCTTGCTAAGCACCTTCCTCATTAGTCATTTGTCCAACAATTTACCTTATTTATTTATTTGCTTTAATAGATCATTGGATAGTTGATGCATTGATGGCATCTTATTATCTCTTTACAAAAATATGAGTAGAGATCGCACGCATGATACCATTCATTCTATTGCGCAAGAAAGGAGATAAACGTAAATATCTCTCTCTTATTTCGAATGCCTTTGAAACACTTGAAAGGAGACTTCTTTCGACTTTTTTAATTATATGTTTCAATTGTTAAGTGAATAAAAAAAAATGCTATAGGTGTATGTATAGTTACCAAGTGAGAATATGGGAGTAGTCTAAAAAATCACCACAAAGGAATAGCATAGCGCACACATTAGGCAAGTAGAGAATTAATTACAAATGACAGAGGTGTGCAACCATTTTTACCTGATCATCAAAAAGTGGCCTCCAAAGCCCATTTTCACACGAGTCAAAGCCCCTTCCCTTTTTCTTCTTCTTGCCCTTTACTTTGATCTCCCATTGGGGTCTTGTACTCCACATACACCTGATTCCTGCTTGACCGGACCATTGCTTTCTTCTCTTTGAAGTTTTGGAAAGACATTATATGTGGGCTTGTGAAATGTGAAAGAAATGTTTTCTAGTGTACATGTGTATAAATTTTGGCGGAGGGATTAACAAAAGGGATTTTTGAGGAAAATGTACGAGGCTTTGTAGCTTTTTTGGGAATATTTGACTGGTGTAGTTTGATTTGTGATAGCAGATATGTTGACCTTTTTGGTCCAAGAACAAATATTTCGCTGCATTCTCAAAAGTTTTGAAAGCCTTCTATTCACTCTCACTCACAAATATCCTTTTTGTGTTTGGGAAATTTCGTGGGGAATGACTTTTCTGCCACTGGATATTTTGAGGGTCCTTTCATATGTAGGCTCTTAATGATTTAGGTTATTGTTCTAAAGTCTTGGTCTTGGCCCAAGAGTTAACTAGAGAAATCCAAAGAAATTTGGCTCTTGATTAATAAGTCTTTAGGTACTCGAAGAAAACAAGTGTGAGTTCTAACTTTGCTCTCTATGCACATCCATCATTGATGAATATTATGCCAATTTGATCATGAAAAGACATTCATTTTTCCATGCCCCTGACCAATCCAACATAGAGAAATGCCAAATCCTTAGATACATTAACATAAAAGGACAAGTACTACAGGAAATATGAGTAAGAAAGATTTCTTTAAATTGTTTTTAGCACTATTCTTGATCCTTAAATACCTCAGTTTACTAAAGGAAAAGGAATTTTTTTTGGTTTAATATAAATTCTCTCTTTAAATCTTGTCGCAACCAATGTTTGTCAGGCAAATTTTTGCCTCAGATGCAATGAGAAGTACTTAAAGAGACCTTCATCTGTGGATTGGAAGAGGTTCACCGGACAAGTAAGAATGGATGAGAGCGAGCGCCTCATTAGGCTTGTTGAGAGGCACCAGATGGCCTGCCCCTCTCACTGTTACAAATGTCAAGCCTTCATACTCTACTATCCTCCCTGCTACCTGCAAGTTCACAAGAAACAGCATGCATTTTCCGATCATCAGTAAAATGGTAATTGCTACAGTTCATTAATTCTAGAATGGTTATTCATAACATTGGTTAGTTTAGAGAGGTGATTGCACTAACCTGATGCTTGGAGAACCAAGAAGTCCATGGAGTCTTGAGAGGCAGTTCAAGAGCTTCGATGCAGTATCTTGAACCTATGACTGGCACTCTACCATCTGCATCTCCACTGTTACAGAAACACCAAAACGATAGCATAAGTTGTCGTATTTAACAAATGCCACATTCAGATAAATAGAAACACTACAGCATAGGCCATGAACAGAAATTGAGACTGAACAGGATATTTCATTTGAGGAAAAAGGAAGACAAAAGCAGAATTGTGAGGCTTTTCGAGTACATATATTTCGTTGAGGAATAAAAGTTTGAGAAGCGGTCTTTTCCTTTTAGTTATGCCACGTGGTTCTGATGCGAACAATAGACTGATTGTCCGTAACTTTGTATAATTTGTTACAAGAAGGCCTACTTACTAATAAGGGTTCTTTTTCACCTATTAGTTATAAAGAAAATTGAAGCTGGTACCTGTACATCCAAATCTTTAGACCTCCTTTGATGAGTTTTCTGTATATTGGCAAGATGGAAAAGACATTGTAGTTGTATGTTCTAAACACAGAATCACTACAACAAAAATTAAGCAGGGGACAATCTTATCAGCCAATTATAATAAGTGAGATAATATTGCAAATGAATTTAGTCGAATAGCAATGGCAAATAACAGGGAAGCTTACTAACTTGCAGACCGTCCATTTTACACTATCACCCAGCCGTCCAGAGTTTATATGTAGCGCACATTGAACATCTATCCTGTTGAAATATGCTTCAGTGTACGTAGAATAGCAGGGGTCATAGCCTCCTGGGACCAGTTCCATTCTTCTGAACGCATGACTTTGCGCCTAAAGGTACAAATAAAATGTAGAAACTACCTGAATCAGTCTCATTCTATTGAGATCAGTATCAGAAACTGCTGCTGGTCTTGTATGTTAACATATGCTGTAAAAAAATAAATAGTATGGGGTACCTTAGTGTTTGACAAATTGTTTTCACTGGCTGTACCATCAGTGGATGATGAGGTATTGTTAAGAGGACAGGAAGGGGCATAGATATTGTAGATGTCAATGTCCTTGTATCGATTAAAGACTATAGTCATGGCATTAACACATCCAGTAGACCAGTTCTCAAGCTTGAAATTACATGCTTGTCTAGCCTTATCATAGTCTTGATCTGATATAACTGAATGGCTCCACGCATACTCAAGTAATCCTTTATAATCAAAGTAATCATTTGTTTCAGGATTTCCTACCTGCAAACCATTCCATGATTTAATTATGGGTAAGTGACTGTTCCAATCACTAGTTAATTCAAATTTTCGGCTTTTCCTGATCATGCAGATCGTAAATTGGAGTAATTGACAACGATATTAGGAGGGTGAAGGTGGAAACATACTATGAAACCTTTGAGATTAATATATGGATACTTCTTTCTATTCTTATTCCTGTCATACACAAGTTCAGCGAGCTGAGGCACATAATGACCTACAAACAACAAAGAATCCTTGCTTCTGTTGAGATAAAGAAAAAGGAAAAACAAAGAAACAGTTTTGTGCCAGAAAATAGTCTAGTTGAAGCTCTTATAACCTGCATAACTCTCTCCTGAAATAAAAAATTCATGACCCTTGAATTGTGGGAATCTTTTCAGCCATTTCACCAAAAAGTTGTAGGTATCTTCAGCTGGGGAGAAGGGGAAAAAGATTAAAACTGAAATAATTACATTCATACATGGAATTATTAGTAAATTGAAAGCATTGCACTTCCATGGACAGAGAATTACCTACAAATCTATCATCTATACCGGTGAAATCAGAAGATGTATTGGTGTATGAGAACCCAACTCCAATTGGAGATTCCACAAACAGCAAATTGGCTTCTGCAGGACAAATTCTTGAAGATCAATATAATGCCTGTTAATACTTTTACATAATACTTCCATTTTATCAGTTGTATTAATCAAACTAAAGCAAATCTAAAATCTGTTGGGCTAGAAACAGATTCAGGGGGAAAAAAAGGACCTTTATTCCATGAATGCTGATTAAACTCAAGAGCAGCTCCTTTTTTACCAACTCTAAGAGGTCCCAACTCCACAGCTGCTCCATATCCAATTGATGAGCAACCAGGCCCTTCAACAAACACCAAAAAAGAACACATATTAATTAGACAAATAACAGACTGACTAGACAAACCCTCCAATTATCACAATGCGAAGACTTTGAGTTGCTACTTCAGTTCAAGAAAAATGAGGGAAAAAAGATACTTTTTTACACATAAAAAGTTGGGCAATATTAAAATTATATATACCTCCATTGAGCCAGAGAAGGAGGGGCTTCTTAATTGGTTCAGATTGAGCCTCAAAGAACCAATAGAAAAGGGCCCTCCCATGAGCTTCATCAACTGTGATGTAACCTGAGAAGTGTGATATACTTGGGCTTGTTGGTTGGCCAGGTAGTTTAATTATTCTATCATATTCATATTCCCGAGACTCAAGATTTGCTGCATTAATGCATGTATTCAATGCTACAAGAAAAACAAAGATAAATAACAAGATTTTATTCGGATGTAGACTTTCAGATGCCATGCTTTTACTCCACATTCATCAGTGTTTCAGTGTGGGACAGTGGCCTGTGTGTGTGTGAGTGTGAGTAAAAGGATAGAGATGGACGGATGTGATATAAGCAGTCCAAGAATACAAGCTATGTACTTCCGTGACTTTTTCAAGGAAAACATGGAGACGGCAGATGCCACTTACAAGGTAGTGTTTGGGAAAGAAATTTGAGAATTGTTATTGAGACTTTTTTTTTCTCACATTTTTTATGCATGCAATATGTAATAAAAATTGAGTTCAAATATCAACTCTCAATTAAGTACTTATAAATCTTGGTGGCCTACATATTGAAGTTAATCGAAGAAAATATAAGTTATGGCATCTTTATCCTTGAACTTTTGTGTCAATGAATGTTGTATGGCTAAGTTCGAATTGGAAATAAGATGGATAAACCAATTATAGTTTACTTATAATATGGAGACCAATATTTCCAAAGGAAACCAATTATTTCCAAAGCCTTATCCCCAAACAGTCCTACAGCTGTGTTAAAGTAATAATTTGTGGTGGACCACGAACCTTCCGTGATGACCGATAAGATGGCCTGTCTTGTGACAATTATTTATTTCTCATCAATAAATAAGTAAAATAAATAAATTGGATGTTATTTTTGTGGCTAATAAGTAAATTGCTCTCATGATAATCACAAACAAATGAAGATGCAAATGATTGTCTGTGGCCACATCTAATGACTTTTGAGCCCCTTTTTCTCTCTTTTCTCCTCGTTTCTTGGTCAGTGACTTAGTGTCCTCCCTACAATCTAATCTCCAAGCTTCAGACAGCCAACTGTGACTTTTGTTGTTAAACAAAAAATAAACTGTCTTTTTAACAAGTCAGGAGATAGCTGAAGGCTTCATTTGATGCTCATTTCATGACATTGCATTCATTTTAGTACCTTTTTATTTGTCAGAAAATAAATAAATAAATAAAAATCCATTGGTAAAATCATTTCAATGGATTGGCAGCAGGAAAAGGGCAAAAACACATGCAGGAACATCACTAAACAGCAAACCTTTTCTTAGTCCAAGCTCTGAATTGAGTTCTGTAAAATATATATACATGGTGGATACAAGTATCTGTTTACAGTCCCAATATTTAAATACAACCAAAAAAATCAAAGATGAAGATTACAATTGGTATAAAATGGAAGATGTTTGAGATACTACCATAGTTGCAATGCAAACTGTCTAGTGAAATGGCATAATATGGACAGAAAATTATGCTTATCAGTCATCCAACAAAACACACTTGCTCCAACACTGCAAATTTGCCACATTAAGAACTTGAATCACAGTCGATGAGAAACTGTGTATCCCGGAAGATTATAAATCTGCAGTATCAATGAAAAATTCTGTGTATTACTACGGAGATGATACTCAAAACAGCAGCAGGAAAGAAAATGAAGATGTCATTCCACATGATGGGAAAAAGTGAGGAGAAGTTAATGAAAGAATGTTGACAAGATTACCTTGAGGTAATATCTTCCTCCTCCGGACTTATGCACCTACAATCAAACACTAAGCTGAAGTGGCTCAAGGACAAATTCCTCAGAATCAGCATGAGGTTTTGCTTTCTTTCTGAGGGATAAAGGTCGGAGCATATATCGAGAGAAGCGGCTCAATGGGTCCTGCAAACCTTCCATTTCATAGTGTCCAAACCGCCAGTCCCGTACAATATAAGGTCGCAATATTGGTTTGTCGAGGCCTCCTGTGGAAAGGAGAATTTAAAGACAATAATAATGAGCACGAAATGATATAAATGAATCACTCAAATTCTAAGGACAAAGTTCGGATGCATTTCATAAGCATTTGGCCTATTAAAGCAGATGTTATTGCTGGTGGGGAAAAATGACATTCTTTGTAATCTCATATACTAAAGGAATCAAGTGGACTAAAACCTATCTCCACTGTAAGATGCTCCAACGCGAAGTTTCACTTCTATAAAGGCCTCTATTCCCGAGTGGGAAAAAACACGCATCTTTTTTTGAGCTTTGGAGAAACACTTTCGGAAGAAGAAAGAGTAAAGAACAGTGAACTGGAAAACTCTGTGGCGAGTATTACCAGCATACATCAGACCATGTTTGTTAACTGCCCGGTAAAATGGTCTTTTTTTCCCCTCTTTAGCAGCAGTTTGAAGTTCATTCCATGCTTGCGCTCTATCTATGCGTGTTATTTTACCTGACGTCACAACCTGCAATTAGGATCTCAGTAACTTTATTACTTAAAATAACAGAAGTATCAATTATTTTATAACAACAAAGAATATAACAACCTTTGAAAACAAATGATATGACGGGCGTGGACTTCGCGCAAGATTATTGAAACGGTCAACTGCTACCAATCCAAACTTGGGACCATAACCATCAGCCCATTCCCAGTTATCAGATATGGTCCAAAACAGGTAACCAAGGATGGGTACACCCTAAATGACACCCAGATGCAGGTCTATGTTAGCACTTCAATGAAAACTTATTATTCCAGAATATCTATATACAAGAAAATTTGAGCTCAAAACCATGATCATTGCTGCATAAGTTGCCAATAGATGTTCCAAAATGTATGGTCGCCTGATCAAATCGGTCTCATCGGATATACCATTTTCAGTAATAATGTAAGGTACACCTAGATGTTTGTATCTTTCATGAAAATGTAGTAGTACACGGTACAAGCCATCAGGATAAACCCCACGTCCAGATTCACTATATTCATCAGTTTCTACCAGCTTCAATCCAGCACCAGAAATCACTTCCTGCCCAAATAATCAAAATTTAATATTTAATCCAAAAAGTTGTCAAGATAGGCCAAGAAAATTCAACCATTTTTTCTTAATTATAGAAGTACAGAACCTGTCCATAGTAATTTATCCCAATGTAGTCCAGTTTGTCAGAAATACCATCCATAAATGGAAATAGTGTCAATGAATTAGCTACTGATACAGCAGCAATGTCAAATAGCCCATATGGTCGCATAAAGGAGACATGGTGTGCTACTCCAACAATTGCACTTGAGATTGCACTGAAGGAAAACCAAAATATCAGGCAATCTAATAACTACCTTATACAGGCTTATAAGTTATGAAATAAAAAGAAATCTGGTTTTATTCATAACTCAGCCATGAACAAAGATTTTAATATAGGATCAACAAGATGACAGACTTTACCAAAAACTTCACAATATGACCTAAAACCCTCAATTATATAATTGGCATTTCAATCAACACCAATAGCAAATCAAAAAAACCTTTTCTCATGGATATAATCATAGGCCTTTGAGTGTGCTATTGCCATCCAATGCATGGCCAGGTTGAAGACACCAGTAGGGAGAGCGGAAGTGGCAGCCTCGAGCATGTCCGGATTACCACCAGGCCAAGCACCAGCACAGTAAGTGAGCATACAAAAAACATGAGGTTCGTTAAATGTTACCCAGTAGTCCACCAGATCTGATACACAGTCAACAACAACTCTGCAAAATAGATAAGGCATGGATGAGTTTATAACAGGACAAGTATCACATGTTGCAGCTCTTGCATGCTAAGTGCTAGAGTTATACTTAAACCAAATCTGCAGGTGTAAATCATAATTTCAGTTTTTATGAAATGGCAAATGTAATGTGATTCCTGCTGTTTGAGGTAAGCCATGGATCTGAACAATACAGGAATTTCAACTGGACTACCCCATGTTACGTTGAATCAGGTACATGCACCAAACACTGAGAGTCATCCAAGTGTACAATGCCTTAAAAACCTACCATTTTGTTATTAACATGGGCCCTCAACACAAGGGCCCACGTTAATCAATCTTTTGTTGGCTTAAGATTTACAGGTGTATCATAACAATTATTGACAAAAGCTCTAATGTGATCAGAAGCACTTAAAATAACTAATGAACTAGCCACAAAACCAACAACTGAATCACTTAGCAAAGCTGAACCTGGTAAATTCCATAAAATAATCCACAGTCTTCTCCAGCTTCCACCCTCCATACTCTGCTGCCCATGGTGGCAAAGAATGATGGAACAGTGTTAGCATTACTTTCATCCCATAAGAGTGAACTTTGTTGATGATCCATTTGTATCGCTCCAATGCAGCAAAGTTGGTCTACAGAAGATAGATGGATAAATCAGTTCATTATGTGGTGAAAATGTGTACGTATCACATTGATTGCAACCACAAACATATAGTCTTAATATCTCAAAATTTGAATTGCTGATCCTCCACACGGCATACGCCTTTAAGACACACAAGAACAATACAATGTCACACAACATTTTATGGCCTTGTGTCAGCCTGAATGTCACTACATGGATCTGCAAGCATTCATGTGGTCATGCGTCAGGGTTCCACTAATTCTAAAATCAATACTTACAGTTGCTCTAGGACCATTCACTGGCTCCTCAGGCATGATTCTAGTCCAATCTATTCCCATCCGAAAGACTTGGACGCCAGTATCTTTAGCCAAATTTAGCTCTGTATCAGGATCAGACCAAAATCTCAATCTCTCCTCCCTGAAAATGTGTTAAAATGCATTTGCTCTCAGATTATATGCAATTTTACAAACGAAAAATGCAGGTTCAAAATAGTTAAACCCAGAAGATCTTCATCCTCATCAAAAATCTTGGAGAAGGCTTTTAGTGGCTTAATGAAGCTAGAATTCTGCAGCCCATGTGAAACTACATTCAGCTCTTATACGTCAGAAATGTCGTGTGAGAAATGCATATGGATCTTACGGGTGTGGAACATTATGCCAGGATGCAACAGTATGATGACGTCCTTCGCTCGAGTCAGGTTCTTCAATTTCTTCATATTTCTCAAATCCTCGGATTTTTGCTTCCATCGCTATCCTGAGTTGCTTCTTTCTCTTTATGCTCTTATTGGCTTCTTTATCTGGCAGTGTAGCCTGCTGAGAACCACCATCTCCTGCAGCCGAACCCATAACTGCATCAACTGGTTCAGTGCCTTTTTGCGACTCTGGTTGGTCGCAGGGCTTTTCTTCTGCAAACTGAAGCCAGGCATCATTGAGCCTGTCCTCGACATGTGCTGGTGCTGTAGCTAATCCAAAAAAGAACCCTTTTTCCCCTTCTACACAAAATCACACAACATGGGTCAAAAAACATGAATGTCAGATGAAATTCATAATCTGCAGGGACAAGGGCAAACATGTTCTAGCTAAACTAACTGAGAATTTTCGTATGTGTTATTAAGCATCACAAAATAAGAACCCATTGCTTTTTCCTGCCAGAAATAAAAGCTTTGGCTTTCTTATGTCCCCTTGTTTTCAAAAATTTTCATGAGTATTGCACATGGGGTTCTTTCCCAAAGCCTTAATTGTCCCCCTAACCTAAAATCTTGATTCTGTCCGTACTCAGATCATGTATGGCGACAAGTTAAAGAAGTCCAACTTGCTTAGCAATCTCACCAGCAAATCACTAACATATTTACTTGCTATTTGTCAAAAGATACAACCTTTCATGACCCTAGGTCCTACACATTCAGAAGCTTTATTACATTAGCTCGGTCGGCGCTTTTTCAAGCTTCATTACTCTCATGAACAGCCCTTATTTAACAATCAAATGCACCTAACAAAAATCATATGGGTGTCAATATTTCTCATCATATTCGTCCAAATCTCACGAACAGTGCCACCTTAAATTTATCAACTATTACGAATGACCCCTTTCACCAAAAAAATTACCATAGCTAGCCCAAGTGCCCAAACTAACAGCCTAACTCAAAGCAATATCCAATCTTATACTACCTCTATCTATATTACAGTGTCTCATTATAGTTGAGTTATTTTAATATTATTCGAATAATATTGAAACAAACTAACTAAATGATTCATGAGTTGACAAGTTAATAGCAGTAATATATACGACGTTCATCTGCGGACAAAGGGACGAATTTAACAGAAAGGAAATAGGAAAAGGAAAAGAAACACCCGGAAACGTACAGTTAAAGATAAGCTTACCCGAAGTAGGATTGATGTTGAATTCAGCAAGAATATCGGCAGACTCGTCGATAGGGGATTTAAACGGCGTTAATTTCTTTCGTTTAAAGCGGGAGAAGGAGAAAGCGTTGGCGGCGACGGTGACGGACACTAAAACTCCGGCCAGTTTCGTCGCCGTTACAAATAACGTCGCCAGTGTCATTTTTGTGAATATTTCCAAGTATAGACTGGCTAGCGTACGGATATTTGAGGTAACGAGGGTGGACACGTGTCCGACAAATGAAGTGAAGTTCGATTCTTGTCTGGTGTGTGGCAATTGGCATTAGTAACGATGAGATTCAAGGTACAAAAGTTGGAGCTCGTGGTATAACACAAGTGAGAGATTGTATTTCAGTTGCCACATAGGAGTATAAAATCTTCGAATCAGCATTATCAATTTATATATATCTATATATATTTCTTAGTTTACAATTAGTGAATTTTTTGGATTTCCGAATTGATTATTCAAACTTTCTATAGGAGGAGAAATAGTTTGAGTAATTTTATTGGAGCTATATTATATAAAAAAAAAATGATTGTGTGTCCATAATCTATAGAGGAAAACAAAATAAGTGAAAATCAATTGCTCTTGTATTTTCCTTTCTAGAAAATAAAAGTGTTAATTTTAAAAACTTTGGAAATGTATTTAATTTTTACGAAGAAATAATAGAAATAAAGTCATAATTTCACGAGTATCAATAATTATTAAAAATTTATAATACATGACAAAGTTTATCGCATCTATGATAAATTACTTCTAATAAATAACTAATAAATAATAATTAAAATAGGATTTATCTACAGGTTTGGAAGGGAAAAAGAAGAGAAAATCATTAAATACGGTTGATAACATCAGCCCAGCCCATGTATCGCAGGTCAAGTGCTCAGTTGGGCTGCTGAAGTTAAGGTTCGCCCGAAACATAGCCCGATTATGAAATGGGCCAATGGAGGACCCTAGTGGGCTCAACTTTTATTTTCTTATTCAAAGAAATGGAACACCTTCGTCGACTCCACACAGTTAACTGTCATGTTAGGTAATTTGGATATTGTAAACCTACCTCCAGACAAGTTTTCTTTAAAGTTTTTTCTGTTATACCATCATTTTATATTATTATATATTAATTTTTAAATTAATATAATAATTGAATGATGTTAATACGTATATTTTTTTTTTATTGATATAATGATTTCAACATGTAAGTATATAAAAATATATTATAAATTAAAATTTTCAAAAATATTTTGGAAATATAAAAATATTACATATTGGATTTCATTTTCTAAAGCTACTCAAAACTGAAATCAAACATTGCCATAGTCTTTAGACAGATAAATTCTCTTTTTTTTTTTTTTTTCAAGAAAACGTTAAAAAAAAAAACAAAAACAAAAAAAAACAAAAAAAACAGTAATTAGTGTGGTCCATTTTAATTAAAGTGTCCACAACAGAGTGAGTTATAATGATTACTTGGTTCAGAAAAATCTGGAGTTGAAAGGAACTGTTCATCCGCTGTGTGTCAACTTCCCTGATACATCATTTTCAGAATAAATTCTTTGATCCAAATTCCATCAATTGGTTGCTGCCATCCCCTGACTCTTTTGGGCTGGGCTTTCAAATTTTTACGTATAAAACTCTGCTAAATAAATTCAATTACCATTTTGGCAGCATTCAATTTCACGATCTGGTGTCTTTCTGCTGCTCGAAATTAATGCCACCAGTCAAGCTAAATTCACTCTCACATTTTCTTTTTTTCCTTTTATTTTTGGCGTTTACTCTTTCAGAAGTAGAACTATTTGGGCAATTGATTTCCACTATTGCTAGAAAATACAAAATTTTAAATAATTTTACGTGAAATCATCACTTGATTGTAAAAACAAGCGTTAGCCATTATTTTTATTTTTATTTATAATTCAAATTTCATATTTCGTCGGACTATTCACGTGAGAAGTCGATTTTTTCCTTGATTCGGCATACCATAACATCCGCATCCATCAAAATTTAAATCTCTAATACTCCTTATTAGACTACAACCGTCTTACCACTGCGCCGTCTCAGCGGGTACGATAACCATTATTATAGATACAAGAACTTAATTCTTTCAAATATTTATGGGAACTAAGCATTACGTTTTGACTATGAATTATAAATCCACAAGCCAAGCCTTCATGGCAAAGATAAATAATCTGAAGTTATAATAAAACTACTGATTTTCTGATAAAGAAAATGAAATTATAAAAGATTTGAACTCTTTTGAACACACACTATGAGAGACAATATATAGGTAAGAAAAAAATATTGCATGACATTGGGTTTCTAACTAGTTGGAGTTGGACAAGTGTCCAGTTGTCGATTTTTATTGGGAACCATGTTTGTCAATAAGGTTATGGGAGTATGCAAAAATTGCAAAATATAATGACCATAATTAATGGTGTTACAATTTTCACCAGGAGGGACCACACAGCATTAATCCACCAATTGGCCCTTTCTCTGCAACACCTTTTCTATCTTACTAATAATTTCTTTCAAATCTTTAAATATACTAAATTCAAATTTGAGAGTTGTATTATTTTTTTTGTATATTATTTCAAAAGTCTGTGTTATTATAAATAAGACTTCTCTCCCTCAAGAAAAAGTACATAGAACTATGCCCAACGCTGAAAGCTGTAAAAAGACCAAAAACCCAACTTCTCTGTACTCATAATCTTCTTATTTGTGAAAACTTGCCCATGCAGCATAGGCATTGGATCAATTTGTTGAGCCATTTGTCCTCCTAAAATGCAGATAGGACTAAAGGGTCACATTCCCTGCCAAAAAAATGAATTAATCATTGAGAAGAGGAAGCATGGTGGGCAAAGGTCATACTTTCACAATTACTAATTTGAGGTTTCGCACTTATGATGGGAGACAAGTTACTTCCATACTCTTAGGTTTGTGATGCTGTAGGTTTTAGATTGAAAGTTTCACTCTCCGATTAGATAATATTGGAAGGTTGAGAATATGAGTATAAATGAATTGAATCGAGTCGAACACGTTACTGTTTAAATTTGTTTGAATTTTTATTAAAATTTAAAAATTTTATTTGAATTTGGTTTGATTGTTAATCGAATCGAACTTGAACAATATTTAATCTAATCGAATACGAATCGAACTCTAGTAATTTGGTCTTTATATACATATTTTATCATTTTTTTTTGTAATCGAGCCGAACTTCAGATCGTTCACGCTTGATTTATTATTTTTAACCAATCAAACTCAAAACGAATTGATTTTAAATCAATTAGTTTATTTTGTAACCCTAGTTAAGGGTAGAATTTTGTTGAACAAAACATGTTTTGAAGGTCATTGTCAAATTTAGTCTTCATCTCATGTATCGTCCGGCATCTTATGTTTTATGTGAAGAAAAAATGTGATTGATGTTTTTTTAATAATTTTAGTTGTGTAATATTCTAATTAACATTCTATTCTCACGTCCTAGTCCGTTCTCAATATATATAAAAAATAATAATTAGTTTTGTTGATAATGGATCATATCATTTTTGGTTGATTCCTAATGGACATGAGAGAAAATTATATAATAAATGTCATTATACATGTTACATATTATATATACTAAGGGAAAAAAAAAAAAAAAGCATGGGCGGTATCGTTTTGGCCGATTGCTTATTAACAATAGAAAAGTTACAAAAATTGGTTCAATTGTGCTTTTGCCGGATCCCAAGGATCAGAATTTGTATGGAAAAAAAAAATCCTCCTTGACCCATTAATCAAACTTTATAGAGATAGACATTTATGGAAGACCAAAAAAAAGACCCAATGAGAGGCTGTTTTCACATTAAAACAACAAGGTTGAAGACATTAATTATTCACATTCACATTCCATTTGTAGCAATCATGCCCCTGCCAAATATTTGTGACTACTTTTAATATTGATTAAAATAAAAGAAAAGTAATGAAGATGGCAAGACTGTGAGCAAACACGGTCTTATTATGATTACATACAACTCAATAAAATTTCAAGAGAATTATTTAGATTTTCTTTTTCCTTTGAAATTTTTTTACTTGTTTTATTGTCTCAGTATACACGTTTATTCGGATCTTTCACACCGCCAACTCAAATATATTAATAAAATAATTTATTATACCAATTTATAACTTCAAATATTTCCAGACAAATGCACGATATCATGCTAATATTTGTACTTTTTGTCGAACTTCAATCCAAAGATTGTAACCACAGCTATGAGCCTTGCAATAACGATAATTGGAGTATCAATTTGAACAAGCAAAGGACTAAAGGGTTTGAGTGGAGGAAATAGGAATCATAATAAATAGAGAGTGGATAAGTGAAAAGGACATGGGAAGTGAATAAGAATTGGCCCTCATCATGCCTCTTATATGGGTCACAGAAAGAGCAGCAGAGGGATGGCATTAAAAGGCTACAGCAGTCAACCACAAAGGCAGTCAACAACCAAAATCACATGCATGACCATACCTATAATTGGTTTCTTTTTTATTTTTATTTTTGGTCCATAAAAAAATAAAGAAGAATAATTAACAATGTTCACAATTTGAAAAAAACAAGTTACATTCTGCTTAATAAACAACTTGCATTTATTTGCAAATATAAGATGTACAAGTGAGATTATTAAAATTATTACATGTACATGTTACATATATAATACTGGCCAAGAACTAAAGTTTGACTGACTGTCTTAGGAAACTGTGATATAAAAATGGTTTTCCCATGAGATGCCATTTCCCACACCCTTAATTCCCTCACAAGCCCAAAAATTTTATATGTGAAAATAAACACTAGAAACAAGTGAACCATTAGTTAAATAACTCCAACATTGTGCAAATTAAGGTCAATTACTCTTACCTAGACATAGAATTTATAATCTTAATATTCTTGTTTTTGTTTCTTTTCCCAAGTCCCCATTATTTAATATAGCAAAATATTAAATTTGATTATATAGATTGATTGCCTAAATTTAGTGACTTCTTGTGGACAAATTTCTCGGTAGAATTAATGTGAGTTTCTCATGTAATTCATGAATTTGTTGCATTCTATTCTCAATAAATAAAAAATTAAAAAATTAAGGTCCGCTTTATGCACAATTGTCAGTTGCTCTATGTTAATCAATATGATCATTTATTATTTAATGAGTTAATCTAAATGGAATTTCAATTAAGCAAATGTGAGTAGAGATTCAAAAGTTGAAGAATGTTTTTTTTTTTTTTTTTTTGAGTTTTGAGTTGAGTCTTTAATAGTTGGACAATAAGTAGTTTTACTAGGGAGTGATTTTGGTGTGGACGAGGTTTTTGCTGTTTTTACTGCGGTTGGCCGGGCAGGCTTGCAGTACGGTCAGTCCCGGCGGGCAATAAGTGGGGCGGCCACGTGGTACGTCGGTTATTACATTCTTTCTGGGCCTTGTAGCTGTCACAGTCAGGTCCATAAGGGCAGCCCACTGACTGTCCATAAAAAGCCCATTCTCTTCCGCAACCTTTCTTCATTCCTTTTCCTTCACATTCTTCTATCATTCCCCCACCACCCCCACCTCTCTCTCTCTCTTTCTCTATTGTCTGTGTGCACTTTTTTCCCATGGTAGAGAGAGAAAAGACTGCAAAGCAGAAAGCAAGCCTGGGATTTTCACAACTACTAGGTATGTAAAACACACACAGACACAGATAGAATAAGACTTAGCACTTAAAATGTATACTGTACGATTCCACGACTTGCTGATGTTTCATTTCATAGTTTTGCAAATTTAGAAGTTTATATATGCATGACCTTTTGTTGCAAGTTATATAAATTAGCTTGGCATATTTCTACTTTCTTAATATATATCTTGATATTACTACTTTAACTATGTATATGGTTCTATGATTTAGTACAATTGCCTTATATATTGACTATGGTTGCTTGATGCAGGGTATGAATATGATGAAACCTTTGAGTTTCATGGATGCATCAACACAAGTGTTATCTCACCGGGGCTTAGAAAGGGAAGAAGCCTTGATCAAGAAGAGAAAATCCTGGTTGATGATTCTATGATGAACAATGGCCTGCAATTATTGGTGGCTGCGTGTTCCTCTTAATTGGGTGCTATCCTACCTGAGCTTTTTCTACTATTCTCCTTTTTTTTTTTTTTTTTTTAATTTTTTGACTTGTTGCCTTTTATTTTTTTCCGTCGCTGTGTCTTCTTGACCTTGTAAGACCTTTTCTTGACCTTGTAAGACCCCATGTGTTGTGGTCTTTTTCTGTTTTTCATTTTGTTTTGGATGACACACCAGACTTTTCTGATGTTGGACTTATCCGTTTTCTTTCTTTGTTCCCGCCCGACTCACGTTCTCCTTCCTTGTCTATCCCTCCTGAGCTATTTGAATTTAGAGTTAGTGCAAGCATTTCTTAGTGGAGAAATGGGTTCAAGAAACAGTGTAAACTCAATTTTTTTGGGTTCCTTAATGTTATAGATGTGAAAGGGTACTGAAAGAACTAGAGAGACTGTAATTATATATATATATATCTCTCAGAATATCTCTTTTAGTATATGTTGCACAGTATATATTCTTGTGGTAGGGCCATGAACTTGAATTGTAGTAGACGGGCAGATAGCCAAATATAGACATGCTGTGGATTTCAGGCCCCGAGTTTCGTTGTTTTATATGTTGTTGGGCTGAAAAGTAGTATGAGAATAAATATTCTTGCAGTGATCTGTTGAAAGAGTTTTTTCTCGTGACTGCTTTCATGTACAACTTATAAACTCTCTATTATTGGATTCATCTTACCTTTCCAACACCTCCCCCACACCCCCACATCTAAACGTGAAATTCTTAGCACCCCATCCATTCTTGACCATTGAATTAAAGGAGAGTGGTTTTCATTCAATGGTCAATACTAAACCGAGTGTGTTGTTCCATTGTAAAAAAGCACTATGTACACACTGCGGGGGGTTGGGGGGTGGGTGGGTTTGTGTTTGAGGTAAACAGCTTTTGGTCTGTAAAAACAACTTTTTTCTGGTACCCAGGAAAACCCTTTTTTCTTTTTTCTACACTCAGAGAGAACTCGGGCTCTTGTCTGTAAGTTTGTGTGTTTCACAGAGTGTTTGTTTGCAAGCAGAGGAAGCTTTTTTTTTTTTCATTTCTTGATATACAACTTTTTCTCTTTGCATGTACTGTTTACTTCTTTTATTGGAGACAATCCGAATGAGCGTATTTCGTGTGGGTTCAGCTTAAACCTATTTTTTGCAACTTGAAGTGATTGCCCAGTAAGCTTTTGAACTAATTGATAGATTTGTAAAAAGTAGGTAACAAACTTTTTTATTTTTTCCCATAATTTAAATCAGATTTTTAGTTTACGTCACACTAATTTTGATCCTCCTAAATACTTGTTTAATTCGCGGATTAATTTTTTTCAAGAACGTTTAAATAGTGCATTTACCAGCTTTTGAAGCAAACGGTAAAATTTGTGGCTTTTGATATGACATAGTGAAGGAAAAAACACAAGAAAATAAAAATAATAAAATCCAAAACTGAACGGAGCATATTTTATTTTTGGAATAAATAAAAAGTGCAAAAGACAGCCCTAGAGTTGAATTCCAGAAAAACAGGGTCAATAAATTGTACCCCAAAACAAATAAAAATGAAATTGTCTGAAGTCTGAAAAGAAACTTTTTCAGAAAATAGGGGGCCCTTTTTATCTCTCAGTTTCAACATTTCTGAGCATTTTCTGAAAATACAGCTTAGTCTTTGATATTTGGATCTTCTAGTGATGATGGCTTTTGTAATTATTCAAACAAAGAAACATTACTTTTGTTAGTGAAATTACAATTTCAACCCCTCTCTCACAAAAAAAAAAAAAAAAAAAAAAGGAAAAAAGAAAGACATTTCAATGTAATTAAATGAATTTACCATAATAATAAACAATTATAAGCTTAAGCTCTGAAATAAATCATCAGTGTTTCAATGGAAAGTCGGGTCATATTTTCAAGCACAAAATTATGGTGTCACCAATAAAGTTAAGACAACTTTACCAGTATTCAAACACCTTATTCATTTATTTCGATTCATTCCCTAAATTTATGGCTATAAGGGAATATCATTCAACAAGATCTTCTCTATGATTTACTACTTTTTTTAAAGCATGGACAAATTAGTCAAAAGTAATAAATACACTATAATTGTAGATTTTGAAATCTAGCAATTTGGTCGCTACATGTTTATGCATGAGCGGTGAAACAAGGATTTGATACTAACAACAAATTATTTTTGATATTTAAGCCAGTACAAAATTAAATTTATATGATTTTCATGAAGGGAGAGTTATATTTATAGCCAATTCTGTAACTCAAAATTGCTGGGGGGTACAATTGTCAATTTGAGTAATTCAAATGACCATAATACCCTTGTAGTGTGTGCATGTACTTCATCCAAAAAAGAGTGTGAGTGGATATTTTTGAATACTAAAATAAAAGAGTAAAAGTATAAAAAGGCCAAAAAAGTGTGATGATTTGGATCATATGCTAGTTTTTGAAGTATATATAATTTGAGAAAATAGGCGGCATTTGGGTCCATTGGTGGCAGGCTATACTTCATCTTTTAGTAACATAGTAACATGGGCTCTTCATTAGGAAGGACTTTTACACAAAATCATTACTCTCAAGACCCTTTGAAAAAGTTTTAAGGCATCTCTCCATCTCTCTCTCATCACATTTTGTCAATGGACACTCTCAATAAATGCCTTGATAAATAAATTTTACTCTGCTTACACTTTGACACAATTTTGACATGATATTTTATGACAGAGGGGACCCTAACATACGTACATACATACATACATATACATATATATTTTCGACTATTGTTGGAATGTAAAGTTTTGTTGGGAACCTTTTTGCTTTAATTTGAATAATCCCATCAACTTTTTCTAATCGTTGTGGTAATTATTACTTAGACCGATGTGGTAGAATAACTAATTTTTGAATTAATATAATAATGAATGATTAATATTGTTTCGTCGACCAAGAAAGGTGAATTAAGTCATTTAACGTAAAAAAATTAAATATTACTAGACATCGAATACAAAAAAAAAAAAAAAAGAGACATCAAATATAAATTAACATCATACACTTGAAATATCCAACTAAATTGTTCGCTATTTTATAAATCAATTGCACGAACATATTGCTACAAAAAAGAATGTCTTTTGCCTTATTATATCTACCAATTTTTGTTTGCAAAAACTCATCTCCAAGTAAACCAACAGCAGGAATGGGTTAACAAGATATGGGCTTTTTGTGGTTCTGATTGTGGATTGTCTTTTCAAACTTCATCCATCTGGCCCAAAAGTTTGATTTTGACTATGGCCCAAATTAGCAGGATTCTACATCACAACCATGGGCTTTGAACATGCCTCTAGCGATTTGAAAATCCACTAAGAAATTAATTAGCCCAGAAGTTAAAATCTAATTATCTCACCTTAAAATTAAGCAACAAAGTGAATCCAAACTACACCTCTATTAGACATAAAAGTGACAGAGTAAAAAATATTTACGACACATACCAAAAGATTAGGATTAATAATGCAAGCCATAATGCCATAATGCCATTCAGCTTTTTTATTTTTATTTACTCTATATGAATGCATATAAGCTTTTTGAGAAGGATTTGTAGCCTGTAATCTTCTCCTTTAGAAATGTTAGGCAACTAGTTTTAGCCTTTAATGTTTTGATGAATCATTTTAATTGGTAGGCCCATTTAGAACACTAAATTAATAGGCTAGGTCTCTTTTTCTCACCCTAAAAGGCACGTCTATTATTAAAGAGTTGCCTTAATTTCTAAGAGATACGGATATTACTTAAGATGATATCTTCCATACCATATGTACGTGAATGTTATAGACGTTGCGTTGTATGGTATGCACTGATTATACATCTCATTATATGTGAGTATGCGTAAAATATATGATGTTATGCAAATCGATGCATAACACCAGATGTAATATTTTTTAAATTTTTATTATGAAAAAATTACAATGGAGACTATAGATAGACACGTATTTGCAATAATTGCCATAGATTTATTGTCCAGCAATATGTCAATAATAAGATAAAAAAGTGTGACAATAGTCAAATGTCTTCAATAGAGATGGAATAGAAAATTTTGGTCTCAAGCACCTTTCAATAATGTAAGTGTAGATTGTTTGTAAAGTCCTTGTATTTCGACATCAATGGTAACAGGGTAAGCTTCCACATTTATTTCTCAATAATATGTTTATTTGTTATTGGTTATGGTGATATATTTAAGTATGGTGAGCTTGGGGTTGAATGAAAAAATTCCTACATAATTTACAAAATTATATCAAAACAAATTTACGTATTTTCATTTAATGAATTTCCGATTGGATGGGCTAAAATGATTTTGCGTAACAGAATGGGCCGACATCCAAGAAAATCAACATAATTCCTGTTTTTATATTCCCGTTTGACTCTACTCAAAATTGGTTAAGATTTTTGGATCAAAATGTCGTTCTTGTTTATGAGCTAGCACCCTAGTTTTTTTTAAAAAGTTCATTTTTATGTGCAATGTACACACATAGTATTAAATTTATTTTTATATTTTGTCATAGTTAATTTTTAAGCTGACCCAATTATGATATTTTTTGGTAAATCCAAGTGGTAAAAGTCCTAGTGTGTGTGTGTGTGTGTGTATATATATATATATGTGCGTGTGTGCGTGTGTGTGTGTGCTTATATGTATGTATTACGTACAAATGCACCATTTATGTCAATATACAAGCCAGCAACATCGTGCACAATGGGGAAATTAGGGAGTTGAATTTTCAAATTAATCAACCAAAAGAAAAAAGATAAATACCCTAAAAATTTCAAGCCAATACATGCATTTAAAAGTAGTAATTTGTAACTATATATTGTGTGTGTATGTATGGATTTAGCTTGAATTTATGTAATAGGCTAACCCTAAGAACATACTACTATCACAATCATAATTAGCGAAAGAGCCAACCATTCTTTGTATTCAGCTTGAATCGAGGAATCCCTTATATATAATACAAAATGGATCTTGTTCTATTTTTAATCAGAGAAAATATTTTTTTATAATTATTTTTTATGAATAAAAGTTTAGACAGGGGGTTAAAAAATTAATTACTTTCCTTTAATAATTTCAGTCTGATGTTTGCTCACTTCCAATGCGTTCTACCATTTTAACTTTGGGGGGTTTAGTGATAGGTTCTGTTGTTTAAGGGGGTTAACATGTCATAAACGCAAATCTTAGGGGAATTTAGTAATTTTCACCTTGAATGAATTGACTAAGTCCCAATTTTATTTATGTGGATGACAGTTGGAATATTTTATAAATTTCACATCAATGTGATTTTAAGTAATGGAGATGGTAGCCAATGACATGCCCAAGTCCCAAAGCCATTACAGCAAATTACAATTACACCCTTACTTGAAATGCCCTCATTATAAAGCACTTGAAGTATATGTGAAAAATTTGAATTCCTAAAAATTCATTTTAATTGATGGATTTGAATTTAAAATTTTTAAATTTATAATAATAAATTTATTAAATTTGTTTGGATAACTTAATGATTCAATGGATTTTAAATTTTTAACCTTCTATTTTGAACTATTTTTAAAATCATTGTGATGAATTTTAAATTTTTCATAAAATGAGTTATTTGAAATTCTTCTTTCAAATCCAAATCATTCCATTTAAATGTAACCTAAGTGTCAATTGAGCCCTCTATGGATTTGTTAACTGGCAGGTGAACTCTTATACTCTGCTTTTGAGCCTCACGTGGGATGTGCAATTGTGCTATAAAAAAAATTAACATATTGAATACCTATTTTGATGTATATAAGGTATTATTATGTCAATATTTACCCAATAATTAAATTAAGAGAAATTCGAACAATCTCAGAATTAACCAAGCCAAGCACATACACTTGGGTTAAAAAAAAAAAAAAGGTGCAAACCTGGATTTTTAAAAAAAAGTACAATTACAAAAATACAATTAGACTCCATCATAAGTGGTGTCCAAGAATATTAGTACAAACAGCTAAATAAAAGATACAAGGAGATTATTACAAAAATACTTGTCAAACTTAACTATTAGGATTATGATTAATTCTAGGACATAAGATTTTTTTATTGCTTGTCCAATCCGCGGGTGATTTAAACGTTTAAAAGTTTCTTTAGAGCCAAGCTAATTTGAATAGACTCCCTTTTTGGAAAGACGCACTAGTGTAAATTAATTACATGTCAATTAATTTGATGGAGATTAGTTAAATACAATTTTAAATTCTTGGAGCTTCAAACCTCCAATTGATGACATATTAAACGTATCTACCAATGATCATATGAAAACAATATTTTATTATATTTCAACTTTTGATGCAGGAAAATATAAAATTAAATCACATATATAAAATAGATATCAATAATTATATATACATAAAATCAATATATATACATATATATCAATCTTGACATGATATACTGTGTCAAACTGTTGGTGCTTGAAGAGAATGTTTTGTTATTGGCTCTACATGTTGCGCTGTGTGATAACTGGCCTGCATGCATGAAATATTATTGCATATACCTCTCATTGATAAGATATCATTTTTAACATCCTCTGCATAATTATATTGATATGACATACATGCATATGCAAATACAGATGGTATAAGAAAAAAAAAAAAAAAAAACAACAAGAAAACTAATTATTTCTAGAAAGCACAAAAAGATGGGGAAATAAGTACAAAATTTCACACCCTGATCCAAGATTTATTGCACCAAATAATTAAAATATGTAACAGCTAATATTAGAGGGCCTACTTTCTATTCAAAGAAAGGTGGTATGGAAATAATTGGGAGTGCTTCACCTCATTATTTACATTGTTAAAAAAGAAAAAAAAAAAAAAAAGGGATTTGCAATCATAGGGCTGCTATTAATGCAAACAATATATGTCAGAAGAAGAGTTATCATAAGGTGTCTTAATCATAGTTAAATTAATACATCTGACCAGTACATTAAAAAGTTGTGATATATATCTTTAATAAACCATTAAATATCAAGAGGCTATGGCTCTATACGTTGCGTGCAAATTATTCTACATCTAATTTTACCTTTTATATTAAGTGAATATTAGTATTTTTCTATTTGCACACAATTAGTAGGACTTTTGGTCCAATAATCATGAATTGGAAGATAAGGAAAGGAAACCTAGAAGCTACTTTGCTTGTAATATGTACAAACTAGTTTATTGCCACACTTGAAATGTCTGTTTGAATAACTTTTATTTATTTATTTATTTTTAATTATAGTTAAACAAAGATGAGAAATCTATGAGCTGTATTGATTTTTATCACACAATTGCATAATAGAAAATCTAACATATATAGTCATATATCTTTGAAAAAGACTATATGAAAAAGACTAGATAGTTACATATGCGATATATACCAAAACTGTGAGAGTTTTAAGGGAGAATATTTAAATTTTTTTAAAGATGTAAATTGTTTTATCAATTCGTGAAGTTCCCTTCTGTGTTTTTAAGTCAATATGGCTAGTTGCCCTAATTTTTCCTGTTGAAGTTAAAAGTGTAGCTCTCCAAGTCATGTTAGCATCAACTTAAGATTTTGTTACTGACCTACTAGCTACTACTATTAGTGAGTGTCATTTTCTATAATTGGTAGTATCATTTTGTGGACTCTCCCTCATCTAAAATAATTGTATAGCTAGCTATCATAAGATACATTTATATATCTATATATATATAAATGTATATTAAGATAGCTGCAACCCTCCTAGGTCATTATCTAGCAAGGGCATGTCATGTAGCACAGATATTTTTGCAGTCCAATTATTGAATGCTGCTTCCGCAAATTTTAAATTTCTAGCATCTATTTGCTGTTATTTTTGAAAATAATTGAATCAAATATGATATAACTCCAAAAATAAGCGTCTGGGACACTATTCTCGGAGATAAATATATATATATATATATATATATATTATGTGTGTGTGTGTGTAAAATTTGTTTGTAGAACCAATTAATGAATTTTATAGATCCATTTCCTAGACTAGTAGATGAACGAATGATATGTGAATGAATGAATCCTACATGCACGGGCGAAAGAGAAGACAGATAAAAAACTATGGACCTGCAAGTAGTGCCTGTGCCTGCAGAATTATGGATGGTATGACTTGTCCCTTGTGGGCATGCAAAGGTATGCCAACTGCTGCTTAATTGAAAGAAACATGGGACAGTACATTAAAAATCTTCTCCACAAATGTGACACTTGTGTGCCCATCTATTCTAATAATTAGGTCAGCAAATAAGTTTCCACCATTCATTCCACCGCTCAACAGGTGTGGATAATTGCACTCTTCTGCATAATTAACGATCGTATTTATGATTTTTTGCATTTCCTGAAACAATTAAAGAAACTATTGAATCGACAACGAAGCCTATAAATAATTCAACAAAGAGAATGGGAAAACATGGACAGTTCAAATAGGTAGATTAAAGAAAATATGGCCATGCCCCCATTGTGTAACTACGGAATGCCCAACAATTGTTAGATCAGTGGGGCATTTGCCTGAGGACCCTTCCTGCAGTTCTTGAAATAGGCCCTTCGCAGTTGTGTTTCTTTGTGTTTATCTTTAGTTTGAGCAAGAATTTCGACTTAGTGGAAGCAGTTTTCCACCATAGATATTAGTACTTCGTGACAGAGACATTGCTGTTACCCCCCCCCCCCCCAGAGCGATGCAGGTAAGTTTGTCGAGAAAAATCAACATTATACAAATAGATGTGAAGTGTGATTACTGAACCAACTATTTGTAGTTGCATTGATCTTATTAATACATATGATCATAGGATTATTATATTGAAATCGCCTAGAATATGCTTCAATAATTATAAAGAAATTAGTACAGAATGACAAGAGGAGTGTATAATGTTAATGTCGAAAAATATAGTGTAAGAAAATATCAAATTATGCCACTCACAAAATTTTGAGAAATTTCTCCGGCAAAAATAAAACCATTGATCTATGTTTGTCCTAATCGCAGGATTATTGAGCGGCTTAATTATGCAGCAAAGAAAGAATAATAAACTATTGTATAAGCGGGAAAAAATAAATTCGAACATTGGAATGCGGGCCAATGTTATGTGTAAGAATAAATATTAAAACTACATGTTTCTAAACTCTTCGTCAATTATTGATTCAATTGATTGATGGTATTTGCAAAACTTTTCAATGAAGAGTGCAATTATTGAGGTGCCTAATGATGTCAAAATAATAGAATATGATACGAGGAATCTTGTAAATAATATCATGGGCACAAATCTTAATTTCACTATTAATAATACTATTATGTAAAGATTGAGAGTCGTGTAGTAATAATAATTGTAAATTTCAAGAATGGACTTATGCAATAATATTTGAATATCCAAGCATCTTCTGAAAATAATACTTATGAGTGATAACAATGCTATATTTGATATTTCTTTTGAAATGTTGTCCTTACATGCCAAATATATATATAAAAAAATTATGTTAAAAACTTTAATAATTATGTATATTTGTATACTTATCTATGAATATATATATATATAGTTTCCTAACCCGGCCCCCATTCTTGCAAGTTGCAAATCATATCGTGTCTGTTCAAGATTTAGAATTAAAGTAAATGAAATTGAAATTTATTGAACAAATAATTGCAAATATCCTGAGGTGGGGGAAGGTTTAGAAGGTTTTAGAATTCCAAATTCCGTTATAATGATTCATGTGAATTCTACGTGGATCTCACCATATGAATAAGGAAAGATTATAAATCACAAAACTTTCTATTTACAAAATTCAAAACACAAGGAAAATCGTATAACCAAAATTGGTAAAATGATCAGATAATTAAGATGAATGAATTTAACTCACAGGAAAGATTTTTCATAATTAATCATTAAGGAAAATGAAGCCTCCTAATCTTTACCAAAACCAAACAAAAATAAGGACAATTAAAAGGTCAATAGAAGAAAACATGACATGCATAATCCAGTCAGCCAAAAAGTCAACGTTCTTGACTGACATAAATTTGCTAGTTGCGATTTTCATCCAAAGCTTCCCACCCACCCCCCACCACACACACACACACACAAACGAAAAAAGAAAAAGAAAAACCCTTTAATATTTCATATATTTTATCCCTCATCCCTTCAATAAATTCATAGATACTCTCTCTTCCCTCTATTTATAGGATCCCATTACAACCTTTCTTTTCAAACGCACCTCCATTTTCTTTCTTAATTTCAATATTTCCCCCCCATATTTTCAGCCAAAAAAGAAAAAGAAAAAGAAAAAGAAAAAAACACCATGGTTGTGGCCTCTCCAAATCCTTTGAAAATCGAGAAAATAAGAGATGACATTGAACTCCCAGTAATAGACCTTCTCTCTAACCGCTCAGAAGCCTCAAAACAGATTGTGAAAGCATGTGAGGAGTATGGTTTCTTCAAAGTGATCAACCATGGCGTGCCACAGGAGATTATATCCCGGATGGAAGAAGAAGCCCACGAGTTTTTCTCCAAACCCGGGTCCGAAAAGCAGCGGGCAGGGCCCGCTAATCCCTTTGGATATGGCTGCAAGAATATAGGGTTGAATGGTGACATGGGAGAAGTTGAATATGTTCTTCTCCAAACAAACTCTCCCTTCATTTCTCACAAGTCTACTTATATTTCTAGTGATCCAAACAAGTTCAGGTACTTATGATTAGTCTTCTCTTTTATTTACTTTGTTAATCCAACACGTATCTAATATTCGCAACGTTATGTGTGATAATTGCGCATGAGTTTGTTGGTTGTGTGTGTGTGTGTGTGACATTGTTATATGCGTATTTCTTGTGTGTGTTTATATTGTTTCTGTAAGTGATAAAGATGTTGTGTTTTATGCGTACGACATGGTTTTGTAGTATGGATATCAGGATATGCTTGTATTAAATATGAGACATCATGCAAGACATGCTTAGTTGTAGGGTCGTCTTCAATTCATTCTGAAGGAAATCAGCTTTTAGTATTTAAGTCCACAGACTACTCAAGTTTGTAGTCTAGCTTGGTCTTAGTCTCGTGTGTCTATCTCTCTCCTTTTAAGTTCTTATAATAGAGTTCACATTTGGTGAAGTAATTGAATTGAATTGAACCAATCAAGAATTTAGTATCACTTGAGATCGTGTATTGTTACGTGCAATAATTTTGATATATGACGCTAGTATCACTCGGGACTGATTATTGTGTATGCATGTCTCAATCAAGGCCGTTGGACCAACTGTACAGCCAACCATAGGTAGCTAGTTCTTTTAGGACAACCTTTTTGAAGTACTGTTTAAAGGGGGTCATATAGAGTGGAATGTATATGTTGCACAGTAGTAAAATTTAGTTTCCAGGTAGTTGTACTAGAAGAGGGTACATGTATATATGAATGAAATTCTTGCACAGAAAGTGCCAGCGTAAGATTGTTTAGCTTGTTTCCACCATATTTGATCCTTATTCAGAATTCCACCTGAGGCCTCCTCAAAAATCAAGTTGTAATGTATTGTTGCATTCATTTTTGTCAAGCCCTTCTCTTATTTGAAGGTAGAGATTATATAATTCCACATGTACGTGCTAGAGGGAGCAAGCAAATGAATTATTTACCATTTTTATTGTCCACATATTTTAATTTTTGTTCTAGCTATCAAATTAAACCTTGGGAAGGACGATGAGTGTATTTTATTAATATTTTTAATTTATATGTTTTTCAAAGTGAGTATGGGGATATGCATATAGCGAGCAATGCATATTCATAATTGTCAAATATATAAAATATCGACGATAATTTAAAAATAAAGTAATACATCCATTTATCTATATTTCAATTAGAATATCTTAAAAAGTTTTCTCCAATCCCCTATTTAAGTAGAAATGTACGCCTAGAACTTGGATCAGCTCAAACTGTTGACTTCCCACTTGTAATCACATTAGTTGTTCATCATTGGTGGATTAAGAAATTTGTTCAAAAACCAATTATTTGGTTTGTTTAAGGAACAAGGATGGTAACATAGGCCACATTCGTGTCTACTTGAGCTATTCTCACATGGATTTAATGGTACCTCCAATAAAATTGGTTCCTCGATATGAGTTGTAAATCCTTAGTTTGAACTTGTCAAGAAGACCAAGTTACCAATTGGAAAGTGACATTAATTAAATATTAGCATTGGGTGGGTTATTGTTGCTTTGAATTCTATGACGCTCTAATCACAATCAACCACGTATCAATTAAAAAAAATTAAAACTCATGACGCTGCATTTAAGTGGCAACTTTGGGATAACAGGGAGACAGTACATCGGTTGGTTGTTGTTAATTAACAGAGAAACAATTCTAGTGGTTGCTAATTTCGTAGTGCAAAATTACTTTAATGGAGGAGCACTAGGTGTCCCCCAATTTTGATCATTGCCATTATTACACCCTCTATATATAATTTTTTTCTAGTCAATGATTTATTTAAAAGTTTAAATTATTAGATATTAAAAAGAATTTTACAGACCTAGAAAATACATGAAGACAAGACTATTTGTTTTAGACTGCTAAAAAAAGAAAAAAAAATTATTTACGTGTTAACTGTCCTCGACTAAATATAAATTTTTAATCAAGATTTTAGACATAACCAAGCTTTTCACCACAACTTGCTAAGCTACCAATAATTTACTTGCTAGAATTAATGTATGAACAAATATTGACCAACAAAGTGAATTTTCATGATATGTTGGAAATGGGCAAATGGCAAATTAGTATAGCTGTCTGGCTGTATCAGTCTGCAGTTTGAGGGTCGAATGCAATTCATTCATTGGCGCGTGGAGAATGAAACTTTTGAATTGGATGGATAGATATGATGATACAGTAGTATGTGTACTCTTTGGCAATAAAAATAAAAGAAGAAGAAGAAGAAGAAGAAGAAGAAGATTAGAATCAGAGTGACAAGTCTGAAGTCTGATACACGGAAGGACCAATCAAATCAAAAGATTTCAAAGCAATAGAAACTTCCTAGATATGGGGAACGTCTATGTGACTATTTTTTCACCAAATGTGCCCATTTTTACCATAAGAAGCAAACTCCCTTTAAATACAATTACCAATCATCTAAGTAGTTCCAATTCCCAAAGGCAAAAAATAAATAAACAATTTGACCATTCCACCGCCCCCCCCCCCCCCCCTCTCTCTCTCTCTCTCTCTCTTCCATGTGTTATTGTGTAGAAGTTGCAGTTGAGTATTTCTTTCTCATCCTTAGTATTATGGGAACTATTGCCAAAAGAGGATTAGGAACAAACTGAGTGGCCTTTGTTTTGGTCCAAAACTAGTTCTAAATTTTGTAAACAAACCCTAATCTTCTGAAAACAAATCATAAAAATAGGCATAGGCATCGACATATTCATTGTGTTTTTGGTTTAATTGTTGGTAGTTGATAGATTGTTTGAAAAATATCTGTGGCAAGAGTTACATGCATTGATAACAGGTTACATTGTAGTAATTCTTCTTGTACAGCCTTGCGACGAACCCTTACTGAAGTTTAATTAGGCAAATGAGACATGATTATGTTGTCTTGATTCTCATACAACATTGCACTAAACATCCTGTTTAAGATAAAATCTTTTGAGTTTTCTGATTACTAAATCATTTTATTTTTTTTTTGTTTTTTTTCCCCCATAAAATCTGTTCATTGATGACAGCTGTGCAGTGATTGGTTATGTAGCAGCAGTTAGGGAGTTGGCATGTGAAATATTGGATCTGATGGGAGAAGGGTTGGGTGACCCACAGCCCTCAGTGTTGAGTGGGCTAATCAGGGACCTTAAGAGTGACTCTCTCCTCAGGCTCAATCACTATCCATCCTCTGACGTCATCGACACCTCACCCTCCAAGATTGGCTTTGGGGAGCATACTGACCCTCAGATCTTGACCCTCCTCAGATCCAACGCTGTTCAAGGCCTCCAAATCTCCTTGGAGGATGGGGTGTGGTTCCCAGTCAACCCTTACCCAGAGTCAGCCTTCTGTGTCAATGTGGGTGACGTGTTGCAGGTGGATCCCACATACCCCTTTTTTTTTCTTTTTTCCCATTAAGCCAAATTATTTATTGTTTTCATTTATTATTGTTATCTTTTGTGAAAGTTGTACGTCTGTTGGAAAGGGTGGTTCAATTTACTGATGGATATGCTGGAACTGAAACTGAAACTGAAACTGGAGCTGAAACGTAATCTCATTATCATTCCCAGTTGATGGATGCAAAAGCTTTTACTCAGAGTTTTCAGTACTTTGGATTGTTGATGTGATAAAAATTGATCAGTCAGCGGAGAGTTGGGGGAAGGGGTGGGGGGGCCCTTTTTCAGTTCTCTTCCAATGAGCATGGCTCAGCTTTTATGTCTCACCAATCCCACTTGAATTTGACCAAAATTTCTCTTTTCTTTAGTTTCACAACTTGCTTTTTTAGGTCAAGATTTTGCCTTCATGGTAAAAAGGCTATTGTTGCAAATCTATTTCTAGGTAGATATCTCCAAATTATGTTTTGTGCTTGGATAGTTTGCTTATAAGGTCAAATGTGCGGACATTATATGCTTATATACCCATTCTTGTTCATATGCAATAGTAATATATGTCTTGTAAACCAATACGCTTATGTTTCATGTGCATTTTCTTTGTGAAGGTTATGACAAATGGGAGGTTTTTAAGTGTAAGACACAGAGCAGTGGTGAACTCATATAAGTCGAGAATGTCGATGGCATACTTTGCTGCTCCGCCGCTGCACGCCACAATAAATTGCCTTCCCGGATTGGCCACACCGCAGAAGCCTCCACTGTATAGAAGCTTCACTTGGGCTGAATACAAGAAAGCCACGTATGCGCGTAGATTAGGGGATAGCCGTCTTAATCTCTTCAAAGTGCTGCCTGATGATGCAAATAGAGACTGATTTTTTTTATTTTTAGTTTATCGTGTTTTGCCCATAGCCCTAATGGGGAAGTTTTGTGTTTGATCATCGGTTTGTTGCTCAACAGTCAGCAGATTTTACTAGCTTAAAAGGGTTTGTTTGGTAAATTCTGCAAATATTTCATCAGAATCAAGAAAAATGAAGATGCAACCAGTGGGGAAAAAAACATCATAGAATGACAAAATTATTTGGAAATTGCTACTGCAGAACACAGGCGTCCCATCCATGCACAAGACCACATGAAAGTATAGGCTGCATTAATAACAAGTTAGCGATCAACTGATCATAGTACATATCAAATTCAGTTTTTCAATAAATTTGGCAGCTTTGGTTAATTTCTCTGCCCCAAAAAGAAAGACGCAATTTGATCCAAATTAAGAGCGCACCTACCACGTAACTTTTGGCCAGGATCCACCATTATGATATGACAAGGCTCTAGTTGAGTCAACTTATTTTCATCTAAAAATAATTTTGACACATATTTTGAAGTCAATTTTAACTAAATTTTCTGGGAATTGGATATTTTTTTCGTTGTTATTAATTGATGAAAGATGGCGACGGTGCTATAGTAATGATACAAGTTATTTTTGAGGGATTTTGCGTCTTTTTTCTTTTGCTTCAATTCTATATCTCGTATAATATTGGTATGCATTTTCCATCATTTATGATAAGCAGTTGAGTCGAGCTGTGTTACAAAGGATAAAATCGAGATCACACAATAAAGCATATGTAAATGTATATATATGTGTAAATTTCTCATTGAGGCAGAGTTTCACTGGATGGTTAATTTAGTCATTTTAGAATGACAAAGCCTAAACTAGCTATACCGTTGTGCATGGGAGGCTAACACCAGGCTTCATTAATAGGCCCATATAAGAGAATGGGGTAGCATATAGCAGAAGCCCATATACGAGTAAAGAGCCTAACAAGCCCAACAATAATATGGTCTCCCAAGACTCAATTAATTTTGCTATCTAAGATATCATCAAAATACCTCAAAAAAGGGTAATAAAAGAAACCAGTTTGTGTGGGAACCACTAGGCAACTTGTACATTCCACCATTACATATAAAGTATTCTTTGGTCCATTATCCAAAACAACAAAAATGACAAAAAAAAAAAAAAAGAAAAAATCTACTTCCAGAAATTTTATTGTCTTTTTAGTCAAATTTCTTCAACGCTTGAATACAGTCTAAGTAATATACGTAAGCAGTGATACCATTGGTGAGACAATATTCCACTAATCCAATCCCCCTAACTCTCTCACTTACAATAATTAATAACTTATCTTCTCTTTGACCCGTGTTTTCTTATCTCAATAAAAATAATATCTAATTTCATATGCAGTCAAGGGATTAGGCTGCTAATTATTATTAGCCTCTACTAATTATATATATATATATATATGTGTGTGTGTGTGTGTGTGTTAATATTTTTTTGGAATGTGGAAATCAAGTTTGTACAAACAAATTAACCATGTTTGTTAGTTAAGTGGTATAATAAAAATAATTAGATGCGTGATTAAAACCAAAATCTAGATATGTAAATTAATTGTCCTATTCTTCAAGTTCTTTGCTGTTGAACCATCCACTAATTAAGTAAAGTTGTTGACTATATCACTGTAAAATTAAGCAGTTGATCATCATGAGGCTTTGACTTCATTTTTTAGGGAGGCTTAATTTGAAATGCAGACATCAGTTTGGCTAGTTCTAGAAATTTACGACAATGTTTTATTTTGCCAATGAAGAAAACGTTTTGACACTAATTAAACAAGACTAGTAGTACGTACTAGATCTTTGAAGAGAAGACTCTATTTTTTTTTTAGTATGGTGGAATTCATAAGTTCCATATGAAGTCAACTAATGCATCTTCCCAAATTATTTAGCTAATTTTGTCATACTTGTGTTAAAAATTCTCCTAATCTAAGGTGCGATCAAGCATTCCACCACTAAAAATGGTGCAAAATGTCCTTGTGGGGGCACAATTGTGGATGAATTGATTCGATTTAATGATGGTTAAATTCCAAATATGAAATTATTATTAAATATGTTTTGATTGTGATATGAACTAAAATTTAATTCTGTTAAATACAAGCCAATAGCATAATTAATTACTTGATATGTCTTGTCGTATTGAATTGAGTCAAGTTGAGTTTTCAAAATTTAAAGCTTAAATTTTTATTTTTTCGTTTATCTTGACCGGTTAATTTAGCTAATATGAGCTTTTGACATTTGTTCACCAGACCATCTTCTTACGTTTCAAAATTTTCCATGTCTTAGATATGCATATAATCAATTAATATTAGCACGATACGTGATTTTATAATATGTAACTAAACGAAATTTAGGTGAGGAGAAGGAGAAAAGCAAGGATGATTGTTGCCCCCGTGACTTCTAAAGCTTCAATATTATAGGTATTTTGGGAAAACAATCAATTTTCACACCATCAAAATATATTGTGTTTAAATTGAGTCTTATTTTATGCATCTAAATAAAAATCCCGATATTTATATATATGAATAATCATTATAACCACGAAGTCTCTTTTAAGAAGAATTCTCATTTGAATTATCGCCAAGAGTAGTTCTAGACACGGATAAGTTTGATGGTGATGCAAATATAATTCGATTACTCGTAGTGGAATTCCAAGAGTGGCATTTCGTAAATTTGTTACGCCTAGGCAAGATATTCTCTACAAATATAGTTAATGCCCAAAGTTATGGGATAGATGACTCCATTCATTCTCTTCTATTATCCCCCAATTGAAATTGTGGCTGGGAGGCCTTGAAAACCACAATTGCACAACTTGAAAGCTCATTTTTCATCACAATGCCTTCACGGAAAGCAAATGGGAAAGGAAGAAAAGGATGTGCATTATTAAAAGAGAGCACATCGATCAACTAGAAATTGTGCTAAAATGGATGTGTCATATAACTTCCTCATATGGGGTTTACATTGATCCTCAAGTATCGGACCATGTGATTGATTAGGCTTGCAATAAAGTCGATCCTTTGACTGGTATTGAACATTCATATACTTTGATCATTATTTCTATTTTCTTAAAATGAAAAAATAATTATGGACAATAAGAAAGTGTAGTTATCATATCCATACTCGAGAGACATACGATCTTGAGTTTTTGAGTTTAAATCTCTAAACATACGAGTATTTGTCTATTTTTATAATAATGATTGTTAGTTGATATTTGTAAATTATTAATTGATGTTTGATAATTTCTTATTAATTTATTAATGTATGATATTGACGGGTTATAATTTTAATAGGGATCCAAATACTAAGTTCAAGAAACCCAATAAAAAGTGCCCAAACCAACAAGCGTACGATACCCAAATGGTTAATGCATCATGCTACATTAGAACACAATCTCAACCTGTTAATGATTTGTGTGTATCTCAAACAAGAATCCATTTAAAAGTTGGCAGCTAGCGATGAAGTTAATATTTGAGAACTTGAATTGACACCACGTCAGATATATTAATATATTTAATTATTATATTAAAAAAAAATATATCTCAATACAATTAACAATTATTCAACATAAAAATGATATTCATATTTGGTGTGTTAATAAGTGATTGAATGTATTGCTTATATTGGCATATCTGAAATTACATAATGCAAAACAAAGTTGGGAATACTAAAATCTCCTATGTAATCTGGAAATGCATTGCGCCAACGTATTTGCGTCTCCTTGCTTATCCAAAATACATATTGTTGTGTAAACTTTCTCTATTATAGACTAAGGGAAACACCTAAGAACATACACTTGAATCTTTAATATACATACATACATACATTCTAGTATATTCTTAAACACTTTTAATTTTCTTTCGAAATCCATTATAAATCTAAAATTCAATATACGGGGTGTTTTCTTCCTACTATATAGTTTATGGTAAAACAACATTTGTAAAATGAGCTTAATTACAACCAATGCACATAAAAATCAGACAACATTAATCAAATAAAATAACAATTATCCAATTGGGACAAATTTTTTATAAAAATTAAGTGTGAAAAACATGATATAAACGATAAGATCACAATATATTGATATGACGTGGTCTACTTTGGTTCCACATCTAATCGTTGTAAGAATATTTTCCCAATTAGGTAATTGAAATCACTCTCTTAGGAGGAGGAAAAACAAAAACATTTGGCCGATGAAGGCACCTTATACAGTTCATTTGCTGTGTGTTGGGGTCCCTTTAAATCATACAAAGGGCACCCAAGCCCTTTATACTACAGTTGCCAACTTACCATTTTACCAACTACGTTTTCAAGATTTGATTGATGGTAACCAACCACTTTTCAGATACCTATGTGGTCACCTCAAGTGGGGCCCAAATTAAATTCTTGGGGCCCATTGATTATGCATAATCCAATCGTGGACCTCCTCGTGGCACTATTTGAAAGTCTCAACGCTAGCTGGTGAAGTCATTGAAAATGGTCCATTTGGTAACCATACAACTGTGTGAAAGACGACTTTAAAAGAGAAGAAGAAAATCAAGAAAATATTGAACGTGGTTGAAAGAAAAGAAAAATCAATTGTGGTGGAATCCAGTTGTACCCTACATTACATTGATTGGTAGGTACAAACGTTGATGGATACATATACACATGGTACATTCCTTTCGTGTGTACATACGTTTCGTAGATTTCAAGATTAATTAGTACCAAGTGGCAAATTGCAAGACGAATTGGAGGGCTTGTGTTCGAGTATTTTGACAATTATTTTGACTTTGTAAAAAGTTAAATTCAAGATTAGAGGTAGTTCACTACTTGCTTTTTCTCACTTTTCCATTGTAAAAGTTATACATATGTGTTGATTTAATTTGGAAGTGTTTATTCTCATGTCACTATATTTAATTTACTTCTAATTATTAATAACATAATATAAAACTATTAACAAATAATAAATATATTCCTAAATCCATGCACATGGAAATCGTGATTCTAATTTGAGAAAATCTATATTTTTTCTTATTTTAATCAAATCAAATAAATTTAAATGGGTACCTGACTTGAAACTCACTAATCAAATCATGCAAATTATTCGATCCAACATCGATATCAACTCAACCTCAATCTTAATTAAAATATTATATCATACACAGGTACGATGTTGGATAATTTAAATTCAATTTTATATTGTTACATGATAATTTAAATAACTTGTAACCTGCTGAACCCGTTCATTACACGTGGCTAGGAAATAATTTCCATAGTTTGGTGGGCTTGATTTCAAGGGTTGCGGCTCTGAGTGCTTCCGTCTAGCAAGCCCAAACAGGCAAAAACAATTTCATTTCAATTTCAATTTCAATTTTAAAAATTAAGAAAGAAAGAGAGGGGGGTGGGGGGGATGTACACGTGGAAGTTCCTTAACACCTCTTCCTTCGGGACCACTTCTGGTGGCTTCTCTCTGAAAGGCACGCGGCCTACAAAGATTCCCGCCGCCATGCTCCTCTATCTTCCTTTTTCTCACTATTTAGGCATATATATATATATATATATATTTGTCTATGTATATATCTTTCTATTTTTTATTTTTTTATCTATTTTTTTTAGTCTTGTACCATTCCATCACGTTTTCAATTCTTGACCCATATTTTTATGTGTATATACGCTCCAACGTCCAACTTAATTTCTATAATTCTTACAAATCTCTTTAATTAATTCCATTGTTTTTAGGCTAGGGATTGATGGTCCCAACCCATGAAATGAAAGTATTTTTCTTTAATTCCCTTATATTCCTCCAATGAAGATGAAGTATTATTTGTCAACCCTCGGAATTTCCATTTCTTCATTATAAGGACAGCTATCGTCCATTATTAGAGATACAATTCCAGTAAAAAACTAAATAATAATGACAAGAAATAAAATAATAATATCAACGTTGACAATAGTTGTACATATTAAGTGATAAGTTTTTTTATCTTACCACAATAATAATATTTACAATTTAAGAGTTGTGTAAAAGTTAATGATATAAAAATTTGTACTCCCATTGACAATTAATAATTCATGCATAATTATTATATTCATACGTTTGTTTTATTTCTCTTGCCCTTACAAATGCATACTTTCACAAAATAAGCTAAAATTTATATTTTTTTTATATGAATTCTGACCCAACTCAAATTTAAAGTTTATGATGATCTGATTTCTAACCTGTAGTTGCATAACACATCTTAAGGGGAGATCTATTATGGTGGCATCATAGCCTATAAATACCCCTAATTGTTACACTATAATGATAATATAACTTTTTATATTCCATATTTTTTTGTTTGTATTCAGTAACTATAAGAGAGTCTTTAAGCTAGGGATTGATGGTCCCAACCATTAAATAAAAGTATTGCTCTTTAATTCCCTTCAAATCCTCCAGTGAAGATGAAATATTATTTGTCAAAAGGACAACTATCGTCTATTAATAGAGATACAGTTTCAGCAAAAAAATAAATAGTAATGTCAAGAAATAAAGTAATAATATCAATGTTGTTATTAGTTATATGTATTAAGTGATAAAAATTTTTATTTTATCACAATAATAATTTTTACAATTCATGAGTTGTTTAAAAGTTAGTAATAAAAAAATTTATGTTCACAATTGATAATTAATGCCTCGTGCATAGTAATGATACTCTTTTACCCTTAAAAAACAGCATATTCACAAAATATGTCAAGATTCATAATTTTTTTATATGAGTTCTGGCTCGAGTTGAATTCAGAATATAATATGATCTGATTTCTAACTGTTAGTTTTATAACACGTCTTAAAGGAAAATCTGTCATGATTAGGTATGACAATGGGATGGATTAAAATCCAAACCTATAATAAATTCATCTTGTACGTTGCAATTTCAAACCTGGTCAAACGGATTTCGAGGTGGGTAATGAGTTTGTTTGTTTTAACCTAAGTAGATCCCAAACTCTTTGGACCCGCGTTGTTATATATATTATTTATTTATTTATTTATTTTTAATATAATTATTTTTAATATTTAATTTTAGACTTTTAAATTTTAGTATTTAATTAGCTAGGGCCTATGGTTTTAACTTTAGAATTTACAAAATTCTTATCACATCTCGTAGAGACTAGAGCAGTGAGGGCAAGTGTTTTCCACTCATCTTCAACAATTCAACTTCACTGATTGCTATCCCTGAATTATATCGTCTATCGATCTCGAGCTATTAGTTTTGTAACTCTGCATCCCCACACCATTAAAGCTCTAAAACTCAATCTGATCATCATTTCGTCAGTGAATTTATTTAATTTTTGGACTTGCTTGCCCTTGTTTAGATCATGTATATATGAAAAATTTGTTATTTTTTTCTTTCAACGCATCATTTATCAATTTTAATTTATTTTTTTGTAACCTTTGAAACGGCCTGCCACTCCGCCAATGCAATGAGTCAAACTCTCTGCCACGGTGTCGCCGATCCCATCCATATTTTATTTCTCATTGGAAAACTTATTATTCTTTTTTCTTTCAAATGTCCAGTTTTTAATATATTTTGGTAAAACACTAAAATTATTATTCCTATTACTATGATTGTTGCAGGTTGGATTGGGTTGTTTTCAGGTTGAGAATAGATTTATGGGTTGGTTGGTTCAACAGTTTGGACCCATCGGGTTTCGGGACGGGACGAGTTTCGATTTTAATTTTTTCTTGATAGGATGAATTTCAAATTTAGTCAAACTCATCCCATTGCCATTCGTAATTACAGTGACACTATCTGTTCAAGTATCATATGAATCATATCCTATAAATACCACCAATTATTAAAGTATAATGGTAATGTGATTTTTCATTTTATATATTTATTTTTTATATTAAGCTTATTTTCAAATTCAATATGATTTAAGTATAAGGAGGTTTTAATTGAGGCCACCATCAAGTTTAACATATTTTTTAGTGCAAATTAGTTTGGTATTTGAAAATTGAACTACTCATACCGAACTCAAACTGAGCAATATCAGGTAATAATTTATTGACAACATATATAATTATCACTATATGTATATTATTAATTTATTAATATTAAGAACTTAACCACAATTCTGGATAATATTAGACTTTTAAAAATTATATTATGACAAAACAAAAATTATTGTCACTTGCTATATTTCTGTAATGATATTTTTGACATTGTTTGCTCTAATATTATTATTTTTTTGAAAAAAGGAAAAGTCTTCAATAATTTTTTTAGCCGTATCTTCGTATATGTGTAACTATTAAATGCTTCCGTTGCATGTGCTACAGTGATTCTACGACACAAACCAGCTAAATCATTGTGGAAGCAGAATCCAATATTGCAAGACAAGGAAGAATATTGTCTAGTTATATGGCTTTTCAAGACAATTTTTGTCCGTACTAATTAGGCAAACAAGAAACCAAAATGAGGTTTGTTGATTGGTGTGTTTGAGGGATAACGAGGGTGATTAATGTTAATGTGTGTAAACCTGTAAGCCACTCACGTGGCAGCATTTGAATAACATGATAAAGATCACAGTAATGGGTGACTTTACAATGGAGATTTGCTATATAAAATTAAGAATATTCCATGCCCCTAAATCATTGCTGGATTACCTTTTTTTTTTTCTTTCCTTAATCTAGAACTAAAACGATGGGGGGGCTTTAATCTGGTTCACGCCCCAATGCCTATGTTTCCAAAATTCCACAACTGAATAAAAAGTATTAAAATAACAAGCAACAAAGACATTTAAGTAAAGATAGTGGAATCAATTATGCACACCTACATCATCTTTCTTTTATATACTGCTGCTACATGTTATCTCCTAGTGCCTTGCTTTTTAATTTTTTTCACCTGTTTTTAATATTAGAAATTCTAATTTACTAAGTATATTTATAAATTTTTAATTCTAAATCTTATCGTATCTTTTATTACATTATATTAATTGTCAGCTATATGTAATTATCTATTACGTGTAAAATTTTATAAAATTCTGTCCACCATAAAATGAATATGTGACGACAAATAATACAATATGAATGCAATAAAATTTTTTGCTAAAAAATCCTATCCTATAACTTCATGCAAAAATGGAGATATATATATATATATATATAAAATAAATAAAAGCGCTATGGATAATAACATTCCTCTAAATGAGAAAACAACCTTGTATATAGTTTAAGGCAATTAACCATAAGTAGTTAAAAGAAGTACTACTAAAAGAAGAGTAATTAGATAATTGTAGTCAATTCAACCTGATCAAGTTACAATCTATCTTTAACCCCCACAAACTGGAAACTATGAAACCAAAAGAAAGAAAGAATACAAGCATGATAATATCAAAAGTTAAAAAGCCTGTCCCTCTCCACAAATTCTATGAATGATTTAACATGAAAAAAGGGCTATAATTCTAGGGTTTTTCTTCTTGATTATTCAATGTTAAGCATTGCTGTTGAATTGCTGTTGTAAGAACCACATGTCATCAACATTCCACAGATTGTCTGATACATCTCCACCGTCCATCCACTGGCTGCTTTGCTCCATAAAATCCAACCCTTGGTTAAAATAACCAGTGGGGCTAGTTAAAGATTGATCACCATAAGAAAGCTGATAATTAGCTGGATAATAATCTTGATTATTGCCCTGCTTAACTGGATAATTATTGTAGCAGTCTGTCAGGTCAGAAACCGGCGTCCCAAAAGAGTCCGACGACGCGGCGGCGCTGGAGTTTTCCGGCGTATAAGTGTGGATTCCGCCACCAATGGTAGGCTGTGGCAGTGCAACTTGAGCTGAGCCCATGCCAAGATTTGTACTGTTTTGGTTGTTGAGGTGGTAAGTAGTGGGGGTAGAGGAGGAAGCCACTGCGGTAGTTCCGCTGGTACCTCCGCCGCCTGAGGCGGCGGCAGCTTGGATTCTCTCAACTAATCTTGGCATCCAAAGGTAACGCATGGTGTCCTTAAATTGCTTGCTGTTCACGTCACATTTGAGCTGCTTAGCATGCTTCTGTACTCGTGTCCTCCAGTAATTCTTGATCTCATTGTCAGTCCTACCCGGCAAATGCTGTGCTATTTTCGACCACCTACGTATAACACCAAATCGAAGAGGAAATTCAATCTCATTCAAAATTAAGCTTTATAACTGATGAGTTCATTAAAAAGATTAATGTTTAATAAGTACCTATTGCCCCAACGAGAGTGGAGTTCAAGAATCAAGAGCTGTTCTTCGAGAGTGATATTTCCACGACGAACGTCGGGGCGCAAGTAGTTCAACCATCTCAATCTGCAGCTCTTCCCAGTTCTCTTTAGGCCTGTGTCATTCAATTTTAATCATTTCATTAGCCAACCATTGAAAGGGGAAAAAAAGAAATCCCTTTAATTGGTAAAGTTTCACACGTACTTTTTTTTATACTTTTTTGCTTTATCCTCTCAACACACACACACACACACACACACACACACACACACACACACACACACACACACACCCTTTATCAGATGAGTTGTATTCTTTTCTTGTACGGACACTGAACTACATATCATCAAGATGTATCTTGTAAAAAGGAGAAAAACAATCTTGAATCTTTTCTTCTTTACCATCTTGACAAATCATGTATAGACCAAATCTTTATATCGATATATTTAATAGCCATAAAAAAAGACAAGAATTTTATGTATGAAGAAAAAGATGAAAAAAGAATTACCGGCACATCGAGCAAGAGAGTTCCAGCGGCCTTCTCCATGATGAGCTACGTAGTTGATGAGGGTGAAGTCTTCGTCAACAGTCCACGGCCCTCTTCTGAGGTCCATTAATTCTTCTTCACTTTGGCTGTGATTTCTTGAAACTTTAGCATCTTGATCCATATTTCCTTCTCTTTTTTGTAAATTCTTTTACAACAACCTAAATAAGAAAAATAAAAAAACGAAAACTGATTGATTGACACAAGAAAAGTTGATGATGGATTGGAAAATTTTGGGATGGAGAGAGATGTGCTGATATATAGATACAGATATAGATATAGACAGATGAAAGGATTTTGAAGCGGGGTGGGGTGAGGTGGGGTGGAGTTGGATTAACACAAGAGGATAAAGGAGGACGAGGGGCTTTATATAGATGGAATAGGAGAGGTTTGAAAATGGTGGAAAAAAGGTGGCATGTGAGAGGAGAAGTGGCAACAAAGCCGCAATAGGGACTTGGTGACTTAATTAATATCTTAATTGTTAATTAATTAATTTAATATTAATTAAGCACACACTTAAAATACTTTGTGGGGGGTTTGAAAGTATTAAAATAACATTATAGTTTAGCGAGTGAGGGCTTTCAAGTTTGACACTTTGACTTTGTCTATTTCTCTGTGTGTGGAAAATGGATTTTATTTTTTTATTTAACTATTTTTTTTTTAGGTATTTATATTTTAATTCCTACTTCTTTGTCCCATCAAGTTGCCATGGAATTTTTGACTTTGTCACTTGTGACAGTACTGTGTTGCTAAATTTCCACAATAGAATGTATTGATGCCGTAGATTAATTAAGACTTAAGAGCTTGACATAAAGATTAGAAATATCAGAAATAATTCCATTATTAATTGTGGTAAAATAATATATCAAACTACTATTTTTTTTTTTTTTCTTGTTTTTTTGTTGATGGTTTCTGTACCTTGGTTTAGACAATGAATAGTGATATATATCACTTCGTTGAATAGTTATTTAAAAATGAAGCGCCGTCCCATAAAGTACAAATGATATATGTGACAAGTTGAACTTGAATTATGATTTTTTTAAAAATTCTTATTCAGTATTGTGAATTATGAGATGATATATAACCAATAAGGTAGTGATGTTTCCTCTAAATATCCGTGAGTCTACTTGGTCTTATATTTGCTATATGAATGGCCATCGCATATCACAAATGTTAGAGATTTTAAATATTATGTATTTAGAAATTATGATCGTTTATTATATCATTTGAACTAATTCAATTGAGATATTTTGGCTATTAATTTATTGGCTTACCTTTTTTAAAACATTGATCTGCTATAATTTATTATACGTGGATTAATGCTTCGACTACAAGAACAAATAATATTTATAACAAAATATTATGTAATAATATCAAAATTATTACCTAAAATATGTAGTAAGAGATAACAACCATGGTTTTATCATAATAATTTTTTTAAAATTTTAATAATGACAAAAATTATGTATAAATTATTATTCTTAATAATTAGTAACACTTCTAAAGTGACAATTATATTTATTGTCATTTTACATGTGTTACCAATTGTCTATAGTGATAATTTTTTATCATTAATTATCAATATAATAATTTTTATACAATTATTATCACTATTAATACATTATAAAAAAAATTATTATACCGAAATAAAAATTCTTATTATTTAATATATATATATATATATATCACCTGATTTTTGTCACTAGCATTATCTCTATTTTTTTGCAGTGTTTGTGGAGTGCGAGACATACATGGAAACAAACATGAGTGGACACATGTTGGATCCGCAACTGAAATATTTGAAAAATCCAAAGGAAAAAAGAAAATTCCGTACTTAGTGCGGAGAAAACTGATAATTAATTATACAAAGATTTGGAGTTACGAGAAATATTAAAAAAATACGGAAAATGTTTTCCAATTACTAACTCTCCTTCCATATTACTAATTCGTACTTAGTGTGGACATATTAAATAATTTTTTGTCTAGTTTGTTATTTCTGACTTTTATCAAAACCTTAATATATATATATATATATAATTTGAAAATTTTATATTTTTATATTTTATATGCATACCACGGAGTATATGTTTATAAGGATAAGTTTTAATGCAAACTACTTGAGGGTTTTGGTTGAAGTAAATATATGTATATTATAGGTAATAGGGTCATGCTGAGCTATAAAAGTAATCGTACTAAGCTACATAGTATATGAGGGGTTAATTATATTAATTAACACAATAAATTGTAGCCGATGCCCTCCATTTCATTTCCATGAACAATAACTATACATTTTCTCGACTTAATTAACTCATTTAGTACTCCACTTCTATTTCTAGTAAAAAAAATAAAAATTAACTTAACCAGTCTTGCTTTGCCATGCTACATGCTTCATTTTGCCCTTTATAAGTTATCAAAAGAGAAAAAAAAATAATTCTAGTATAAGATATATGAGGAAATTTTCGGTGTAATGGAACTATATTTATTTACTTGGCAGGTATATTTTACAGTGGATGTTTTAAGTTTTATTCTCAAAATATGCTAAAATGATGATAAGTAATAAATATTAAACAATTGATATTTTAGTTGTGAAAAAAGAAAACTATAGGGCTTGTTGAATTAATTTTGTAAACTCATAAATAGAAAGGCACTTTTTGGCCTATTAATTAATTTTTAAATGTAGCTGGACTCGTAGAATTTGTCCCTACCATAGTAGAGGGAGTTATTATCGGTTAAGTTTTTCTTACTATTAAATGATATCAGCTCAACTCATTAATTCAATCGTCAAATTCTTTTTCTAACACCTATTTAGTCTGTTCAAGTTGAAAAATACTATATAAAAATAATTAAAATATTAAATGATATAGTGATAATTTCACATGCTTAACTTTGAAAAAAGAGTAGAAGTTTTATTTCATTTACTATATTCATGGGCTCAAATCTTAATGGAGTGATTATTTTATAATTATCAATGTAATAATTGAAACTTGTTTATCTTTCATTGCTTAAAAATAATAAAGCATAATAGCATAACCCCTAGCTACATCAAACCCCAAATGTAAATGCTTATACTCTAAAATGACGCACCAAATATTAATTATAATTAAATGACTAAATCAGGACGAAATTATTATTATTTTTTTATTGAAAAGAAAAAGAGGGATACTCCCTCCTCATTTTCGTACTAACTATTTATTGGTTGATACTTGAAACAAGAATTGAAATAAGAACAGTACCCTATCTACCCAAAATAAAAAAAATAAAAAAATGTATCCTATTCCAAAAAGTCAGAAGAAATTCGCAATCCGTATTATATATATGTAGGGGATTTCTCCAAATCACCCTATTATATTAGTGAAATATATAGCTAGCTTAGCCTGCTCTATCTATTAAATTTTCGACTATTTTGATTTTCTCAAGCGTCTATCAAAGTTTTAAATACTAGTAATTTTTTTGGTTTTCTTTGTCAAAAAGAAACTCACCGTACTAGTCTTTCACACCAACAACTCATTTGGTGCTTGAACCTTGAGCTAAATATTATTGTGGGCAAAATTATAACGATGTATATTTATATATACAGAATATATGTTTATTAACAATGTATATATTATTTCCAAATATATGGAAAAGTATTTTTTTATTAATATACTTATTACTTTAATCAATGAAATATAAATAATTAAATAAAAAATAGTATTATAACTTTAAGATCTTATATATATGTGGCATCATCAAGAAAAAAAATATCACATCTATGATATGACATAAGCATATTATAATACTTTGATATATTAATATATTACATTTTATAGTAGATATAATGAATAAAATATATAATAAAAAATTATGTGATATATATATTTTGGAATAACATACACGTTATTAGTAAATATATAATCCACTTTGTTTATTTTATTATCATTAATTTAAATGGTTATGAACCATAAAATTAAAGTAAAAAAATTATTAGTATATGTATAACAGTAAGATGCATGGTTAGTTTATAATTTAATAAACGATAAAAAGTTGAGTTAGATGTTATTTATTTATTTATTTTTGTGAATATATACTAGGGTTATGTGTTTTTTTTTTTTTTTTTTTTAAAAAGGAAATATAGGATGCAATACGTCTTTTTCCAAAAATACAAGGGGTAAAATTCCATTTACCCTTTCTATGGTCACCAAATTCTTTGAAGTGTAAGAAGTTCCTCTTAGCATTGAATGTTTATAGGTTCCATTGGCTATGTAGATGTCCTTAATATATGTGGTCCTTCTTACAATATTAAAATTTAGTAAGCTCTAATCTATTTAACGTACTTGTGGAAAAAGAAAATTCTTTTATTAGAAATATACAATTAATTTGTTCATATTTGGATATCCAATTAATTATAACATAAAGTACGAAATTGTTTAATTTTTTAATTTAGTTTCTTTGTACTAACATTTTAATAATTTGATATAAAGCTTTCAATTCAGAATATTTTATGTTGTTTATTATTGCTAAAATAAGAGTATTTCTTTTTAAAAATTAACTTAATTATTTTACAAAAATAATTAACATCACCAACTGGACAATCAATTTTGGGTGGAGAGAGTGAAATTAACAATGTGTAATAAAAAAGCAAATCCTTTGTCAAAGGTTAAAGCCATCTTACCTACTTCTTTCATTGTCACTAGAGGACATATAAATTAAAGCAATCAAATGTGTAATATGACCCATAGTTATTTTAATTTATTAAATTTTGTATTCGTTCACTGTATATCAATATAATATCACTTAATTGGTTATCTAATTTTAAATTAGAAAGTCATGATGGTTTTTTTTTTTTTTGAATTAATTTGTTGATATATAATTAGTAGTAGAATTGAGATGGAAATCTACAAGGGAATAGGAAAGCTGCATGTCGATCACGTGTTGATGTGAATAAAATAGTTTCTTATTATTATAGTACATATTTGTCTGCAATGGTCTTTTGTGGTCGGGAACATCTTTTCTTTTCTTGTCATTTCCTTGTCACTTAAAACATGATTTCAAAGAATAAGGTGTTTCATGTGATTCTATCAAAAGGCATTGATACAAAATAATTAACCTTTTGATGATGTCCTTTTGCAGGACCAAATCATGTAATTAACATTGATAATATTGCTACTAACTGTGCAATTTTGTGTTATACAAGAATTACGATAAAGCTATATTAATACACTAATTAAGTATAACTAGATATTTTATAAAATCTGAATGAAGTAGAAAATAATAAGACATGTATATCCACTTTTCAAGCAGGATTCAATCCTTAATTTTGTAATTAGGAGTTGAGGGTTTAGGATTTAAAAAAGAAATGCTATATTGCACTGACACTCTAGATGATATATTAAATATTTGTCAATCACGTTTTAAAATCAAGTGATAAATGCTTAAGGCCAAAAAATATGTTTAAATCAGATGGTTCTATTTTTTAATTTTTCTGATTTGTTCTTACAGAACCAAGGACGAAAAGATACTAATGAAGGATTTTTCGAAAAGTTAAGTATTAGTAATTTTCTTTTTCTTTTTAAAAAATAGAGACGAGAAGCTTTGGATTTTAATTCTAATATGAGTATTTAATTAATTTGATATTAATTTCATCTTAAGGAAATGTTATATTGGTGTTGCTGATTAATCAACTTGACCAATAATATATAAATATAATTGATACAATTTAATATTAATATAAATTCTTGAACATGCAAACAAAAAATAAAATGGGAGCATCTATCAAATTTGCCACGACATAGATACTACTTAATTATAATATTCGTGTCGATTACATTCCCGCAATCATTATGATATGTAAAGTGATTCCAATTAGATTCATATTCTTGATATTTTTTTGCTAGTATCATCCACGACTTCATCTATATTCCAGATAATTAACTATAGTCGTATAATTGATTTAGATGGGCCAATTTGATATTCTCTATGCAGCAAATCAAGTTTAAGTGCCCAAAAAAAAGAAATGTTTATTTTCCTTCTATCAATGATTCGAAATTATCTCAAGATTAATCACAAATTAATCTAATTCTACATATATAATAATTTAAATATATCAAAGAGATCCCAAAAATGTATTTCCTTCTAATTGTCAACGAGGCTTCGTCAAAGTTAAAACAAAGAAAAGAAAAGAAAAGAAAAGGGCTGTAATAAAATATTTTAAATTCAACTTGCACAAGAAGTGTATGTAATATTAACATTTTATATATGTTTTTTGCTCCCTCAATGCGTGCTTAAATATATATATATATATAAAAAGTTATTGGTTGAATTTGATAAGTTTTTATCTTTGATACATTGAATTATCTTCCCTAAACACCATCCTAATTAAGGATTAAAATATTAGACAGTGTGAAAATGAGATTAATTAGACACAAAAAGTGAAAAGAATTATTACAATGATGATGGTTTTTCTAGAGGGATTCCACAAAAAAATAATTTTCTTTTACTTCCCCAAAAGGAGACTGGCCAAATTGGAGGGTGAAAAGTAAAGCAAGAATATGTGTGTGTGTGTGTGTGTGTGTGTGTCTGTACAAGTGTACACGTGCCCCCCCAAAACAAATTCTTTTCTTCCAAGACTCAAACTCCCTCCCATATCCCTCACCTCTTTCCTTAATGTTGTCATTCATCACTCTTCTTTTTTATTGGCCTATTGCGATATCTTAGTCACCTATAAGCCTAGCCCCTACCTCTATTTTCTTTGTCTCATTTGATCACAATCAATATTCTTATTCATTTTTACTTTTTACTATGACTTTGGAGTGGAAATTTGGAGCCTAAACTGGTCCATTCATCGAGTTGATAAATTATTTAAATTTATTATAAATTTTATTGATTTTTAAAATAGTATCTGAAAATAATTTGATAGTTTATTGGAGGTTGAGTTTGCATAAATTATAATAAAATATAATAAAATCAATGTATGTTGAACTTGAACAGTTTAATATTTTATATATATATTTTTTATCATTTGCAGAATTATCAAATTTTTTTATTAAAATATAATTATTGAGTAGAGTTCAATCAAAATTTGAAAATTTGTAAACTATTGCTTCGTAGCTATATCTGACAAATTGAACTAAAATGAATTTTTCTTTGGTTCATTTATTTATTTCATTTTTCAATCCTAACAAACATAAACTAGGAATAGTAATAGTGTTGTATACTCATTGCCGTGTCAGAAAACATTAATTACTTGGATTTTGAAAAAAAAAAAAATATTATTATTTTCTTCCAATATAAGTTAACATCTTTAACAGTGTTGGCCATTAAAAATGATAAAGACCCCATTTATATATTATCCAAGTTCAAGCAGACTTGATTTTGTCACTTAGTCTAATCTCTGTGTGCTTCGCTTCGTAGTAACAAATTTCAACGGATTCTTGGAAAAAGAAATTAATCATTATTAAAATCAACATCAGAAGACTATTTCTTTAAGACTTGTTTTGTCATCTTTCGCTCTCATTTGTTTTCCTCTTAATTATGAAATAGTCCAAGGGTTTATAAAATCTTGGCGTTTTATTTTAGATTTTTTTTTTTTATTTGAACTCAAATTAATAATTTGATTCTTTTTATGTTTCATAAAGTTTTTGTTAGAAAAAAATTCAAGTTTGAATTTGTAAAGTGGAGGATTCCATTTTTTAGCAAGACTTTGAACGTAGTTGATATTAATAGAGAAAGTCGGAAGTTAAAAAAAAAATAAAAAAATAATGAAAATATTAAAAAATTGTGTAGTATCTTCCCAATACATATAGAATGTATTGGTGTATGATGACTTAAGAGAATATATATAAATTTATGATTAGATGCCGATGAAGAAGGAATCAATATTTTAAGTTAGGAGTCCACAAAAACTCATTTGAAGAGCAAGAACTCTATTTATTTTAGGAATTAATTTTTTATTAGACTCGTCTTATGTGAACCATACTATTCGAGAAATGGTGATTTTACACGAAGAAAGCGATTTGATGGACTAAATCAACCAAAAAAAAAAAAAAAAAAAGGAAGTGTGGGGGCAAGACTAGTTCGAAAAGAAGAGAGAAGATGAGACTAGAAGAGCTTCATGCACTTAACTTTTTTCTGAAGACAAAATTAAATAGTAAAAAGAAAAATACAAATTAATGAAAGCTGAGAGGTATTGAAAAGAAAAGAGTAGCTGCTGTGATTCCTTGAGAGCGATAATGAAGTTGATTTCCTGATGTGTTTTTTGTCAAAAAGATGGCCCTGATTTTCTGGGTCTATTTTGGGCTTTTGACCATTCCTGTAGACGTACAGGGCTATACTAACTCCAACAGTCAATCAAATGTTTCTCTCTTTAAATTTGGGTTTAAGAATGAACTTGAAGTTTGGTCGAATTTAACATGATTTCAAATTAATTCAAATTTGAGTTGAATGTTAATTAGAGTTTGAATTTAAATTCAAGTTAAATGAAAAGTAAATAAGCTCATTTCAAATTAGACGTAGGTTTACACACTAAATGAAAAAATATAAAATTATTTAATGAGTGGTAAATCCAAAACATTTTAATCCCATTTGAATTAAATTGAATTGAGTTATTTTGAATTATCTTTGCTCCTAATATATTATTATTATTATTATTATTAACGATTGGGCAATTTGTATTTACTTTGGAGCAAAAAGTACTACAAAAAAAATTTTTTTGGCCCGTTTGAAGTGATCATGATTATTCAAAAATATTAATATGAGCTTTAAGAAAAACATCAACAAATTCTAAATATTGAGAAAAATAGCTTGTATAAAATAAAAACGAGCGTGATAATATGTAAGCTTGGTTCTTGCACCATGATTACCATATTATTATACGATACATCTCATTTCTTTTATATTTTTAGTGAAATTTTAATAAATAGTATCTCGTTTTCATCAAAAAAATCTCTACTTAAATTAAAGTATATAACATATAAAATTAACCTGACTGAATATAACTCTTGAACTTTTAAAGATGCATGCATGAATTTTATCTTTAAGATGGGTATTCATCTAAAAACTTTGCGTAGATTCAAATGAAAAAAAAAAATTGAAATATTGAGTAAGAAATTAATTATCTCAAACTTCTCTCGATCTTAAGGGGAGCAAAAATACTCTCCGCTACATCAGTTTGAACTGTTTGAGTTGCAATTCTAAACCAAACAATTACTAATTAATATTCGAGTTAATAAAGTAAAAAAAAATATTGTGAATACTCCCTAATAGATGCAATTAGGATAGGTTTAATTTAGTAATTATTCTTCTATTTTATTCTCATACGAGGCGTCTTTGACCCAAATATAGACTGCCACATTATTAAATCTTACCATATACTAGTATTTTTTGACTCCCAAAAGCATGCGTATTTCGACTATTATTGTTATTGTGTAGTATACGTTAGGTATAGAAAATTCTAGTGGTTGTAGTGGTGTATATCTCCATCTTAATCAAATGGAAATTTAACCATATACATGAACCTTTGTGAGTACTAAGTAGTAGTACAATTTTTTTTTGTGAATATTTACCAAACTAAGTATTTTTCTAAATTGAAAATTTGGTGTCTGATAAAATAGTCAAAAATCTCAGACGTATGTTTTTGTTGTTGCCTCATAGTGTAATTAATAAATGGGAAGACCAAATTCAACTTCCAGTATTTATATATAAATATTGTTTCCATATATAGGAAGTCTAATAAATTAGACAGAATTAGAAGTATATATTTTCAAAATGGCCCCTACGAAAATCGCAAAGAGTTCCAAAAGGCCCATGCCAAAAATAAAATTAGGAAATTACCCCATGGTCTCATAAAAGGAAAAAGGAAAAAAGTGTGTGTGTGTATATATATATATATATATATAAAAGCTGCTTTGTGTGCGTGAACTTTCTCAATTTCAACAATAAGACATTATATTAAATTCCTATAATTGGCTCTTCTTTTCACTAAAATTATATTCTTCTCACGTGTATGTATGAACTGTGAACTAGTTTGGAAGCAATCTTTTAAAGTAAAATACTATGATGTTACCTTAATTGTGGCGTTGTTGGCGCAGCTAAGTATGAAAAAACAGCCGTCAAAAGCAAAGGGGGGAAAAAGAGCAAAGCAACATTATTATTGTCTGTTCTTAATAATATTAATTGTTCCCTCTTGCCTTCAAAATTTATATATATCACGAGTATGCGTAACCATATTGGCATCCTACTCCTCCTCCCTTTTAATTTTTATTTTTTTGGCTCAATTTTTATTTATCTTGCTAATTAGGGTTGTTCTTGTTTTCTTACAATTTGTTCTCACTTTAAAAGATTGAGATGTGCATATCAATTTTTTAACAAATTTTATCCTCTCAATGTCTTTGTAGATTCAATCATGCTTTCAAGTTTACCATATTAATGGGACTAAATAACTAGTTGTTGAAGGTCATATCATAGTGGTTAAGGATGAGATTTTCTAAGACTTTTCAATAGTAAGATTTTTGGTTTAACTCTGGACAACCATCTAGATATTTGTCTTATTTATTTGAGCTTATTATTTTATTATTTTATTATTATTTCTTGGTATTAGTAAATGAAATTAATTAATTAATTAATAATTGTAGTTTAATACTCTAATGTGATTATTGATTGTCTCTCTCTATATATTTTTTAATCTAATTCTATTTCAAGTAATAGAGGCAACTCCTTGTTTTATTGATTAAAAAGTTGAAAATTGTGCTCACAATAAGTTTTGATTAAATTAAACACTATAAAATAGAGCGATTATCTCATTTGAAAATTTAAATTATGATAGTAAATAGTAAATTTTATTTATTATCCGATGCTATTTAATCGATTATAAATTACAACAGTTACAAGGCTGCTACTTACCACATAAAGTGATGTGCTTTTTTGCTCGATGAAAGTGAATTGAAATGATTGCTCAATTCTATGTACTTTGGAAACTCTTTTCGATCACCCACCAAAAATTTCCCGTTGGTGGAGGAGAAGAAGATGATATTTCTTGGATGACGTGGCAAAGTGCGGGGGGTGGGTAAATGGTAATTTTCGTTGTGGATTGACAATGACCAACCTCACCCATCCACATCTTTATTTAGTAGGCCACCTTTTTTTAAGGAAATGGAGGTTACATATATACCAATCTCCCTATCTATACTTAATTAAAAAAAAAAAAAAGTGTGAATGTTGAAAATCAGCCAATATTCTGTTTTAAAAAGAATTAAAAATAAATAAATAATTATATCACGAAACTTTTCTAATGAATGAAATATGCATTAATGAAATTAGTATTCTTGATGATCATGCACTCAAAATAAACTTAAAATCCAAAGCCAATTAAAATAGAGCACCTCAATGAGTGCCTTCGAGTTTTAAGCTAGCAAGGAAGATCTCTACAGCAGATACCAAAATCTACCTGATAATACGTTTTAATGATGTGAATATACACTTTTGTACACCAAATGTGGACAATTAAGTTGATTTGAATTAGCCAAAGCCTGTGTTCGTGACATTTGGGAAATAGAAGGGGAGGGGACCAGTAAGCCACTCTCGTGAATTTGGTAATTTCATCCATCTTAAAAGTTATACATTTAGATGTCATAATCCTCGTCAAAAATGGTACAATGATGAGCAGGGTGGCCAACAGCGAAGAGATCATGTCGACAGAGGATGACGATCAAAATGACGATGCTAAGGATATATGATTGAGGTTGGGAGCTACGGTCCGAGTAACACGTTACAGTCTAATCACAGTAGTTCTCGTTGAAATATAAGATAGATTTTGGACGTAACTAACACGTGATGCATCACGATTGTCTGTTTTTTTTTTTACTAATTTTCTAGTGGTCAGTATCATGTAGTTTTCATATATAGCAAAAACTTTCAGAACAAAGTTGGTCGTGGGGGGGAAAGATGACCAAAACAACAAAATCTAATACTAGATTCTTTTGGCGAGAACTTTGTGTTGAAATATTTATAACACAAACATGAAATGCACGTGGTCTTGATTGTATTGAATATAGCATAGAGTTCACCGAACCTAAATCAATAGACACGTGATTTATTCACACGGATTAAGGTTGGATCATATGTATCTAGCTGTAGGTTTAGCCTATGTTGATGACAATGCTGATATGGTAGTTGTTATGTTTTTAGTGTAAGGAAAATCAATGGAATGAGATGTTGATGGATAGAATTATTGATCAATGAAAGAAGTTCCAAGTTGAGATAAGATAGGCAAAAGGATCCAGATTCAATGGCACGTATCTAGATTGAGATTTGAAGTCCACCCTCTGAAACGACGTCTCGTTAAAAGTTGCAAATAATTTTTTTTTTTTTCCACTTTTTTTTTTTTTTTATATAAATTTCAAATCAAGGAATGTAGGAACGAACATTCCTTAATAATTAGGGTTTAACAAGCAACCAAGATTTTTTGGCCCCTAATGCAAGATTACAAGTCGGTCATTCCTAACAAGTTACTGAATTAATCACAAAAAGTGTGGATCTCACAGAGGCACCAACCATATGACCCACGATATCAACGGTCAGAAGAGATTATTGGACTAACAGATTTAGGAGTCATACAGCAATATTTGATTTTCTTCCCTAAAATATTTCTTTTGTTAAAATAAGAACAAATATTTAATATCAATTTTTCTTCCAAAACATATTATCTCTTTTTTGTAAAATATTATTAAAATATCCTAATATTTTTTAAAAATAAAATTAAATATATTAACCACCCATTTTCAAAAATAAAACCAACTACGCTACAAAATCCCTATTATATTTTCTCAAAAATATGTAATGGGTATTTTTTTTTATAAAAATAAAACTTAAGTTGGAAAAGAGATTTAAACGTTGATTTGGTGATGGGTTTTCGGGCATTTGTCAGCTTACGCGATGTTACGCATTGAATTGCTCAGCTTGAGATTCGTTAGCAGTGTCAGTCTTAAGCAATTTGACAGCTTAAACTAGTAATTAATTGCTTCTAAATTGACTAAGACAAAAACTAAGTGATGTCTTTAATTTCCAACTTAAAATTATGTGACCTTATGCTGGAAAAATCAATAATAATAATCAGTACTTTGCGTCGTACCATTAAAATTATATTTTCATTATGAATGCGGTAATTTAATGTTAAACAGGTAAAATATGCACCGATTTGATCGTTGACATTAAAGTAACCCCTTATTATATAAGAATATTTTACACATGAAGTTGATGAGAGACCACCTAAGTCAAAATTTTGATACCATGTGGGAATTAGGTTCAAGTTTTATGAGACTATATGGTTCCAAACAACAGGACCCTACAGAGTTAGGTGAATTAGCAATTTTAATTTTTTTTTTAAAAAATGATTCGAAATGGAATGAAGATTTATTGACATAAAATATCATACGATATTCTTAAAATTTGAGTTGCTAGAGTATACTTACAAGTTACAACCTTAGAGTTAAGGTAGGAAGGAGAAACTATTTTTCATATCTAATAAATAAAAATTATCTGCTACTTCTTGCTAAAGATTGTCCCATTTATTTTTATTTGTTCCAAAAAGTAGCAATTATCAGATTACTAAGAAATGGTATAAGCGGATTAATGGCGCAAAAGCTGCAAAATAAGCTTTGCATGTTGAAGTATGAACTCAACAACCCTAAAAGCAACTTTCTTCACAAGTGAGACAATCTGTTGGCAAAAGCCCCAACACCAGAATGTTAAGCTGATTCAAAATTGCATTATGCATGGCTTCTATAAACCAATACTTTTGACCCTTTACACCACTTAATTCATGTGCTGTTGAAAATCTAGAAAAAGTATGCATTAATTTAATTCTTAAACTTTAAGGTTCCTTGTCCATTTTATTTATTTATTTATTGTGATTGGTGTTTATTTGAAGCTTAAGTCATGTTAGAAAAGCTGCCCAGCGCCAAGTCGTGTTAATTCAAAGAATACTATGATTTTTTGCTGTTAAAAAATTGTGTTACATTTTGTTGTGACCTTAAGTTTCAAAAGCTAAGCAAGTCCAAGTTAATCACACCATGTAGTCGATCATATTTGTTTTAAAATTGTCAACAGGAAACTTCCCACATAAAAGAGTTCCCTTCACTGACAAGATGCATAGCTACCTCCAAAATACTTTCATTTTTTTTAATACGTTAATTTAGTAACATTGTAATGGTATATATTCAAGTAACTTAAATATGCACATGTTTCTTGTAATTTGTCGATACACAAAAATAATTATATAAATAGATAACTTAAAAAATTGTGATTTTATTTCCTATTATGGATCCATAATAGTTGCGTATTTGGAAGAATACTTGTAAGTGGAATGTGCAACTAGATTTAGTTTGAATGTGATATTTTTATTCAAAAAGGTGAGCAAGTTGATGCGAGAGAGTCACACACACAATTCATCTGCAACCCATTATCAAACAAAAGTTTTGAAAGGGTCAGAAACAATGTCGAACCTAACAATTCATTAGGCATCCATTCCCAATTTTTCTTGAAGTCAACAGAACCTAGGATCTTGGTAGTTGTGGAAATTCTTACATTATCAGATACGATGCTATGCTGAGTGTATATAATATCTTTCAATTTTAATATTCTAAATTCTTTGTTCCTATTTTTTTTGTGCTGCAGCTGTTAAAATAATTCATTTGCAGGAAAACCTAATTGAAATTTGGCATTCAAGAAGTGGAATTATATCCACTTCCATTATAGATGCTTCCATTTTAGAAATACACACACACACACACACACACACACACATGTGTGTGTGTGTGTGTGTGTGTATATTTGTTTGTTCTGAAAATGCTCTTTTTAAACTTATCCAAGTTTTTTGTTTCCCTTTGTGGACTGATCAGAAGTTCACTCCAAAGTCCAAATGTTGTCTGTGTGTAGTGAATGGAGAGGAGTTGGGCTAGAAGATTTTCCAGTCCATAGAGATGCAATGATTGGTGGAAAATAAGGTTCATAAGTCAGGAATTAGTTTGGTATATACACCAACAATTGTGAAGTTATCAAACTTAATAGAATATGAATTCTTGGAATTGATCTAATTAATTAATTAATTATTAGAGGGTGTTTGGTTGAATTTATTAAGTTGTTTAAAAATTTATAAGTTCTCAAAAAATATTTAGTAATTTATTTATTTTTTTAAAAAAAAGTTTATAAGATTTTTTGTTAAAAAAACTATTTGATAACTTATAAACTCCATAAAAACGTATCAACATCCCAACATATTTTTAAAATAAAATTTTATTTTAATAAACTTTTTTAATTTAATAATTTTAATTATAAAATTATCATTACTAATATTTTTAAAGGTTCATAATCTTTAATTATTAAAATATTTTAACAACTTATTTTTTCCACTTGAAATTTATTTAACTACATTCTGCACGCCTTATTTTGTTTTTTATTTTTTTATTTTTGGCACGTAAGAAAAATAAAAATAAAATAAAACTTATTCATTGTTGTTGGTGCAATAATGGGCATTGTGGTAGGGAAAATTTATTAAAAGTGTATAAAATATCCTTTTAATGATATTTCTGCATTATTTCATACACTGACTATGGTACTTAGAGTTTATATTCCTATGAGCTCTATCCATAGATCGATTCCAAACCGTTCCTCTCTGGCAAATGGAGATATCAAGAGGCCCAAAGGTGATACTCGAAATTGACATCTATACAATCATGGGCTCAATTATATGTCCACAATGGACTTCTATAGTTTATATATTCTCTTTTCAGTTGTTGAACTCATGAACAAATAATGAAAAAAATCATATGAATTTAATTTATCCATCTTTCAAACAAATATAGTAAAAAAAAAATAAAAATTATTTGTCCATAAATAGAAAACAAATTCATCTAAGATTTATTGGAAATTGTAAGTAAATAAAAATTATTTATATTCATGTTGACTCGCAATAATTCATTAAAAAATTCTCATCTAATATTCATTTTATTTTGACGAAAAACTTTTGATTAGTACCGGAATGCACAGGAAAAACAGCATATGGACAGTGAAAAGACAGAGATTGTAGCACTACGGGACTACACATAAGCTATTTCAACTAATAAGGTTTCTCTGTAATTACTTCTGATAATATATCTAAATTTAAATATATCTTTTAAAATAGATTATATTATTTTTTTAACAAAAAATATAAAATATATTTTTATTCTCTATGCATCGTTACCAAAAATACATTATTTCAAAAAACTCTGTCATAAATAGCCAGAAATAACACTAAATATGTCGAATAGTTTTACAAATGAAATATCGTTTCCAAACTTCTCAGGGGCCTTGTCCGTGATCTCATGGGGGAAGCATTGTCGAGCTCGTTTGTCATTTTCCATTGGAGAGAGATTGTGTCCTGGTTGAGAGGAAATGCAAATTCTTTCCGGGCAAAAGTAAGGCTGGATTCTTCTTGGATCTTCTTTGATTCTTCCGTTGAATCTTTTGCTTGTTTGTTTGTTTGTTCTTTTTTTTTTTTTTTTTTCTCTGTGTTTTTATTTATATTAATTTCTTGTTTGAAGATTTAAATATACATAAAATTCAGAGGCAAAAACTCGTACGTTATCCAAATAATTTTAGTAAACAGATCACTTAGACATTATAAACTTTTTTAAAAAATATGCGTTCAAAAGCAAATTTGTTATATTATTATCTGTTTTTTCTTATAATTATTACTATATGCTTAGTTATTGAAGCCACTAAACTTAACTTTTGTCACTTTTTACTTTTCAATTTTTATTTTTTTTGATAAATTGTTCTTATATACAAGTCAATTAAAATTATCTATATCATTGACGATTGCCTTAAAATTTATTTTGGGCTCTCATTTTTATAGAGCTATATATATTTATTTTATATTAAATTAATATTTTGTGTACAATTAGAAGAGAATTTCAAGGTCTAAATTTTGACTTCTCCCCTTTTATATTATTTAAATAAAATTTTAATAAAACTTTTAATAAAAAATAATAAAAAGGAGATTTTTGCAAAATAAAAGCCGAAAGCGTAGGTCTTCTTCGATTAACCCAATGGGCTATGGTTGTTGTTTATGAAATAGTATATTCGGGCCAGTAGGAATTGCAACGGGGCTAATAGTTTAAATTTATACCAAAATCTAAACTCGTTAGATCCGCTATCTTTATTAGACCAATTTTATTATTCTAAAAATATTAAAAATATATATTTTAAAAAAATATCATATAAATATATATATTTTTTTAAAAAATAAAAAATAAATAAATAGGATTGATTCGAGAAGAGATGTATTTTGAAAATAAAAATTCAGAATCCACTCCTGACCCATTTGTAATAATAAAACCTGCCCCATTATTATCCTTACGTGCAATTGCTGTTGTGTAGGCCTTTTTAAGCAAGAAATATATTTTTTACGCATTGTTGGAGTGACAGACGAGGACTGCTACAATACAAATATATTTAGATTTTATTTGAATTGATAGATAAGGATTTCAAATTTATAGCAATAAATTTACTAAATTTATTCAAATAATATTATATTACAATAAATTTTAAAATTTTAAGTTTTCTTTAAACTATTTTTTGATTCATTGCATAAATTCAAACTGCAAATTCGCAACTGTTACCCTCCTAAGTCCCAACCAAAAAAGGAGTCTGTACGGTATGGGATGTCGGGTCTCACTTAGTTTTTCACTCAGTTTTTCCTGCAGCTCCTCTTCCTTCTAAAACACACCTCCCAATATTTATATTCATCATCTCTTGAAAATAATGTTTGCCATCCAAATCAGAGATTGGTTCCACTATTTTGCAGCCAACATGTTAGTCATTTAACTTGATGAATCTTGGTAGAAGACAATTTAATTGAGTAATTAGTAACATTAGGTATGTCAAATACTTTCCAATATTGCAATACGGTTTGCATTTAATAATATGTAGAATGACCTTTTATCTTTTCAAGAGAAATATAAATGAATCTTCACCAAGTCAAATGATAATTTAACATGGGTTCCATCATAACATACAAAACTGAGAACTCAACAGCAACAAGAGAAAGTAGGGGACGGGAGGAGACAGAAACAGGAAAATAAAAATAGAACTAAAAACTATAATGTAAGTATAATTTGTTGTAAAACCTCGGAAGACAAAAGCAATTTCTGGACAAAACTTCCCCATATCTCCTCAACACTAAAAATTTCCCCATATTTTCCTAACACCAAATCCAAATCCCTGTTTTGTCTAAAATATTATATACTTCCAATTAACTGATACTAGAACCATATATGCACTTCCAGTTAACTGATGAATCATATATTATCATTCACAAAAGCCAACAATAAGTCAACATCTCTCTTATCTGAGGGTTTTTTTTTTATAGGATGCTAAGAATGCTTAGAGAGAGAGAAACAAAAAAAAAAAGCAAGTAGAAAAACTCCTCAATTGCAACTCTCGTATTGCGAATGCCTTCTCTTCCCCATCATGTCTCAGCCAAATCCACGCACGAGTCCTCCATTGCCTGGCAAACTCGACACCAAAGTGCATAAAGCACAACGAGCCAAGGCTCCTTCCAGGTTCCAATTTCAACAAATTCTCAATTCCAGACCTGCGCAAGTTTACAACATTCTGGGTACTGAAAAGAAAAGCATAGGTAGCAGTTCCATTAGCGTGAACAGTGTCATTTCCATTGCCGTTCAGATTTTCTCCTTAATGTTTGCCCTCGTGCAGGCCACACTCCTTGGCCTTGGCATCTTCCCACCACCACCTCCCTTCCCACTCAAATTGACCAGGCAGTAAAGGTGTCATGTATGGTTCACATCCAATCGAGATGTCACCTTTCGCATGCAATGGACCTAACAGGCACATTCATTGCTCGGAGAAAATTCCAAATGTCATTAGCCTTCACATTCGCAGCTGAATTCCACTTCACCAAGCTGTCAATCCCCCCATCCAACCCTTTAAAAACAGGATCAACTGGGACAACAGGGATTTCTGACCGAGTTTCAGGGGACTGATCCTTCCACTGACCAATTATCCATGCGTGCAACCCCTTGAGGGCCCTCCTCAGGGGACTAACCTTCCTGACCATCTTCTTAGAAGATGTAATATATATATATATATATATATATTTTTTTTTTTTCTCTCTTGAAGTGACAAAGACTATGGGCTAGGCTAAGCAGGGTGATCACTATGCCATTTTGACAAGTAGCTCAACTGAGTGCACAACAACTAATTGCCAAATTAAATTTAAAAAGGTAAGACTATAATAAGATGTTCAAACATTTGAAATTGAAGATGGAAATAAATGCGAATCAGCAATAACCAATTTCATCAGTATCCTAATCTTTTATCTGGTTCAAGACGACTGTACAGAAAGTAATTTCAAAATTCATTAAAACCTTTAAATCTTGTTTGGAATTGCCATACAGAAACTAATTTCATGATTGTCAAATATAGCAAGTTTTGTCAGGTGCAGATCAGAACTCTATATCCCATAAGGTTCAGTTTAATCCAGTCATTGACAATCTCCAAAATTAACAAAACTTACCACGAAAAACACAGAGAGATCAGCTTTTCTCCTTCGTACCTTCTATTTTAGCTAGAATTAATCTTTCAACTCCGTGCAGAAACTAGCGGTTACACACGTCATCCACAAAGGAAAGAATCTAACCAGGACTCCAGTACATCTCATTACAAAGGGATAAAATACAAACTAAGGAATACTGGGAGCATATACTGCCAGAAAAAATTAATGTTTGTTTGGCAATCTCAATTCTAGTGAGGAAAAGGAAGCTGGCAGTTTAAATAAGTCACTCTATACATAGAAAATGACTAGGGAACACTTTAGTAAGAAATACAGAAAAAGAATTACCAAAAGACTTAGAATTAAAATAAGTAAATTCGTTCATCAAATGTAAAAAGGACTTGAGTCAAACAAACTACAAAGTCAGAACAAATCAAACTATAATTCACTAAAATAAATAAGTTCAATCAAACTATATTCAGTGCAATAAATAAGTTCAACCAGTTCAGTATTAAAACTTGAAGAGAACAAATAATTATCAACTCGCCCGAAATGAGATCTCTAACTTCTAATCCTCCTCCTCAATTAATATTATTTCGAAACGGCACAAAGGGCATGAAGTGCTCTTTTGCAACCATCGGACAACACAATGGTTATGAAAAGCATGATGGCATGGAAGCAAGGATATTTGAGCCCCAATGGTGGGATTGTGCAAACAGATAGGACACACCTCCATGAGAGCCAACCCCTGATCAACATCTTCCACTCTAATCTTGGGTAGGTCCATCGAGAAAAGATCAAGCGTGATGTCGACTTCCCCGATCCTCCTTCTTTGCACATCTGGGCCAACTGGCCACAGATATAACGGAATCAAGCATTCTGGCCTGATCGCCCTATCAATGGTGGCATTAAGTGGTTCACCATCTAGCTGCACCGTGCAAACATCAAGGCCTACCACGACAGGAATCACACTCCCATGTTGAGGATCGGCCGCCCTTTGTTTGGCAAAATCGAAGGCGCCATGAACCAACCTTTGAATCTCATCATCAGACATCCAGTATTCTTTCAGCCTGAAACTTGTCTGCATTTCCAGCAACTCTTCATGACCATCTTCCGGCACAGACGCCTCATACCTCTCTGAGTCCATTACCTCATCAGCGCCGCCATCATCAAGCCTTGTTTTTAGTATGAAATTTGTTCTAATCTCAAACAGAAAGCATTTGATTGGAGGGGATTGACATGTTTTCGTTCCAAACATTATTGCTACCCTATACAATGGAATTATCTCATCGTCCATCCAAAAACGATAACGATATTCAAATCCTGATCTACTACCCATCTAAATTACTAGTATATTATTCAGATTCAATAGAACTATGCGTTTTTTCTTTCCCCCACGGACCAACAAACTTCATTGATGATATGGCAACTTATATATGCATATATATATATATATATATATATGTATATAAGGAATTTGAGTTTGGAAAGGGTTAGCTCACTGCACAAAAGGAAAAGTGATATATCTAGGGATTTGGATTTGAATTTGAAAAGGGTTAGAATCACTGCATAAAAGGAAAGTGTATATATATATATATATATATATATGGAAAGGGTTAGAATTACTCCACGGAGAGAAAAAGTATGTGTATATGTATATAATATATATATATATATATGTGTGTGGAAAATATAATTCAATTCGTATAATTGCATTAGTAGTTGAGTACCAATCGATCAATAAGATATGGGTTATGGCTTCGAGTGATTTCAGCACTGAATTTGGACTGATAAATCAAACTATTGAATGGCTAAGCTTATAAATTATTCAAAATATCTTATAAGTTGTTTAATAGTTTATATGTATTTGATAATTTTTTTTTAAAAATTTTAAAAAAATTATTTAAAAATTTATAAACTTAAAAAAAAAAAGTACCTCCACCTCAATTTAATTTTAAATTAAATTTTTATTTTAACAAATTTTTTTAATTTTGATAATTTTAATTATAAAATTATTATTACTAACATTTTAAAAATTGTATGATTTTATTTTATTCAAATATTTTAATAACTTATTTTTAAAATAAAATTTAATATCTTATATGTTTTAAAAACATCTTATAAGATGTAGGAATTTATAAAATGTTTTAAATAAGTTTAACCAAATACTATATCAAAAGATGAACTGAATTTGTGTATCAAAGCTCACCACAATATACTTTTATCACATGTTGAGTTTGGTTCTTTGGTATTTGATTTTTTTTATTTTAAATTCAAATAAATATATCAATCTAAAATATATAAATTTGTATATTCATATGCATTTTGATGAAATGCACCAAGTAGTAAAACTCCACGAAGATGCCCTAGCCCTATTAGGCCGGAATTGGAGTTTAGTCATGTTGGAAAAAAAAAAAAGAACTACTAAAACTTATTCTTTTTTTTGGAAAAAAAAATATTAGTTCTTGTATTTCTAAACTGATGAGCAACTGGAGTTTTAGTCTGACAATCAGTGTTAATACTATAACGAATACACTATTTTTGAACTTTAACATGCATATAATTAACCTAGGCTCAAGCTATTTCTAAAAGAATTATTTATACTCATTATTGTCGTATTCACAACAAAGTATATGAACTATTTGCATCTGGATTTTCCAGTTACACTTTATTTTTTAATCCATTGATGAATGGTAAAATTGAACTTTGCAGTCACAGCTAGCAACTATGAAAGAAAGAAACAGTGGCGCTCATGCTATTTTTACGAGAAACAGATTCAAAATAAGAAGAGATCATATTTTAGAGGATTCTTTTAGCCAATTAAATTCATTAGCTGAAGAGGATCTTCGAGGAGTGGTGAATTTCTCTCTCTCTCTCTGTCTCTGCTGATTTTCTACTGTTTTTTCAAATATATGCTCTAACTTTTAATGTCTCTTTTGCATATATATATATATATATATATATATATAACCATGTTATTTTGAAGAATTTTTTTTCAAACTTGCTAGCTAATGTTGCTGTGTCTGCTTTGTTGCATCCAGATTCGGATAACTTTTGTTAATGAATTTGGAGTCGAGGAGGCTGGTATTGACGGTGGAGGAATTTTCAAAGATTTCATGGAAAACATTACTCGTGCTGCATTTGATATCCAGTATGGACTATTTAAGGTTGTGATTGTGCATACTGATTAAGACATGTTTTTTCACCTATGGCCTCTTCTTTGATGTGCTTGCATGCGTACTAATGTGTCAATTGCTTGAACTTACTGATTTATGTGAATAATATGATGAAATAAGCAGCCCAACAACATGTACTTCCAGTTGAAATCAGAATTTGACTCGAACCTGTTCTCCAGGATACGCACTTAAGACCAATCAGACAAGGATAACTCTTTCCCTTTATCCAGGAACAGAAATAGTGAATTGGTGATGACCAGACAGCCTCTGGGTCAGCTGCTATTTTTGATCCGCCACTTGGCAATTTATGTGAAAAGCTCATTGAATCCACATTCAGAAAAAATACCTAGATTACAAACCAAGAGGAGACATTTGAATTCATGATTTATGTCACATAGGAATATTTATGTTTGGTGCACTCTAATTAGAAAGGATTAAGACCTCTAATCAATTTTGATCGACAGCAAGTTTACCAGATAGCAGAACAATCATATGGATGAGACACGTTTTCTACTAGCTGCTTGGTCTAAAATATGTATATTTTGCCATTATAAAACACACACACACACACACACACACACACACACACACACATATATATATATATATATATAAAGCATACATATATCTTGGGCATCATAATATCTTGTCTTCCTTTGGCCTGACTCCAGTTTAGCTATGAGAGAGATATTCTTAAGTTGACAAATTGGTTGGTATTAGAGAGAAGAATACATCATAGAGGTTCTAAATTTTAATTCTAACAATTGGAAAAATTTCTCAAAAGACGAACCAAAAAGTCATTGAAGGTGGGATGAAATATGAGCTCTAGTTTTGCTACTAATGCAGTCACCACAATGGACCATTTTATTTTATTTCCAGTTCTAGATAGATTGCAAGATTTCCATTGTTAGATTCTATGTTTGTCTATTGTTGGCAAAGGACGACTGATATTGGTTACTTATTTATATGATATGTTGTTTTCTCACCCTGGAGGTTAGATTTATGCTCATTTTTGTAAAGGTTTCCATTTTTGGCAAGTGTGATAAATTGAAAATTTTAATTCTTTTGGCCAGTAATTGGTTTAGCTTATCTTTCTGATATCCCTTTTGTTCAACACATTCTTGCATATTTTGAAAGATTTGCATAATTTTTTCCCATTGAATTGAAGTGCTGAGAAATTTTAACTTTACAAGCTAAACAGTTTCAGTAAATTTGCAGTGAGTAAAATAACATAAGATCTTGAATTCCAGTTAGTAACAAGTGAAAAGTATCTGTTTTTCATCAAATATGTTGCTGAAGTTCAGAAAAATTGATTTAAAAGGGCTGAATCAAGCCCTAAAAGCAAACGAGAGAAAATATTTAGTTAATGCCCCATCTTTTTACATTAATAAATTGGATTTATTCTTTTCCTGGCCTTAGAAAGACTTAACACTTGAGAAAATGGTTAAGTCTGCGAGACCTTAACAACTAGATGAACTGTCTGAGAAATGTTACGGCTAGATATTTGAAGCAAAATTTGGCATTCAGTTTAACTCGTCAAAGCCTAAACCTGTGTTGTTAAGGTCAACTGTTTTGATTTGTAAATGGCTAGCTTTAAGATTCACTTTGTTCGGAGAAGAGAAAAAGGCGTATTTGAGTAATCATCTTGTGTTCCTATAAAACGAATAGAAAATTCGGATCAGGCTATTCTCGCCTTCTTGTATAACCTAATAAGAACTAAAATAAAGAAGTTTTTATCTTACTTTCTGGAACGAAGTCTATTCAGACGGATAGAATCATTTCGTATTGTGTGACAAAGAGACTTCTAAAATAAAGCAATTTCAAAAACAGAATAGAATAAAAGGCTTAGTTGAGTTCTGACTATAGCTGCAACCTATCTCATATTGGGGAGACGATCAAACTCGAAATTTCATAAGAGAAGAAATCTCTGACGCCTAAAACTCCCATGCCTTTCTTGGTTGGACCAAGGCTCTGAAAGAGACAAGTCTTTCTTTTTTCTTTGGGGGAGCAGAGCAGTCAAAGAATGAACCAAAGAAAATGATTGAACTCATGGAAGCCAAGCCGTCTTCCCTTTCGTCATAAGGCGTGGAATTAGACCAAGGAGAATCTCCATAGGAACTAGTCTCTTAGATTTCGCACATAGGAGATCGAGACACAGCCCCAGAGCTATGGGGAAAGATGTAGATCGATCGTCCTAGATAGACAACTACATAGAGGGTCTCTACAAGTCTATATATTCTTTGATTTCGTTTCCCCCGTAAGATCAATATCACAACCAATAAGGTCTGTAAGTTTCACATCTAAGTAATACCCGATCCGATAGTTTACGATATAGATAGATATATATATATATATATTTAACAACAATATTCTAAGAAAAGATATTAATAGATATCGGTAGTTGTCCGATCGTACCCAAACAATAATATTCCAGAGGAAAATGCACCTAAGATCAAATATTTCGAGCCGGCTTCCGTGGAAAATTCAGACTTTCTTTTTTATGCTGCGATCACATCAAAACATAAACTTTGAGGCTCAATAGCTAAATACATGGCAATTGAATCATAAGCCGAGATCATAAAGAGCATACTGCGAGTAGGAAGTGGAATTAATACAATGAATTCAAAAGCATCAAACCTCTCTTGTTCGGAAGAATCGAAACACATCGAAATGGTACCAGCCGTACTTAATAATAGAAGGATTTGGCAGAAATATGTAAATTTGTCCCTCCTAAAAAGATTATTCCAGAATAAATAGGCAATAGTTAGGAGAGGTGCTCTAAAAAGATTATTCCAGAATAAATAGGCAATAGTTAGGAGAGGTGCGCCAGCGGCGAGCAGAAGCAAGGTTATTAGATACCTCAGGAAAGCCCGGCCAGAACCACACGTGCAAGTTTCCCTGCATGTGGCTCGTCCGTGATAACTTCTTCGGATTTGCGTGAACTAGCGGACCGATCACTAAGTGGGGATGCTCCCTCCAGCATGAGCGAACCCTTTCGGAACTGATGTTGAATGGGCGCCACTATCCCAGCCCGGATCCAGCCAGGTTCTATTGACCATGTCCTCTTCCCAACAGTTTGACCTTGTCTTGGGGCGTCTTTGGCTTTACGAGAGAAAGCTCGCCGGAGAAAAAAGTTTTTCTCTTCCCGTACTGGGTCATACTCCGGTGCGTCCACAAAAGAGGAAATCGCAATGCATCTTGCTCAGCAGGCCTAGCTTGGAGTGAGAGTGTAGCGGGGGTAAGGTAAGGAAAGTGGCCGCCAGAGAGGAAGCCAAACCGGCCGCGTAAGCGCAGCTAAGCTAATATGCACAGGAGAAAGCCAGGTGCCGTAGGTAAGCTCTATTCGGTCCGGAGCATTGATTCCCCATAACGAATAGGCTAGCTCTATCTTTCAATTACCTATCCTGTACTCGAGAAGGTCCCTCAGTTCCTCGGCAGCACCTCAAGGTCTATTTAGTTGTCTTACATGAGACTCGGGATATTCCCCACTACATGGCATGACACCTTTCGCTCATCCATTCCGCCCGCCCGTCCAAACGCGGTGCCTTTTCTCATTATCATCTACCGCCCTTTCTTTCCTCCCGGCTATTCACGCATGAAGATTGTCGTATATATGCTCGACTTCGGTTGCCGGTGTATAGGTAGGAGTACATTATGGCAGGATCAGTCACCCGGGCAAACAACCCTCCTCCAAGAAGAATTGTGCTATGCCCCCCCGATCCCTATAGAGCGAAAGAGCTGCCTGGTGATCCCTAGGTTGCAGCACGTCCGGTCGTTAACTCCTCGCGCCGCTGCCACCGTTTCTAGGACCGACCGACGCCTCACCTGCACAGGTACCTACATAGTGTAGTGTCAGTCGCACATTCAACATAGCGTTCGGACTCATGTGCCTTCCAGAACCAGGGGTCTTCGAGCCTGCTGCGTACGCCAGCCTTGCGGCGGCAAAAGGATTAGACGTCCCCCCATGCTATGGTTCCCTGCGGTCCAAACCCGGTGCCGCATTAGGTTAGGGAGCTGGACGATAATAGCTCCTCCGCATCCCAAAGCGCGCTGCCCTCCTAGGCGCGCAACACTAAGTAATCCAAGCCAACCCACATTACTGACTAACGGCGGATAATCATATTTCTTAGAGGTACTAAATACAACTCCATGAATGAGCAAAATGAAGGTTGCATTAATGATAAAAATCTCTGGGGAAAACGCTAAAAAAAGATTGAACATGTGGGAGGATCCGAACGAATTCTGCTTTCATTTCCCCTGTATTTCATATTTGGCTGGTTTACATGTCTAGGAAACTGCAAATCACCTCCCTCTATCCCAATCCTGGATCTGGACTGATACATGAACAGCATCTTCAGTTTTTTCACTTTCTTGGGACTATTCTTGCTAAGGTATTGGACCCGTGGTTTATTCACAACATGTCCGGTATTTTCTGAATACTGCTTGTAACTACATTCTTAGTCTTTATTTAGTTTGTTATGAAGTGAGCCATAAAATGGTTGTTTCTGATCATGAAGGTTGTGAGTTTGCATGCTCTGCAATGGGATTTACCTTTACTTATAAATATGCTCACTCTATTTTAGCAGATTTTGGTGTTTCATTTTATTAAGAGTAGAACTTGTGTCCCATTTTAAGAGTGGTTACCTTGAATGAAGACTGGATTTTTCACTTGGTTGTTTATGTGTAGCTCAGTTGAATCATATCACATAACTGGTTGCTGTGTCTTGTTTTGTTGTCAACCGTAGGTCCTTTATGCGGTACATGTTCCACATTCAAGTTATGATGACAGTGGAAAAACTTCTAATAATTGAAATTGATGTTTTTTGCCTTATAAATAGCAATGCTTTGTTTCTTCTATCAATATAGATGCATTTTTCTTCTTTCCTTTTATTTTATTTGCGAAGACCATGATCATTGTCAATTTTGTTCTTCATATTTTTTCATTTATGGGAGAATCATTTTCCAAATGACAAACTGCTCATCAGTTCTCCAAACAATGCAAATTTACTTTAAGGCTCTGTGTGCTTAAAAATTTTGCACCTCATGATGTTTTATAACATGATATTTATTTATGTAGGCAATGTTTGGGGGATTTTGGTTGATATACCTTTTGCAACATTCTTCTTAAGCAAATTGAAGCAAAAGTAAGTGCTCCTTTCATGGATGTGCTATAAATTTGGTGCTTGCTAGCAGTACATATTTTAATAGCTATACTTTGAGTTCTAAATGATGTGAAATCATTGAATGTGTGGGAACAATTTGCCCCGAGAAAATATAAAACAAAAGTAAAACAGAACATTTGTGATTGAAGGTTAGGCGTTGCAATTACGTAGCATATGGGTATTCTTCCTTATCTTGTATTCTGCACACTTTTTTTTTTTTTTTTTTGGGTGGAAATCGCTATATATGTTTTGCTGTTATGTTTCCATCAGAATGCTGTTAAGGTGCTTTGCTCTCAAACTCAGCCTGATAGTAGTCCATCCCTTTTGGGTTGTGTGTATGTTATAAATCTGGGGCTGTAAATCTCTGTTGCAGTTGGTTTAGTACTCACGTTTTGAGGCTTCCCATTAATTAAAGGATGAAACTTTTTTGAGCATAAGATGTATGCATGCGTGTGGATTATTTGCTGTGAAGGAAATACATGATAATTGCAAACATATGGACCTTAAATCATGACTACTTGGTTTTTATATTTAATGAAAAAAGGAAATATTCGCATTAACAAGTCTTAATAAGAACTCTATAAAATCTGCACCTTCACTAAACAATTTGCTGTAGTTGATGGACCTCAAATTTAGACCTTTTTTACTTTTGTAATTAATTAGGTGCACTTGCACTGGAGAATTTTATTCAAATAATAGAACCATCTTCAATCAAGAAATTAATTCTAATGATGCTTACCAAATAAAAATACTATGCTTCTAAAATGTTGGAATTTATCATGGGTAGATAAAGTACCATTTTCTAAATACATTATTGAGCATGAACATTAATATTTTTCATTGAGTAAAACTAGAATGTAGTTTTGGATTGGCTTAAACTGAAAATACTACTTCAACTTTGGTGCTTGAATTTGTACAAGTAATTTTCATTAAAAAGAAAAGAAAAAAAAAATGAAGCTTGGATTGAAAACAAGCATTACTTAACACAAGCTAGCAAGCTTAAGCTTGTATTCCTATTTAAAGTTATTAGTTATTATGAATAGAATTTAATTTAAAAACATTAATCAAGTCTTAATGTATACTCAAACAAGATTTAGCCTAAATATAACACTGTTAAAACTGAATGTTGGTTTTTTGAAGTTATATAGTTTGTGAATTCTTACACGGTCCAAATCCCCATAAAAAAAAGTAAAAAAAGAAAAAGGACAGAATTTCCAAATATAGGGTATAAAATGGCGGTGCTAAGGCTGTGTTTAGTTGTAAAACAATTTTGCAAAATTTTGGTTCGAAATTTTTTTTTGTCCCAATATACAATTGCTTGTGAAAATTTTTAAATAATACACTATTTATTCACTTTCATTTTTCTAATCAACAATCATATCTAATCATTATTTTTCTAAAAAAAAATATCACATCAAATATTATAATTACAAATTTTTCAAATAATATACTATTCATTCAAACTCACTTTTTCAAAAACAATCACATCCAATCATCATTTTACTAAAACAAATTACATTAGCCATAATCATTACATTTTTATCCAACGTCTAATCCCATCCTTAAAATCAAATTTTGTTTTTTTTCAAATTTTTTTTTATCAATATTCTACCCCAAAATAAAAATGAATCCAAAGAAAGAACAAGCAATTACAGTTCAAGGCCTCAAAACCTGGAGACTGTTGAGGCAAAATTGGCCTGTCAGTCCCCGTCAGCAGTGTTCTCATTAGCAGCATCGTGAGGCAAAGCTGCGATCACGAAAGGCAAGACACATAAACCGCCGCAGAGTATTGGAACCCATGCAAACTCGATTGGGAGGGCTGAAGCCACCAAGCCGTTAAAGGACGTCAAAACCATGACAATGCCCAGTTGTTCAATAACGTTGGCGGTTTGAGGAAATGTTCCTCTCAACATAATCCCGTTCCAGATTGCTATGCACCCCGTCGAGAGTCCCGTGAGCACCAAATGCACCAAAAGTGTGTGAGATTTTCCACCGTTGGTGATCACAAGGGCAATGGTTATTTTGTGTTCCATTCTTTTAATTTGGATTCTTTATCTTTCCGCCTTTGTTATTATTACCTTTTATTTGGATGGGCATTACACACGCTTCAATATATTGCAATTTGTATTTTTACTGCTCAGGTATAACCACTTGAATGAGTTACCCTCCTTGGATCCAGAATTGTATCGCCATCTGATTAGTGAATTTTCTTCATCTCCTTCACCTTAACCTTCATGTAATATCTCCTGATTAAAACTTTTGCTTCTTTTCTTTTTTTTTCCTTGAAAATAAAGTAAAGAAATTTTGCCTTCACTTCACATATTGCAGTTACAGGATCCTTTTTCGTTTATCTTTCCATCTTCTATCCATACCTTACACAAGTTTGAAAATAATGAAGTCCTTAGAAGTGGATTATTAATTCTCTCTCTCCCTCTCCATCACATTGAAAAACAGAACCTTTTCTTGCACAAAGTATTTCAAGACAATCGTGACAGCTATGTGAAGTCTAAGATTATGGCAAAAAGGGTACAAGGGGTCAGATCTTTGTGGTCTTTTCACTGCCTGACAGGTGTGCTACTTGAAGTGGATTTGTTTAAAAGTCTGGAAGATATGATGCAGAATGGCCAATTTATTTGTACTTAGAGCTAGAAGTGTGATGGCAGGATCATACAAATATTGAGTACAGAAGCTAAAAAAGTGGTTCATGAAGTATGATGTTAAGAGTACCACTTCAGATTCTCTTGAGTAAGTGAAGTACGAATTTTCAGGTTACTGAAGTTCAGTTCATTAGAATGAGAACTGTAGAATAAAAGTCGCTCCCAGCCTCCCATGCAAGGTTTGTTGTAAGTTGCGTACAATCTAATTGCAAGGAGCCGAGTACTAAACTTAAAGTGATATTTTGGTTAACAAATAATGAAAGTCGGAACTCGCACTGTAGTAAAATCCCATCAAATATCTATCTATAGTTTAATATCGCCACCTTATCTTAAAGCCAAAGCTATTAATGGGGAGAATTGTTCATTCTTATGTTCAATTCGCCTCTCTGTGGTGCCGGGATAATTGGCAGGAAAACAACAAAAAATCCCTGGTAAAGAATATCCTTTTATGACCGTCCTTTTCCTATATCGCGATCATTGCCTTTCAATCTCCCCGTGACTCAATGGCAAGAGCCTTATAGCTTTCTAATATATATATGTATATATATATATTTTACTTTCTCTATGATGACTTGCAGCATTATGGGGGTGACATTTCCGAGTTAGAGTTGTACTTTGTAATTGTTAACAATGAATATGGGCAGCAAACAGAAGAAGAGCTGCTTCCAGGAGGAAAAAACATCCGTGTCACGAATGAGAATGTCATCACATTCATTCATCTGGTAGCTAACGATCAATTGAATTTTCAGGTAGTAAAACCTTCCCAAATTTGGTTGTTGTCTAAGTTTTCAAGCCCATCCTCTCACCCGGCCTCAAGCCACCCAAAGAAAAGGAGAAAAAGAATTACAGAACATTTAAAACAAAATCACCACCCTCCCAAGAAAAATAAAAGATCAAATTAATGGAAACATGGTTCAAGCTATTGTAAAATCTTGATATTTTATGCAGATATATCAACAAAGTTCTCATTTTTTGAGAGGGTTTCAACGGCTAATTCCGAAAGATTTGATTGACATGTTTAATGAGCATTAACTTCTGGTACTCGAGGTTATATTATTTGGAAAATATGGTTTATGCTTGAATTTTACTCTTTTAGTAAGTTCTCCTTCATGGTAAAATTACGGATAAACTTATTCCTTGGACAATAGTAGAGCTTTGGTGTCAGAGTTGGTAGTGATGAAACTGGATTCTGAACGTAAAGTTTTTATTGTTGATAGCTAACATGTATACCCATTATTTGAATCAAATTTGTCAATATATTTCTTTGGTGTAATTGCAAACCTGAGTGGCCACAATTGATAAGGGATCGCAATAGAGCTGGTTTGGCCAAACCAAGTAACATGTTTTTTCGATAGGAGCAACTTAAACTAAAATATTAAAAAATCATTAAAACATTGAAATCATTACGAAAAATAACATACGCATACTAGTAATTGTTGCACAGTCGAAGCATGTGCTTAGTTTTAAAAGAGTAATATTTTTAAGATGTGTTATGCATATGTTTATCTAAAGAATTCATGTAGTTACTAATTTTTAGTTTTTATTTTAGTACTCCCTCCATTTGTTCATGTTTGACTTAGCACTAAGTTTTAGATAAGTCTGAATTTTTTTAATTTTAATCTTAAAAGTAGTGGCTTAGAGTAGGCGGTTTCATATAATTACTTTAAGCGAGAGGTTGTTGCTAAGAAAATTGCCATGTTAGGCAATAAGACGACATTCGTGGGTGTCCCAAAAAGAAAATTGGAGCTGCATATGTTTAACATAGCACTGAGTTTTAGATGAGAGTAAAAAAAACTGAAAGTTCTGTGAATTTTTATAATTTTAACCTTGAAAGTAGTGGCTTATGGTTGGCGGTTTCACATAATTACTTTAAGCCAGAGGTGTTTACTTAAAAAATGCCATCTTAGGTAATAAGACGGCATTTGTGGATATCCCAAAAAGAAGATAGGAGCATTCAATTGCTGATAGGAAGAGTATATGAAGAAAAAAAGTGAAAGATATGTTTGAAAAGTTAGCTGATAAAGTAAATTAATAAAATAAGATAGGGATGGCACTGGAAAAATACCAAATGCATTTCCACGCCCAAGAGTCCATGTGGGTCTCTTAAATAATATGATGTAATATGATTAAATCCAGTATCAGCACCAAGCCGGCATGGCTTTAAAAATGTAAATATAATCCACCTTATGAACTGTTAGACCCTATCACATTGCCATCCTTACACTCAATGTGAACAATTTGACTTTTTTCGCGAAGAAGCTTTGCACTTTCCATGGCCTAGTATGGCTTGGTTTAGTGGTTCAAACATAATGGATGGAATCATTTTTGTGGCGCGACTGGTTAAAGTCTCTCAACAATAAAAATGGGTCAGGGGTCCCTTCTTTTTTGGGTATAGGCCCTATTTGAGATGGTGAGAAACCCAGACATGCTGTCAATAGTTTATGTCATCTTGTGTAATCTTTCACCGATCGTTGTGCGTCATATGGAACATGAACTGGTACTTCTATGTCAAATTTTGTGTGGGCCAAGTGCTTGCCTTTACTGAAATACCAACCGGCAAATTCTGCTCCTGCACTTATAGGTTGTATTTTGAGACTGGCAGTGTCATAATGCTGACTTGTCCTTTCAATACATCTAGGCAATTGGGTTGATTATTCAAAACAATGTGTTTCTGATGATTAAAAAGAAAATATGAAGGGTGAGGTTGATATTCTAACAAGACTAGAAAGACTTGAAGGAGAGAAACGTGATCAGATGTTGGCTAAATCTTTAACATCTGTTGTTTGGGATATGAATGGGGTTGGAAGAGTGGTTAGGAGAACATTTTATTGCCTGCCTTGATTGGCTAATTTGAAACTTTCCTCTATATTTCTATTTTTCTTTATCATTGCTGAGAGAAGTCACATGGGCTTGATAGAACTCACTCGTTATTTTTATTATCATTTGTTATCTTTCTTTCTGTATGGATTAAATGACCAGGGTAAAAGTTAATGGCAAGATAAAGTACTTTATATGCATATAATCAAGAAATTTCTACTTTATCTGAATATCGTCAGACCTAGTATTTTTAGTGTACGTAGTTTCAGTTTTTGTATGTTTGCATTGAGACTGAGTATTGTACTTCCACCCCTGCACTGAATTGGATGGCATTTTTATTGGTCTGCTTCACCATCAATAGTTATTATGTGTGCCCCATTAATTATAAGCTGTATTTAGTAGGAAATTATCCTTAGTCGAAATGATAACTCGTTGCTAAAGGCTTTTGTCTTCTGCCCCAGCTTCTAATATCGGGATCAGTAGATGGATTTGATGTTGATGATCTTCGAGCTCATACTAATTATACAGGTGGCTATCACGAGGTAAGCTCTTACGCCTTTTTGTCAACTAGTTTGCTTCTCTCCTTAAATGTACTTTGAACATTGCTACTGGAGACAAAATAAAATTATGGCTTCTCTTTTGTTGAAGCTGTCTTGTGTATACTTCTGTCCACTTTTTATTTGATGACAATCTGTTCCTGTTTGTCAGTTTCTTTTCTCTGTACTCTGCACTTTCTTACTTTGAAGATTTGAATTGTTGCATTTATAACAATTTTGGATGTAACCAAACCTTAAAATGGATAAATTTAGAAATGCTGATTTGGATCTTGTGGAGGTGAGTTTTTAAAAGGTTATGGCCCCTTGATGGAGGATTTCAAACAAGAAATGACATACAATATCTCCATCTTGGAATTGTTGAATTGCAGCACCTCAAATTAGTACTTCAGAAATGGATTGCCCCGGAGTGAAAAAGAAAAACATTGAACAGTTTTATTCTCATTTTCGATTCATGTGCTAGAAATATTTATCTTCCTACACTCTTAACTTGTAATTTTGCTTGCTTTTCGAGTCTATCAAATACCTACCTTTACCCGCTTCTCTGCAATTGCTTTCCATACATGTGCTGGATACACTTTTCTTTTTTCATTGAACTGCCTGCAATGAAGGAAATCCATTTTTGGGAGTATGTGCAGTGAACCCAAAGAAGTTGTTTTATACTCTTTTCCTCTCTGTGGTTCACTCTTAAATAGCCACAGCCACATGACCTGGAATTTCAGGCTGATTGGCAACTTATGCACATATACTTGATTTGGTAAATTCCCCGTCAAGGTCAAGTGTGATTTTGTCTAACTTGTGATGTGAACTTGGTCTGTCAAAAACTTTTTGAAGATGAGTTTTTTGCATGCTGGTTTTTTATATTTGTTTCTGGTGCCTTTTTTTTATTTACTTCTTTTCTATACACATGGCTAACTAGCAATTATTTTGGCAGGATCACTATGTTATTGAAATGTTCTGGGAAGTTATTCAGAACCTTAGCTTGGCAAATCAGAGGAAAATTTTGAAGTATGCCTTATCATCTCTTTCTGTTTTCAAGTACTATTTAATGTTTGGGATATTGCTAAAGCTGTGTGCGCCATATGCAGCGGAAGCAACTGAACTTAGTTAATTTATATGACATAGTCTTAATTCTGGTCTAATTGTCTTAGACTCTTAGCATCAGTTTACCTTCTTTTTTTTTTTAAAATCTTTTTGATTTTTTTTTTGTTTTTTTAATGTCAACACATGTGCACCTTTAAAATATTTCGACGTTCTTTCTGTTGCTTGCATGTCTTCTTTGCTTTGTCTGAATATTCCGGAGTTGGTGATTCATTTTGTGATAATAACTTTTGTATATTTGGGTGCTTTGTTCATGTATTGATGGTCGGAAATGGATTGTTTCACTTGTTTCTAGTGCCATTTTTTTCAATTTCTTCTTAGTAGTTTCCTTTCATTTTATGTAGTTGGTAATTACAAGTATATATAGTATTGTGTCTGCATCAAGGATTTGGATAAAAAAAAGTTGGATTTCAAATCCTGTGATCTAATTAAAAGGGAATGTGCATAGTATTAGTTCCTATCCACTTCTTCAACCAAAAATAATGGCTCAACTTTGAAGTTTTAAGATTAATGCTGGACTAGAGTTAAAATGATGGGAAGTTTCTCTTCAATAACTAAAAATAAATGTTTGATTAATTAAAGTTCCTACTATTTGCTTCTGCTAACCAAACAAAATGTTGGGATTTGGTCAGCTCAAATCCATATCACACCTCTGAATCCTATATTCAAACTCATTTGTCCTGCTGCAAATCACGTTGAAATACACTGGGCCATGGATCTCAAGCCAATAACTTTGACCTGTTGTATCCATATTGTGGTTTTTCTTTGACACAGTCTCTTCTTTATTTCTGCTCTCAGATTTGCAACTGGATGTTCTCGTGGGCCTTTGCTTGGATTTAAGTACTTGGAGCCTACTTTCTGCATACAGAGGTAACATTGCAGCTGGTGCTTCTTATTCTTAACCGTTAATTAGTCTTATCTTATTTATGTAGTCTTTCAGCATTTGACAAATATTCCCTTTTGTCCGACAGGACTGCTGGTAATGCGTCTGAAGAAGCTCTTGATCGTTTGCCAACATCTGCCACTTGCATGAATCTTCTTAAACTTCCTCCTTACCGAAGGTTTGTATTTAGCCACCTGTCTGCTATTTTTAGGAAATAATCCCTGGCAATGTACATCTGAATTAGTAATATTTCCGGATTGGTTGGCTAGTTCCTCCAATTCAATTTCCATCACAAATTAATACTTGCTGTTGCATTCAGATTGATGTTAAGTTAATGTTGTGTGAGCTGTTTCAGCATTGCTAATGTAATTACTGAGACCGGTATCATGTTCATACAGCAAACAGCAAATGGAGCAGAAATTATTGTATGCTATAAATTCTGATGCTGGTTTCGACTTAAGTTGATAGAGGCCAATAACTGTCCAGCAAAGGATTGCTTTCAAGTGTTGCCCAGAGCAACACAACTCCTTGACTCACTGGATTTGATTCCTGTTGACAGATCAATTCCTGTCCCACAAAGGGCTGCTTCTCAGTTTCTTCTGGAACAACTCGACTCACTTGCGTTCAAGGTGATAAGTTGTTCAGAACAAGTGTGTTAAAAGGGAGTCCTATCGAGCACCTTTAGTTCACTAGATACGTTTGCAGGTGAGTCAAAACTTAGCAGATCAAAAGCAGCATTAGAGAGAGAGACCATGTAGATATCATCTCAACTACTTTCTGGAATAGCTGTATATATGCTGGGGCATCTCTGTTATGTATATTATCTCTATAGTCGAACACGAGCAGGACCTGCGCAAGTGGTCTTGTTTACTGTTTTTTGTTGTAATAAACTTCGTACTGTAATTCATCTCAGTTAATTAACATAGTTAACCATATTGTCGCTTCTTTCTGGGTAGCGATCAGGGAGATCGTTGGTTCTTGCTTACATAAAGTCCAAAGACTTGATATTACAGTCAGTTTATTACATATTCTACATTTGCTCGATTTTCTTTCATTTTAACGAATGAATCCGTATTTTCTTTGCTTGATCCCTCTGAGGCCAACGGCAAATAACTGTTTTGATGGGATAATTTTAGAATATGTTGTGGCAGGTTACGGACTAAGGCCTTACGCACTGAGTGTGATCCTAAATATTGAATAAGAGATTGATTGTGGCAGTTGATTTTTGTCGTCTAAAATTTTAGCCTGCAAGCACGGATTAACTAGAACTTTCTTGAATTTCATGTTCAATTTTTTGAGTTTCTTTTAATAACAGTTTTTTATCTACAATCTAATTCGACTTAATTAAAAATAACATTTATCAACAAGTTCAAATCGTAAAATTAATTCATATTCAACTTATTTGTTTAGTGATATTGACAGTAACACTATTGTTTTGAACTTGATTTTTAGGGAGAAAAATATTTAAAAAATATTATTTCACATTAAAAAATTGTATTTTGTACTTTATTTTAAAATGCTTTTCCTTTTTTTTGTTCTCATTAAAATCCAAAATTCAAACATAGTGTAACATTCTGAATTCCCCATCTTAAAGATAAAACTGAGATTATATATTTTAGTGATTCTAAATTTGTCCAAGTGACCTTGTAGGTTAGAACTCTAACAGTAAAATAGAATAGAATAACGAAGAGGAAAGCAAATTTCTGGAACCTTGTAATCCTATATGCCAATTGGGGTTAACTTGAGTGGAAAATTTTTATGTTGAAGTTGGAGCATATGGTATTAGTCTAACTCTGATGCAAGCTTTGCTATATGTTTTTCAGTTCACATAATTAATTGTTAAATATTTGAGGGAACACACTGGTCATCACTTCTACAAACGAAGATGTCAACCATTGCTGAATTCTGATAACAATTTAGCTTCTTCATGTACCAATTCTCTGGAGGCTTGCAACTTGCAAGCAAGTACATTAGTGTGCAGACGTGCACCTTTAAAGTGTCACCAGGCTGAAGAAATGTAGCAATATCTGAAACACGATCATGGCTAATCTGGCTGACATGCAAAAGACCATAAATTCCACCAATGTCGATGAAGGCATCATAAGGTGTCAAGCTCTGAACAGTGCCAAGTACTACGGAACCAATTCCAAGCCGTGCCTGACTATCAGCCATGGCCTTGCGATTACTGAGGACTAGCCTGGACTGTTCCTCATCAACCTCCACAAATTTAAGAGGAAGTTCTTTATCCAGAAGCTCCTCTGCAGTTGATTTCTGATTCAAATTCACTAGAACACTTAATAACTTCTAATTAACTATAACATGAGCTGAATATAATTTAGATAATAATTCACTGAACATTAAGGACTGGAAAACACATCACATCAAATGGGGTAAAAACGCAAGCTTTAGAGCAATTTTTATGGCATCATCGTGATTCTCTATATCTTTAACACTGAATCCTTAACAATGTGTAGCAATTCAAAGAACCATGACTGAAAATTCAGGATAGTTAAGCATCACAAAAAGATCCATGAGCATGCCAGAAGAAAGAACTAAGTGTCGAGATTTGTGAAAATGGAACAAAACCATGAAGACCCTCCACCACTGCCGCCACTCCACCTTTATTAGCTCCAACTACCTGCTTGTTGATACAAAGAAACTTAGTTAAAGCATGTTTTAATACAGACACCTTTAAATTGATTATAAGGCAACAGACTTACAAAAATTGTCAAAGCAGGGCATGATATCCTAAACAGTTAAACTTGCAAATGTGGAAGTATCAAAATGGCAGCAAATGAATTATGATACAAACTCACTAGGCGCAATTACAAATTTAGTTTTGGAAAAAAACCTACCTTACATTTGACAACAACATCTTCAGCTTGAAGTTGTCTACACCGTTCCCAGGCAAGGTCATATTGAATTGAACGAAGGCTCAAGATCAAACAATCATCAGCCTCATTCTCTCCAACAATTACAAATTCTTCACGTAAACCAGGAACTATGCCAGACTCTTCCACATGTTTGATCCTGTGGATGGATGCCTCTCTTACGGGCAAGTATGCTGATGATTTTGCAGTTATGTCAACTAATGCTCCATTTGCATCTGTATTAAAAACTGTTCCTTTGATCTGAAAAAAAAAAAGAAACCAAATCATGCAAATTTTGCTACCCTACACTCCTCTTTCTTTTTCTATATCATGACTGAGGAGAACTATTTTGCGGAACTAAAAAAATGGATATTCCATTGGTAAAGTAACATATAGTTCCATTTGATAATGTGCAAGTTGTGATTTCCACACTACACCAAAAGAAGCATAAAAGAGACCTTCCATTTCCACAATAAATCTGTTCGGTATCTTATCCCATGTACAAAAACAAAAAATGTTTGCTCATACTATCTTCAAATGAGTAAAATTGTAATGCCCAATTCTCTCCTACATAGCCAATAATAAACATTTTGCATCAATATGCATCTAATCAATATGCATTATCGAATTATAACATACAAATAACATGATTGCAGGAACATAAATAATTGTTATTATATGCTTCAATTATACTTTAACATGCATTAGTACATGAAATATGAGATCAAACTTTTGTTTCTTGATTTAACATATTCCTTATGTGCCTTTTTGCAATGAAAAGTTCGGTATCTCGATTAAAGAAGATTGATGTGTTGAATAGACAAGAAATGAATTATTCGTATTGCTCCATACTTGTTACATTCTAAAGTGATTATTTGCCTAAATATTTGCTTGAGAAATATTACATTTGCCTAAGAATTAAAAGTATGCAAAATGGTGCAATTTGATTGGTTGGTTGACTAGGTTGCATGAAACCATTCTAAACCGCATTGCACTTGATTATAACACCAAAGCATCAATTTTTGTCATCTCCCTAGCCCATAAACGTGGCTTTTGGCATGAGAAGACACTAAGCATGATGCAACCAATCATAACCCTCTACTTACCTCTTTTTGAAAGGTCAAATAAATTATTTTCATTCATATTTCTTGTGGAAGCACCTCAAAAACGACCAGCCCTTCTTCTTCCAAGTTTCTCCCAAATTTCTACACTCTCATACTCACAAAAATTGAATTCAATACATAGGAATCCATAGAACACAAACTAGAACAAGTTTCCATCCTTTTAAGCTTGAAAACCGTTGATTTTGAAGTTTAATTCCAACTTAATCAAGGTATGTTCTTTTTCAATGTTTCTTATGATAAATTTGTAGTATCTTGGATGGTTACATATTTTAGTATGTTTTGTATGATTAAAAACTTAAGTAGGTTATACTTAAAGCCAAAACCAAAATAGTTAAGCTAGTTTTTAGCAAAATTGATAGTTTTGTGAAATATGCTTAATTTACTTGTTTCTATTGATTTTGTAATGTTTATATTGTGTTTGAAGGTGCCTATAAATGATTGTGAACAATCGCAATTAGTTTGTTTAATTAAAGGTTAGAATCAATTTAAGTTAGAACCAAGTTTACGTCATTTTAATTCGGATTGTGTTCATATTTTGTGAGCTGCCCTAATAATTATGTTTAAATTATTAGTTATTTAATGTCTGCCCTAATGTTTAATTTCTTGAATTAATAGTAAAATATGGAGTATGCATTGTTTTTAAGGTTATATAATTGATATGGAATTGTTTACAAATGATTGAAAAGTGTATATGATTTTAACTAAAATAGACTATATGATTTATAAAAAGGATATTAAAAGTTACATGATTTGATTATGTCAGGCATTTAACACATCCTATCTTCCAAAGAGATAGGTCTTTTCACTTAGCACAAAGTGGACTTGAGGTAAGTTGAAGCTTTCACTTGTTGCATCACAAGAATCATATAATGTTGTTCATGTTTTAATGTGATTGTTATTATTTGTCAAATGATGTAATGTTTGATGCATTTATGGTTCATGAAGCATGACACTATTAAGAATATAATGAGGTTTTTGAAAAGGAAGTATGGTACTTGATTGATGGTCGAGTAGACAAGGGACGCAGGAGGGACCGGCGGACCCAACAAATGGTGTCAAATACTTGAGATTGAAAAACCAATATAGGAAAGCCACAATGAATGAGATAGAATACGGCTAATACCTGAGATTAAAAGACCAAGTATGGAAACTCCGTATTAGTTATCTTATTAGCCAATCATTATGAACAGGTTCCAAAAACCACGGTCTATCGCTATTAGTTAGGTACCACACTTCAGGGGCCCTAAAAAATAATTTATGAAATAAAGTTATTAAATCGAATATTGCATTTAATCATTTATGTGATTTGTATGTACATTATTTGCTATTATATCAGTTTCACCTTACTGAACCTTTAGCTCATTAGATTCATATGATGCAGGTGGAAATATACAGGTTTAGAGGTTGACTAAGTCTCCAGAGCGGCCGGACAGAGATTTATTCATATGCCATGCTTCGAGTTGTTTTGTAGCATATTTTGAAAACTCTGTTTTGTTTTTAAATAGGTCGCTCTGTTATGGTTTTGTAAACAGATGTACTAAGTTTTGAATTATGCATATGGTGTGTTTAAAACAAAAGAATTCAAGTTCTTTCTCTTATAGCCAAAAAGGGGATTTTTATTAAAATCATAACTCTAGCATTGATGAAAAGTTAACATTTCTTGACTTAACCGTATTAGCTTGTTTAGGTTCTGCAGTTAGGCTAAGGGGTGTTACAGTTTGTGGTATCAGAGCGGAGGTTTAGTCATTCCTGTAGACAGAAGAAGCCATATGAACACATCCTGATTGGGAAACTCGATCAACTACTTGTTTATTTGCCTTTATGTTTATTTGATTATATTTTATTTCATGTTATTGTCATGATTATGCATTTATTATTAACGAATGAATGGAATGAGATTGGGCATTGGCATATTAGGTCATGACACCAAAAAGAAAGACAATGGATGATCATGAGGATAATCATAATATGGTGAATAATTTGACTGATCTCATTCAACAACAAACTAAAATGCATGGTGAACAGATACAACAATTGCTAGATATGCAACAAAAAAACCAAAAACAAAATCAGCGACTTCCTCCACCACAAGTTCGACAGGATAATTCACAGGCTGTGTATGAGAAGTTTAGAAAGATGGAACCTGTTGATTTTACTGGTGGGTCTGATTCTATGATTGCAGAGAAATAGGTTAAATCATTGAATACTATCTTTAACTACATGCGGATTGATGATGCTGAGAAGGTACTTTGTGCAATTTTCTTGTTGAAGAAGAATGCTAGAACCTAGTGGGAAGGAGCTAAACTTGCAGTGAATATAGAAGAGCTAGCTTGGGAGAGGTTTAAAACAATCTTTTATGATAAATATTTCACCAAAAATGCTAGGTCACTCAAAATAAAAGAATTTTTGGAGTTAAAATAAGGAGGGATGTCTGTATGTGATTATGTGAGAAAATTTGAACATGGTTGCAAGTACATGCCATACATCGCTAGAGACAACAATGAGAAGATGGATCATTTCTTGAGGGGCTTAATCCTGAAATTAGAAGAGATGTGAGAATGTCTTCAGTAACAGAGTTCAGGTAACTGGTGGACAAGGCTTTGATGGCTGACTTAGATGAGATTGAGAAATTTCATCAACAAAAGAAGCAAGTATTCACTCCAAGAAATTTGAACCAATGGAAGAAATGAGAACAAAAATCAAACCAAGGGAATGAAAAACATCCTAGAGTTGGGCAGACTTCTACTGCAGTTGAAAGGCCTAAATGTGCTAAATCTGGGAAGAATCATTTTGGGGAATGGTATAGTAGTACTAATCGTTGCTTTAAGTGTAAAAAACCTGGACATATAGCAAAGGATTGCCCAACAGTGTATGGAAAGTTCAGGGGAGAGTATATATAATGACACAAGACAAGCCGATGCAGATGCTTCCGTAATCACAGGTACTATTTTAATTTCTGGGATACCTGCAATTGCATTGATAGATTCTGGATTTACGCATTCATTTACATCACGTGCATTTGTGAAAAAATTGGGCATTACACCAAATTTATTAAAAGTAAGATACAGTGTGACTATTCCATCCGGGTAAGAAATGGATTCCAACTAAATGTTAAGGGCTTGTTCTATTCAGATTAGTGATAGGACTCTCTATGCAGATCTCGTTGTTTTACCGATGCTAAATTTTGAGATTATTCTGGGTATAGATTGGCTTACCAAATATCATGCAACAATTAATTGTAACAACAAGATTGTGATTTTTCAGCCATCTGGGGAAGAACAGTTTATGTTTAATGATATCTCATTCTCAATATCTTTACCAATTATTATTGCTTTGAAAGCTCAAAAGATGATGAATAAAGGGTGCGTTGGATATTTGGCAAGTGTTCTCGACACTTCAGTCAAAGCACAATTGAAGCCAGAAAATGTAGATGTTGTTAGAGAATTTCTTAAGGTATTTCCAGATGATTTACCGGGCTGCCACCAGATCGAGAGATTAAATTTGTGATTGATGTTATGCCAGGAACTACTCATATTTCTAAAGCACCATACCGAATGGCACCAACAGAATTGAAAGAGTTAAAAGTTCAATTGCAAGAATTGCTTGATAAAGGTTTTATTCGCTCTAGTTATTCTCCTTGACGAGTACCTATGTTGTTCGTGAAAAAGAAGGATGGTACATTGCAGTTGTGCAGTGATTATAAAGAGTTAAATAAAGTAACAGTCAAGAATAAGTATCCACTCCCAAGAATAGATGATTTGTTTGATCAATTGCAAGGAGCATCTGTATTTTCTAAGATTGATTTGCGTTATGGTTATCATCAATTGAAGATCAAGGAAGAAGACATACCAAAGACTGCATTCCGAACAAGGTATGGACATTATGAATTTCTAGTGATGTCTTTCAGTTTAACCAATGCCCCCGCATTTTTTATGGATCTAATGAATAGGGTGTTCAAGCAATATCTCGATAAATTTGTGATTGTGTTTATTGATGACATCCTAATTTACTCACAGGATAAAGAAGAGCACAAAAAATATTTGAAAATTGTGCTACAAGTTCTTAAAGAAAAACAATTGTATGCTAAATTCAAGAAGTGTGAGTTTTGTCTTGAACAAGTGGTACTCTTAGGTCATGTAGTATCAAATGATGGTATTTCTATTGATCCGAGCAAGGTAGAAGTTGTCATTAAGTGGCCAACACCAACAAATATAACAGAAGTAAGGAATTTCTTGGGATTAGCAGGGTACTATCGACGATTTGTTCAAGGGTTTTCAAAGATAGCAACTCCATTAACAATGTTGACAAGAAAGAATGTGAAGTTCTTGTGGACCGATGCTTGTGAAAGAAGTTTTCAAGAACTGAAACATAAATTGACTACAACTCCTGTTCTTACCATTCCAACAGGAATTGGTGGATTCGTGTTGTATAGCGACACTTCAAAAATGATTTGGGTGTTGTTTTAATGCAAAATGGGAAGGTCTGCCTATATTTCAAGACAATTGAAGGAGTATGAAAAGAATTATCCAATCAATGATTTGGAACTTGCTACTGTGATTTTTGCCTTGAAAATCTGGAGACATTATTTGTATGGTGAGAAGTGTAAGATATACACAGATCATAAGAGTTTGAAGTACTTCTTTACCCAAAAGGAGCTAAATATGAGACAAAGAAGATTGGTTAGAACTTGTGAAGGATTATGATTGTGTGATCAACTATCATCCTGGTAAAGCGAACGTGGTTGCAGATGCATTGAGCAAAAAATCCACATCTTCTCTTTTTGTTATACAAAAGTCAATATTACTGGATTTGCAGAGATTAGAGCTTGAAATTGTACCTAAAGGGAAAAAGTGTCCGTTGTCAGCCTTAGTGTTGAGACCTGCACTTCAAGATAGAATTGGAGATGGTCAAAAGGTGGATATGTATTTGTGTAGATTGAAAAGAATGATTGGGGTTTGAAAGAGGCCAGACTTCTCTGGTACTGATGATGGAATTATTCGATATAAAGGGAGACTGTGTGTGTCATTTGACCAAGACCATGAAAGTAGACATTTTAGAAGAAGCTCATACTACACATTACTCGGTACACCCAGATAGCACAAAAATGTATGAGGACTTACAACAGCATTATTGGTGACCTAAAATGAAGAGAGATATAGCAAAATTTATAGCTGAATGTCTAACTTGTCAATAAATTAAGATTGAACATCAAAGACCATCAGGGTTGTTGAAGCCTTTGTTGATTCCAGAGTGGAAATGGGAGCACATTACAATAATTAAAAATAAATGTAGGAAATATATTGTTTCTCTCAATGGAAATAATGTATGTTTTCCTTTAAATAATACCAAAGCATCAATTTTTGTCATCTCCCTAGCCCATAAACGTGGCTTTTGGCATGAGAAGACACCAAGCATGATGCAACCAATCATAGCCCTCCACTTACCTCTCTTTGAAAGGTCAAATAAATCATTTTCATCCATATTTCTTGTGGAAGCACCTCAAAAACGATCAGCCCTTCTTCTCCCAAGTTTCTCCTAAATTTCTACACTCTCATACTCACAAAAATTGAATTCAATACATAGGAATCCATAGAATACAAACTAGAACAAGTTTCCATCCTTTTAAGCTTGAAAACCGTTGATTTTGAAGCTTAATTCCAACTTAATCAAGGTATGTTCTTTTTCAATGTTTCTTATGATGAATTTGTAGTATCTTGGATGGCTACATGTTTTAGTATATTTTTGTATGATTGAAAACTTAAGTAGGTTACACTTAAAGTCAAAACCAAACTAGTTAAGCTAGTTTTTAGCAAAATTGATGGGGCTGAAATGCATACACATTTCACATGGATTGAAACATACTGGAATAGAGTTGCTGACACCCCAATTTTTAATCCCACTATCAGAACATTATATTCTCTCCTAACATAATGGAAATATCATCAAATGAAAAAAAGGAAATGAAATATATGTATCTGTACATCAAAGTAATACGCGCCTAGCGCCTAAACAATCTAACTGGGACTCCAGTACATATCTTTATAAATTTGAACTATCTTCTCCTTCGTCCAGTAGAGTGGATCAACAAGGCCCCTTGACTCCATGAAAAGACGAGCCACCCAACGGTATATCGTCCCTACTTGCTTTAATCTCTCTTTGTTTTCAATCAAGCCTGCGATGGTTTCACCATCTAACATTCTTTTTGCCAACCATTTCCCTCGCTTTTTTTCCTTTCGTCTCTTCTCCCAGTATGTGCGCCTAACAGCCCGTTGCATTCTGTGTTCTTGTACTTGAGCTATTTTGGGCTCCAGGATGAAATTCCAAAGTGGACATACAACCTGACAACGGCCCTTTGATTCATCAGGGAGTTTGGTAAAAATTTCATCGAGTAAGTTATGGTCACTGAGGACCAGGCCAATGATAAATTCTTCACACTTTTTTTCTTCATCCTTTTTCTCTTCATCCTGCTCTTTCTTTCCCTGTATTTCTTCATCCTTTTCGTCTATTTTATCTTCATTCCCCCCTTCTCCATCATTCTTTACCACATTTGTTTTTCCAACCTCCCCTACTTCATGTGATGATGCTTCTTCACAATCTTGCACACACTCCAAAATAGTTTGCTTGTCATCTTCTAAGCCTAGAAATTCCAAAGACTTTAGTACACTTTCAACAATAGTCTCTGGAATAAAATCGTACATCAGCAACTTAACAGCACCAAAGGTGAAAATTATGAAAGAATTCCAGATCAGAAGTTTAACTTTATCAACTAAAGTGGTTTTTGGCTCTGTTTACAGTAAATCTTTATCTTCAAAATTTCTTCACGAAACCCCAACAGCTGGTCGAGAAAAAACAGAAGCAAAGAGTTCTCTGCACAATCATATGTGCATACACCACTTTTTGCACTGAGTTCAATCGAAAATTGCATTTGTTTAATGTGGCTAAGCTCATCTCTGATAGAAATCTCAAAGCTGCAATGAAATATTCAGCTGGAAAGATGAGTAGCCACAATTTCCGCAAGCAAACTGGTTTCTTTCCAATTCACAAGAAACTGTTGAGCAAAACGCTGTAATGAAGGACATTACAGATGTACGTGGTAATTCTCTATTTATCTTCTTAAATACTTGTTAGTAAAGCTACGGGGACAACAAATGCAGAAACCATAACTAAAATTATGTCAACATTCATTGCAGTTGATTTGAAATCATTCACCAGTAATCATCCTTTCAAACACCAGTGTCAAAGTAGATTAGAAAAATTAAGTTCTTTAAGAACTTACACATTTAAAAGGAAGAAAAAAATTGCGAAATTAAAAATTGGATATGTAAACAAGATATGTGTACCAACATCGTGAGTTGTTTTTTCAATTTTCAATCCTAATTAACTATAAAAGTAGAAATGTATTATTCTTCACTTAAAAGAAAAAAAGTTTTCTCTGAAATTATACAATTAAACGAAAAAATTAATTATGTTAAACTATAAATTGAATATATAATTGAGAAATGGGCACCGACATTCAGAGTAGTTTTTTAAAATTTTCTAATCTTAATTGACATTAAAAGTAAGAAAGTATTTTTTCCTCTTTCTAACACCAATGTCAAAGTATATTAAAAAAATTAAGTTCTTTTAGAAATTATACATTTAAAAGGAATAAGAAAACGTTAAATTCTAAATTGAATATATAAGAAAGAAATGGGTACCAACATCCAAAAATTGAACAAAGGGGTAGATGGGTTATCATCTCTTGATAGGCACACTCATCTTTTTCAGTCAACTGAACAATGCCGTCTAGCACAAGTACCCTCTCATATGCTGAGGACTGCAAGGGCAAGAAAAGACAAAGCTTGATTCAAAAACATGCACGATTAAATAACTAGAGGGCTAACAAGATTAGAACTGACAGGGAAGAGCAACTTCAATACAAGATAAGTAATACATTAATATATAGTCAAAGATGCTGAACCTGGAAAACCAGAACCTCCTGGTACTTTTGACTTTTCCTTTAACAAAATTTTATCCACTTTCAGGGAATGTACTTCTCCTACAAGCAGAAGTGCCTTGATTATATAAGGAACTGTAGTGTGAAGAGTGGAAGAAGTACAAAGATTACCAGAAATTAATTGCAAACATGTAGCATGCAGGATTAACATTTTCTCCTTCCTCACACTAAATTTAATTTTAGGGTAACAATTTTAAAAGAGTTTGATTTGCATAATAAAAGTCAGAAACAAGCTAGACAAAAAACGAATTTGTATGAAAATAACATTCATTCCTTGGCACAGTACAAGTGATTAATACTTCTTCAAATCTGATAACCAAAATTACCAATTAAACTTCAACGGGTCAACCTATAAATTCTTTAAAACATTGTTCGAGAGCTTATAAGACGCCCATGAAGTGTTTGGAAAAATTCTTAGAAAATGAGCTTATTATAAGCTCCCAAACTAAGATGTTATAATCTTATAAGCATTTTTTAAGTAAGGAATTCTTAACTTATTTTTAAGAACAAAACAACTCTTTTAATTTCGATCATATTAATTACAAGACATTACTAAAATCTTATAAGCTCAATGATCTTATTTTATCCAAACATTTCAAACAATTTAAGAACTTATTTTATTTTATCCAAACACTTCAAAAACTTATTCTTAAGTAAGATATAATATTTTTGGTCTCCAAAAAACATCTTATAATACATATATTATAAGAGCTTATGAAATTTTTGAAATAAGCTTAGCCAAACACACCGTAAAACATACTTTTTGAGAGCTAAAGACACATCATCCAAAGAACTACATTTCTTTCCACACAGTGAGATGTGAATCAACTTGGTCAATTTTAAATATTCAACAAAGAATTAGACACATCTTCAAAATATCCAGAAACCTTATCCGTAGGTTGAATAAAGCTGAGAAACATGTATATGCTAATATGTTCAAGGCAAAGATTCAAATTAGAAGTCCAATGCATGGCCAAGCATGCAAGTCCATAAATCTAGTATTATTCACTTTATTCCAGTGTTTTTGAATAAGAATAAAGGCATTGTACCTGGCCACATTGGGTTGTTGAAATACATTTCCTTCACAGGTTGATCTGTAATCAATATTAGGCAATCACTAAGTCATTTAAACCATTTATATACAAGACCAAAACCTATGAACAAAAATGGTAGGAGTAAAGCAGGATAAAATCAAGGGTGTTCCACAAAACACCAAAACACCCACCCCCATCCCAAAAGACAAAAGAACAAAGTTTTTAATACCAGAGGATGACCGAGGTTCAGAGAACCATCCAAAAACAACTGTCGAATGGCATTTGGCATCAAGCTCAGGCTCAGATGCCCTAGCTTTCAAGCAACAAGAGGGGATAACCACGGCCATGCCGGAACCATTGGCACTATTCTCCCTCCCATCCATAGTCCTCTGGCATTCCAAACCTCTTCCTGCGCCGCCCTCCATATACTATCCTTTGCTCCTGTGGATCCAGTCTCTGATCACCAAAAAGATAAACCAAATTAAACAATAACCTCAAAACACCACTAACACAACATACATACACACACCCCAAAAACATACCCAAAATTACATACATAAAAAAAGGCAATTTTTAATTAAACACAAATATCCACATACATACCCCAGAAAACATGAACCAAAAACAATAATAAAAAGAAAATCACAATCACATAAAAGAAAACAACTAACACTAATATGAACAGACATACCAACTCGAAATTACAATTAAAAAAAAAAAAAGACATGATGATACCACTAGCTAAATTAACAAATATTTATTGGTGTGACAATCTTGAAGACTAAAATATAACAAAGAGAAGTCTCATATAATATATAAAATTCTAAATATAATGTTTACCAGCACAACATAAAAGCAAGTACGATCTAAAAGAAGGTCGGGCCAATTTAATAGTGGCTGTTCATTATGCCGAAGGAATGAAACAAATATATAAAGGATAAAAATAAGCTAACGAACTTTCTGAAGGAATCTAACTGAAAGATAAGGAAAGAACAAGAAAACCTAGTACAAGTCAAAAGGCAGTAAAATATTACACAAAAAGAGCAGCAGAATCTTTACACTATAATTTAATAATGGAAACCACAATTAAACTCTTTCCTTCTTGAAACATAAAGAATAATCGCAATCAAAGTCTAACATTAACAATGCATACAAAAAAGGTGCGTGGCTTTCACGCCGCCTAAAAATACAAGTAAATATATGAAAGTTTTGCTTGTAGGATGATAAAAATCTTTTCCCGATTCCCAAATCTAAATCAAATTTTCTTAGTTCCCAGAACGAAAAAGAGTAATGAAAGCACTAAATACTCACACTGTTTTGATTCCTATTTACTGAAAAAAATAAAGAAAAAAACAGAAGCACCATACCAAAGAGATCGCCTAAAAAATCAGAGCACTAAAAAGTTGTCTCCCTGACTCATACAGCATGTATTGATGAATGAAATGTGAAATAAAATTGACTAATTTTTAAGGAAATAAATCACCATCTCCTGCATTTAAACTCCAAAAGCACACTAGGGTTTTCGAAAAATCCGGGAAAGAGAAAAACGATCGCACTTGCCACATATAAAATGCATGTAGAGAGAGAAAAATAGAAAAAAAAAATCGTATGCATACCTGTTGTTCGATGGGGGTTATGAAAGAAATTGTGAAAAAAATTGTACAAAAATGGCACCGAAAAATAGGTGACGAAAAATTCTTGAACGGTCAAGAAAATTTTTATTGAACGCAGAGATGGAAAAAGAGACTGCAATTTTCTCTCTCTTTTTCTTCCCTGCTTCCCTCTGCGTGCGTGAACTTTCGAGAAGAAATGGCGTTAATGAACGACAATTATATTATTTTACTTTTCCCCCCAGAGGGTACACTTTAATTAATCAAAACTTGTCAAGAATAACAAAAAAGAAAAAGAAGAAGAAATGTTCCCAAAGTGACGAAAATTTGACTTGAAAAATGCCCTTTGTCTTGTCAGAAAGAGAAATCTACTAATACATTATACATACACCATATTTTTTTAACATTAATATATTATTTATTTGATGTTTCTAGCACAAAATATTGATTTGTTTGTACTGTATAACTCTAGAATAACAACTATTTTGATATCCAAATTTTTTAATTAATGTCAAAATTGATATATTATCTTTTATAAATACTCTAATTAGCACCCAATTTTTTATCATAATTGCACATTAGTACATGTTGGATGGATTTCATTCTATCATCAATTTATGATATATTTTAATTTCAAGTATCTATTTACTTTTTTGTGATATTATCATATGATATAATTCCTATCATTATGATAATATAAATATAAAACTAATAAATAAATAACAATCATATAAGGAATGTAAATAAATATTTATACTTTAATGACAAAACCAAAAACAATAAACTTATCTGAATAGGGGACTGAGTAATAGTTTTCAAAATAAAAAAATTATGAGATGAGATTTTAATTAATTTCTAAAATTCAGATTTAAGTAAAATAGTAAAGTGAATAAGCGAGTTTTGTCAAAATAACAAATTGATATATATTGGGTGAACTCATTCCATCTAATTTTTCATTTGTAGTTTTTTGCAATGATGGACTTAATTAACTTTAATTTCGAGTATCCACTTATTTGTATTATATATTCATTCACCTATATAAATCCTACTGTTATGACCAAATACAAATTGAGTAATAATAAATAAATATAAAAATAAAAAAATTATAAGTTGATTACAAAAATCTACGAGATAGAGAGAATAATTTGCTTGTTTTTATTGTATTTTTTTAATCTTATTATTATTTTTCATAAAACTTCAACTATTTATAAAATAGTTGAATTTAAAAATAAAAATAGTAGAGAAAATAATTTGCTTGTTTATTATTATTTTTAAACTCATTATTTCTATTATTTTTCTTAAAATTTTAACTTTTCAGAAATTAAGTTTAAAATCTCATCTTATAAATTTTTATTTTAAAAGTTCTCACTCCCTATTCAGGTACATTATTATTTAGTTTCTTTATTAAATATGAATATTTAAAATCTTACTTATATGGTTGTTTGTATTACTAAATTTTGCATTTATATTATTATAATGATAGTTTATTTAGTCATATGAACATATAATGAAAAATAAAATGGATACTTATTATTGAATTATTGTCTAAAAGAATATATCCGTCAACGTAGTTTGAAAATTGGATGAAACTAATACACTATGTGCTAATTTAATATTTTTGGCAAAACTCAACTATTTATCATATCATTTATAAAAATTCATGTAACAATCTAAAATTATTGAAATTGGACATCTGTTAAAACATTTGTAAAAATCTATTTATCAATTTGATAATATTATACTCATACCAAATTAATTTTTGCTTTATACCTCTAAGATTGATGATTTACTCCAGGGGCCCAAATTCTGTATCACGTTTCCTCTGAATGTTCTTGATTTTTATAGTGATTTGTGATTGTCACTCATCAAATTGGTAAATACTTTTTATAGCCTAAAGTTAGCTCTTACATTGTGTCTCTCTAAATAAAAGGTATTTTTGGACAACAATCGTAATATGAGATAAAATTTAAAAACCTAAAAGGAAAAACATATGCTGTACTAATTACTCTTATTATACTATATTAACTTTAAGATAGTTACAAACGTGGCTAGAAAAAAGTGAAGAATATTATCTAAAAGGAAGAGGATACGTTGGACTAATTTAAATTTTATTATAGTTACAAACTTGGCTAGAAATAAATGGAGAAAATTGGACATCTCAAGACATCAACATTAATATTTAAAATACATCCGTCTAGAATTAAATATCCACTTGGTATCGCAAATTAGTCGACTTAATTATATTTATAAATGTAATATCTAAAAAATATTTAATAATAAAAAACTTATGACTATGTTTGAATTTGTTTGGAGTGTTTTGGGAAAAATATTTTGAAGGAAAGGTATTTGGGGGGAATAATGAAAATAATATTTAATTTTGTTTGTGGGAAGACATTTTTTTACTATAGATGTATTGTCTTATAATTTTTTTTTTATTAGTAGAGTTATGTCAATCTGCCTAATACAATTATTTAATTATTGATATTTAAATTATTATTATTAATAATAATTAAAAATATGTGTCCTTAATTATTAATAATTCATGTAACTATTAAACTTAAAATTATATTTTGTTTAATACGCTCTCAATGAAATAAATGTATGTGAGTTACTTAAAATTTACTTTGAAGGGTTGATGGATTAACATATTGGAGGCAGGCAATTGAGTATTTAGAATATGAGTAATTGTCACTTTAGAAGATGAGTAGTTATTTGCAAGCTTTAATGCTATTTGGTACTAATTATGTAGATATTAAATGCCTGAGATTGCTTTGAAATAGCCTAAAAGTACTCACTAATTTTCTCTGACATGTCCAGCTCTTCTGTTTATCGAAATTAAAATTTATGCTTAATTTCATTTTATTTCGTCTATTCTTGTTAAGTATCACTTTACTTTCCTTGTATTTTCAATTATTTCATTTTATCCCAATATATTCTCATTTTGTCTCATTTTAACTTTTTGTACTCCTATTGTCTCATTTTGTTCCCCATACTCTAAAAAATTTTACCAAATTATCTTTACCTATTATTTATAGTAAAATTATTTTAAAATATTTAAAAATTAATAAATTTATATATATATATATATATATTCTAATATTTTTTTCAATTTGAGTAATTAATACTTGATATTAAATTTATTTAAAATTTAATTGTACTTACATTTTAATAGTTATTTTTTAATTTAACATAGTTTCTATTAAATTAGTACATAGTAGAATATTTTTTATTAGCTAATAAACTTTACTTATGAATTTTCTATTCAATATAAATTCAAAAAATATATAAAATATTTTTAAATATTATCTTACTAAATACATAAAATATTAGTAATAAATTTTTTATTATTACTTGAATTATCATAAATTCATAGAAACTATGTTAAATTCTAAAATAATCATTATAATCAAGTAATAGTAATAAAATTAAATACTAAAGTGATTATATTTTTTTTAAATAGAACATAATATTTATTAAATTACGATAATTTGACTATTTATAATTTATTTAATAATACTAAATTATACCTAAAAATAACTATTTTTTGAATTTAACAGTTTTTATGAAATTTTAATAATTCTATTAACAATGAGAAATTTATTACTAATATTTTATGTATTTAAAAAAATTATAAATTTGTTATATATTTTTTATATTTATGACAAGTAGAAAATTTATAAGTAAAATGTATTAGCAAATAAAAAATATCATACGATATAGAAATTTAATAGGAACTATATTTATAAAAAATAGCTATTAAAATTTAAGGATAATAAAAATTCAAATGAATTTAACGTTAAGTATTATTAATTAAGTTGAAAAAGTATTAAAATATAAATACAAGTCTATTAATCTTAAAAAAATTTAAAGTAATTTTACTGTAAATAATTGGTAAGGGTAATTTAATTAATTTTTTAAAAGTACAATGGGGTAAAGTGAAACAATGAGAGTACAAGGGAGTAAAATGAGATAAAATGAAAGTATAATATGATAAAATAAGATAATTAATAATATTATGGGTAAAATGATACTCAACAAAAATAGAGAAAAATAAAGTAAGATTAACCCTAAAATTTATTATGGAGAATCACTCATCCATGTACTTTTTGGCAACCAGAAGGTTAGAAACAAATCTCTATTAATTCTAAAGTAATAGCACATTTAATCTTAGAAATGAAATATTTTATCAAAAAATATAATATCTTTAGTTGGCTTCTATTTTGAGGATTTATGGTTTATAATAGAATTTATTACTTCTATTTATCATCTTTGATTTATGATTTTTATCCAAAAGAAAGAATTGATTTATGATTTTTTATTCATAAGAAAGAACACGTAAAGAGTCAATTCTTTTGCTTCTCAAACTAAATTACATCAACTTATTTTTAGTATCCACGTCCTCAAATGAACGGTGGAATTGAAAACATTTAATGGTAGGAGAGGAAGAATTTTTTATAGTTTTCCCTATCTATATCTTTTCCTACCTATCTAGAATTTTCAATTATATTCTACAATTTTCTATACTTATCTATATTTTTGTAGAATATTTAGAAATGAGCAGCATATTTTATTGTTGCTGGAGTATGTTATGTGGTCAGAAACTAGTTACAATGTGTTTCTCATCCTAACATATGATCTCTTATTTATTTTGATTGACTCATGTTTTATTTAGTCGTTGTTATTATTATTATTGTAGGTGCGAGAGTTGCAAGCTCAGGTGATAAATGCTTAGGTTAGTCAAGTCTATTATGTGATTATAAATTGAGTCTATTATGTGGTTTGAAGTTGAGTGTACTGAATTCATAATCTAAAATATGATTTCTTATGACTGTTAGGTTAAGTACTGAACACTATAGCATGCATATCAATTTATTTAAATTGAGTATAAATCACATTACTATCTTGTAGTGCTTTGTTAAGGTGAGATGGAAAGGAGAATTCAAGTGACTATGGATAAAAATACTTCACTGAAAACACAAAATGGATCTATGTTTGCAAATTGCAAGTTCATTTTCTTCTCGTGAACTTAGAAAGTGTAGATAGGGATACAATGTACGATAACAAGGTCTTTAATGGAAAATTAATTGACATGAAAATGAGAGAGGGGCACCTGCATTTTATGACAATGTGGTTGATATTTTCCAACTACGATTGTTATATCAGTGAATTGATATGGTATGATTTTAAGATTTAATGATATCAGTATAAAGTTCTTTACCGTTTTTTTATTCAGCAAGTTTCTAGTTAACGACTCACAATAGGAAATATTACAACAAATGTTTTAGGGTAGGATTTAGTTCGAACAATTATTTTATAAGCTTTAGAAAACCTTCTCTTTTTTAACTTTGAATATCTTTTTCTTAGAAGAGACGTCATGATCAGATGAAATTAAGGGATCTCTGGCGGATTTCTCCCATCCCGGCGGATTTTTCTTGGGAGGTTGAACTAAGTCTCCGGAGCTCCATTCTTTTCCTACGAAAACTCCTTGATTTCTTTGCTTTACTATTATCTAGCCCAACTTTTAAATTCGATACTGCATTCTGCTGGCGACAGATACCATCCGACGTCGGCGATCCTTGCCCTAAACTATCAAAAATCATCGTCGATCAGGGAAGCTTTAGGAAAAAGAGAGTGAAGAAAAAGATAAAGAAAAAATATGCACGGAATGCAAAAACTGCTGTTTGAGAAAGTAAAAGAAGTGAAGAAGAATTTGAGCCGTATAGCATTAAATTAGACTGGATTGAGATTGCCACCACGTGGTGGGAATGCGGTAGTAAAGTAAAATATTGAGGTGGGATAGTGTACCGAATCACGTGGGCGGTCGATATTGGTTAGGTTACACGTGGCAGAAGGATTCTTGAATATACAAATTGGTTTGATTTGCAAACTTCAAGAATCGCAAAATTGGTTTGATTCGCAAATTGAAAAAGAAGAATCCCACATCGGTATATTGGTTAACAAAAAATTGAGAATCGCCAAATTATAAGTGACTTCTGTGAACAAATTGGTTTTTAGTCGATTCAATATCCAAAAAATGATAAACACAAGAAAAAATACAGAAAAGAAAAAAAGAGATTTTATAAATCTTCTAGACAAATTTCTAATGAAAAATCTTCTAAGCCTCCTAAAAGGAGTGAGAAAAAAGAAAAGGCTAATGAAAAAACAATCTGCTGGAAATGTGGTAAAATTGGGCCTAAGGCTAATAAGTGCTATGTTAAGAAGAAAATTCAAGCACTAGACACTGATGAAGGTCTAAAAAGATCTTTATTAAACATTCTTCTTAATGAAGGAGAGAATCAAGAAGACGTTTATGTTTCCATCATTAAAAATGATGAAGGAGAGTTCACTCCTAATAACACTTCTAATTATGAAAGAAGAAGCAGAAGCAGAAGAAGAATCTAGTTGCAATAAAAATTGTGACTGTAATAAATGCATGATAAATTTATTGAGTATTAATATAATTACTCAAGAAGAAAATTTTATTCTCGATCTAATAGATCAAATTCAAGTTTCTGTTAAAAAATGAGAAACCATTGAACATTATCATAGGGTAATTCAAAAACCCACTAAATTATCTCAAAATATAGAAGAATATATAGAGCCTTATTCATACTATAAGATTCTTGAAAATGTCAAAAGGGTTAAAGAAAGAGAACCTACTATTTTTGAGGTAAAAACAGAGATTACAGAAATAAAAATAAAACTTTATGAACTTAGAAATAAAATTTCCAAATTCAAAAAATGTCCCACCAGTTCTAAAAGTCCTAGTTGGGAAGAATCATCAAACGATGAAACAAAAGGAAAAAAAAATCTCTCAAAGAAGAAGTTAATCAACTCTCTTCTAAAGAACTAAAAAAGTTGACATAGTCAATTATATTGACAAAATCGTTTCTAAAAAATGGTACTCAAAATTTATCATAATTGTTAACAAAGAATTTGCAATTGAAGTTGAAGCATTATTAGATACAGATGCTGATGTCAATTGTATTTATGAAGAGATAATACCGACTAGGTATTATTCTAAAACTACTCAAATTATTACAGCCACTAATAAACAACTATTGATAGTTAATTACAAACTATATGATGTAGCAATCTGCAACAATGGTGTTTGTTTATCAACCACCTTTATCATGGTCAAAATCTTTTCTCCTGCAGTTATTTTGGGAACTTCATTTTTTATCAATAAAATTGATCGAAATGGTCTTTTTACGACTGTAAAGGGGCATGAATTATTTTTTCCATTTACCATGCCTCCAAAAACTCATTCTATTAATTTACTATTAAATGTTCTTCAAAAGACATAAAATTTCCTTTTATCTTTACAAAATGAGGTTTCATTCAAGCTTCTTTGTGAAAAAACTAATTCTCCAAAAATTCAACAAAAGATAAAAGAAATTTTAGAAAATATTTTAAAAGAAATATGCGCTGAAACTCCTAATGCCTTTTTGGAAAGGAAAAAATATATGGTAATTTACCATATGAACCAAATTTTAATGAAAAATATATTCCAACTGAAGCTCACACTATTGCTATGAGTCCCAAACATCTTGAGCTTTGTAAAAAAAGAAATAATTATTAGATAAAGGTCTAATAAGGCCAAGTCATAGCCCTTGGAGATGTCCCGCATTCTATGTTGATAATGCTACAGAAATTGAAAGAGAAGCTCCTAGATTAGTAATTAATTAAAAATTACTTAATAAAGTAGAAGCTCCTAGATTAGTAATTAATTAAAAATCACTTAATAAAGTGCTTAGATGGATTCGATATCCAATTTCTAATAAAAGGGATTTACTGAATAGGCTTAATCAAGCCAAAATATTTCAAAATTCGATATGAAGTCAGGATTCTAGCAAATTCTTCTAAAAGAATAAGATAAATATAAAACGGTTTTCATAATCCATTTTGGACACTATGAATGGAATGTTATGTTGTTTGGGTTAAAAAATGTTCCTTCAAAATTTCAACATGTCATGAATGACATATATAATCCTCATATGGAATTTATAATTGTTTATATTAATGATGTGTTAATTTATTCTGCTAATATTGAGCAACATTTTAAGCACTTAAATATATTTATCAATACAAACAAGAAAGCTGGACTTATTGTTTCTGCAAAGAAGGTAAACTTTTCCAAACAAAAGTTAGATTTCTTTGTCATTATATTGAAAATGGACTAATAAATCCTATAGAAAGAGCAATAAAATTTGCAGATAAATTTCCTGATAAAATAACTGATAAAAATCATTTACAAAGATTTCTTGGAACTCTAAATTACATGGCAGACTTCTATAAAGGACTTGCATTTGATTGCAAACTCCTTTTTCAAAGGCTAAAAAGCACTCTTGTACTATGGACTAATAGTCATACTAATGTAATAATAAAAATAAAAGAAAAAGCAAAAAAGCTTCCATGTTTAGCTATTGCTAAAAGCACGAAGAAACAAACAAATGAGGGAACATCAAAGGCTAATAACCAAGCAGATGATGATTTATCTCAATTCGATCCTATTAAGAAATTCAAAAATGAGGAAACCACCTATGAAATACAATTATATCATAATGCGGTATTTTCTAATAGAAAAGAAAATGATGATCTAAAATATCCTTATGTCATCACTGCACATAAAAATTATGCTCCTGTTGAAACAAGCCTAATAGGCTTACCACCATCATGTGGCGCAATCATATCTGCTCAAATAGTTATCCCCTATTTTTGGCAAAAAACCTCAAGAATACTTTGAAACTATTCTAATAGAAACAGGCTCTGCTGATATTTTTCATATGAAAAGCCCTACTAAACATGGGTTTTCAAATTTTTTTATTAAAAATATCATTCCACCAACAAATTGGGGAATTCAGTTTTTTCAGCCTAGACAACTTTCTACATATAGAACCCTTCCCAACCTTTATACATATGATGATTATATACATGCTTGGGAAAATGTCCTCCTTTACAATAATTCTCAGAGAAAACATACATGGTGGATAAAGTTCGCCTTTGTTGAACCCTCTCAACCAAAAGTTTTTATTATTTAACTCATGATTGTGTTTGTTTTCAAGTAAGCTTCGATCAAGGTGGTCCAGACCATTGATAGTTGTCCAAGTGTTTCCACATGGTGCTGTTGAGGTTCAAGCTAGTGATCAAAAATTCAAGGTGAATGGTAAAAGACTCAATGTATATATTAAAGGTGGAGAACATGCTCATAAGTCCACCATCTCCATGGCAAACCCAAATTGATGAGTTTCAAAGACAAATCAAGTGCTTCTTGGAAGACAATCCAAGCATTTTATATTTTTTATTTATTTATTTTGTAGATTTATTTAGTTGTTTAATATTTAATTTTTTCTTTTCAGTTTGATAAAATCTGATGATTTTCATTTTAGGGTCTATTTCAAGTTTGTGGAAGTATTTGTAAAATAAAGAGTGGTATGTCAATAACTAACGCATACATATTCAATAGCTAAGATGGCATTTTGGAAAACGAAGCAGACACTAGGCACTAGAATACAACGCCTAAGTGTCGTAAATAAGTTGAACTAGAGAGAGAGAGAGAGAGAGAGAGAGAGAGAGAGAGAGAGAGAGAGAGAGAGGCAATGCAGTCAGTGCGTTGGATTCACAATGCTTAAGAGAGAGAGAAAGAGGCAGTGCAGTTAGTGCGTTGGATTCACAATGCTTAAGCACTGGGTTCACAACTCCGAAGTGTTAAATTTGATACCAAAAACCAAAAAATAAAATGGAGCCCAATGCAGTAAGCCCAGTGCCTAAGTGCTGCGCGAGAGGCAGTATGCCCAGTGCCTAGGCATTGGGTTGTTTAACAAACAGCAGCAACAAGCCCAACACTTAGGCGTTAGATCATTTTTTGACCTTTTTCCCGGCAGATGTGTCGAAACTCCCATGCACAGGCGGAGGTAGACTCAATTTTTTATAAATATATCTTTTATTTATAAAATTTAATAAAATTAAAGTTTTTGCCGCCTTTAAATTATGAAATTATCTCAGTTGCCCCCTCAAATTTTTATAATCTTATTTTGAATATGTAAATTTCAAAATATTCTAAATTATTTGAAACTTTATTTTTTTCAAAATTTTAGGTGCTTATTATTAATATAAAAATTTAAAAGGTATTTGTACTATTAAAACTTTATTATGATTTATCTCTACAAATATAATTTATATTAATCAAAAAATACTCATTATTGTTATTTTTTATACTTATTTGTTAGTTTTTAACTTATTTGAGTCTACTTTCTTTACTTATTATTTGAAATTATTCTAATTTTTATGCTGCAAAAAATCATAAGTGTAGGTTTTTCAAAATACATTTCATTTGGATAATGATTATAAAATAATACTCAGATGTATGCAATAGTTTTTGGAAGCAAGTTTGATTGACAAATCTATTTTTTACATGTTACTATAATTTTTTATAACGTTAAGAATTATTTTTATTTAAACAATAGCTCTCTTTCACAATAAAAATAATTAAGAACTTCATTAGTTTTTTAATATATTTTTAATTCATTGTTTTCTTATAATATTTTTTCATTCATATTTATGTAATTTATTTATTTTATTGAGTTTTCTTTGTCTAATACTTTGCGTTTTATTTACTTTTCAGTTTTGTTTGGTCCAATAAAAAATAGATTCCCATTTCATTTTTGTTACTATTTGAAATATGATTTCACAACATCACATTTAAAAAGTTAAAATTAATTTTTTTATTGAAATTTTTTTCTCAAGCAATCTTTTACAAATGTGTAACTACTTATATAAACTACGTTTTATTTGAAAAACCATTTTTTTTTTTCACAATAATAAGACAATTTTGAATACTTAATAATGATTCATAAGATTGTGATGAAATTGTAAGAATTACTCTAATATTAGGATTATATTTTCCAACATTGTAAGTTAGTTTTTGTTTTGTATTAAATTGAATTGGAATTGATTCTCATTTTCATTTAGAAGTCCTTTTTTTGTTCGAATACTTATGTAGATATGATAGGTATGAGAAATTTATGTACAAATATTATTTTTTTATTTATAGTTGTATTTATTTTTTAATAATTAAGTATTAAAAAAATCACAATAAGAAAATATTTTTATAGGTGAAAAAAATAATTAATATTATACTTTTATGATCGGACCTCGCACCCCTACACTGAAATTCTGGCTCCGCCCCTGCTCCCATGTATTGTTATAAGTGTCTTTCATTGCCAAATTTTGAACTAGTGGGTCAGCTGCGAGATCAAGCTACGGGAAAGTCAAGTTGACACACATTATTGGCACTGAAAAAATACCATTAGTTACATGGACATGTATTAATACATTCGTGAAATAGATCATGTGGCTTGTAGCATCCACTTCAAAGTGTATGAGTGGCTCAACCATAATATAGTTGGCAATGGAAATTGTTTTTGTACATAATAATGAGGATAAAGGAATGGAATAAAACATGCTTTGTTTTGTACAAAATAATTCAACATATCTTACTTAGGGAGGAAATTAGAATCAAAATCAGCACTTTTATCGTGTCTATAAATTTTGTTAGGATATTTTTCAGTTTTAGCATGAATTAATTTTCTTTTATAGGGTTATGATGTAGTCTAATTATGACAAATTGAATTATTCTATCAATTTAATTGATGATTTACTTTTTCTAGTTGAGTATTTTAATATTATTCTTAATACTTTTAATTAATTGGCTACTATTTAGATGATATGTTAATCATAATGACTCAATATATAATTTACGTGTCCAGTTCGTTATGTTGAATGCCATAAATTACATGTAATATAATAATATACTTGTATGGTTTGCCTAATCGTTTCATGAGACCCATAAAGTTTAATAAATTATTGATTGTTGTAATTCGCCATGTTTTCAAAATCGGACAAGCCGGCTCAACCAGTCCAACCAAAAACTGGAAGTTGGTCCGGTCCAATGAGGCCTATAAAACCGTTTGACCCAAATCGGTTTGATCGATTTTCATCTTCTATTTTTTATTTTTTTTAAAAAAGTTTAAATTTGATATTTTGTTATATTTATGTGATTATTTGTATTTTGTGTTTTGTTATATTTTTGTTATTTATTTATTTTTATATTTAAAATGCATTACATAATAATTAATTTATTATATTATTATTTTATAAAATAAAATAAAAAAATATAATTAATTTTCATTAAATCGGTCCGACCGGTTGAACCGCTAATTGTTAACAAACCCAATTTGATCACTGGTCCAATTATGAAAATACTGGTAATTAGCATAGGAATATAGTGTATTGTCAATTTGTAATATTTTCATTAGACTTAGAGAGAGACTAATGAAAAATTGGGAATTCTCGATTATCAATTAGAAAAATAAATTTAGACTGATGAGATAAGATATTCAATTTTGATTATTTACGGTGAAATCAGAAGCCCTAAGTTGCTTTTGCATTTGCTTAGTGCTAGCTTAGTTTTAGTTTTTTAATTGGCACTTTATTTCGGTTATTTAAATATAATGAGAGTTAACACAATTTCACTATTTAGTAATTTATCAGTTTTGGAGATAACGATAATTATTCATCACTCTATTATTTGTTAACAAAAACATGAACTTATATTCACAAATTGTACAACATTTAATCTTAGAAGAATGTTGACACACTGTTGATAGTTTGTGACCAAGACTAGTCATTGAAAATAAGATAATTGATACCAATTACTTATTCCATTTGGTTGTGGTAATGTGAATTTAGCCCTCGTGCTCATGAACTCAAATTGTAGAAAAATATAGTTCTTTTGCACAGCGTAATCTATAACTCTTCACTATTCCCAGCTTATGATTTGTTTATTTAATTGATTTTTCAGTAAATCGGAATTCTTGTTGTTAGCAAACATTAAACAAAAAATTTAAGACACTGAAGAAATTAATGGAATGTAGGCCTGTTGGGCCTGGCCCACCATTCCTAAAACTAATAGTTTGGTGGCCCATGGAAAATATCCAAATATTGAATAAGGCGTCTGATATCTAATCAGTGCAATGCATATGCTTTAAATAGTTTGGTGGCCCATGCTTTTTTTTGTTTTTTTGTTTTTGTTTATTTGTCTTTTTTTTCCTTTATATTTATATTTATATTATTTTTATTTCGTGCTTATTTGAATTCTGAACGGACACCATAAGCTCCAGGGGCCTAGTGGTCATTAAGCATATTAATCTACTTTTCAACGGGTTCCACTGGAGCCCATACGAACAAGTTCATTTGCTCATGGGTTGTAGGCCCAATAACACAACTATATTCCAGGCTCAGTGGGCCTAATAATATATGGTTTCAGTGGAAATTGAAAACTCATATAAAATACAATAGTATATGAAGACTAATGATCCACCAATGAAGTTTAAATTTTAAAGAGAATCCACCAATGATCCACTTTTCTCTTATGATTCTTCTATTAATAGATCAGGAATGCGTACTTATGATGTTAATTCTGAAAAATAAATTTGAATGTCACTTATAAGTTATTATAGCAATTTTTTTTTTTCGAGCCCGGACGGTGAACCTAGATTTGAAGGCAAATATATGTATAAGTTTCATTAATTAATATCATAAAAATGGTTTTGAGTTTCAAGAAAGTGACAAAAGAGGGAAATAGTGTGATTGCAATTTAGAAATTGAATCGAAAACATTAAAATTGTTATGGTATATATATTGATATACGTCATATTAATATTAAGTTACGAGCGAGTGCTCTGATTAAAAAATTAAATAAATTTATATATGCACACGTATCGTGTAATTAGTTGATACAAAAAAATAATTACATGAACAGATAAATTGAAAATTGTGATTTTAATTCAAATTATGGATCCATAATAGTTGCCTATTTGGAATAAAACAGCGGAATGTGCAACTGGATTAGTTTGAATGTGATACTTTTTATTCAATTCATCTACAACCCATTATCAAACAAAAGTTTTCAAAGGGTACAGAAACAATGTCAACCCTAACAATTCATTGGGCATCCATTCCCAATTTTTCAATGAAGGTCAACAGAACCTAGGATCTTGTTAGCTGTGGAAATTCCTACATCATCAGATACTACTATATATGCTATGCTAAATGTATAATATCTTATTATTCCAAGTTATTGGTTCCTATTTTTTTGTGCCACAGCTGTTAAATAATTAATTTGCAGTAAAACCTAATTTGAAATTTGACATTCAAGAAGTGGAATTATATCCACTTCCACTATAGAAGATTTTCCAGTCCACAGGGATGCAATGATTGGTGGAAAATAAGGTTCATAAGTCAGAAATCAGTTTGGTATATACACCAACAACTGTGAAGTTATCAAACTTACCAGAATACGAATTCTTGGAATTGACCTAATTTATTACTGATGGACTTAGGAGAACCAACATAATAGAAATTTCTTTTATCCTTTTTTTATTTTTTGTACTATGATTGGTTTCTTTTCTTTACTTGCATTTTTTCCACTTGAAACTTATTTAACTGCATTCGGCACACCATATATATATATATATTATCTTTTTTTGGCGTGTAAGAAAAAAATTAAAAAATAAAACTTATTCACTGTTATTGGTGCAATAATGGGCATCGTGGCAGGGAGAATGTATTAAAAGTAGATAAATCAATTCGATGATATTTCTGCAATATTTCATACACTGGCTATAGTACTCAGTGTTTATATTGGGCTTTGTTAGACTTATGGTCCATTTGATAGACGTAGACCGATTCCAAACAGTTCCTCTCTGTCCCATGGAGATATATAGAGACCCAAAGGTGAAAATTGAAATCCAATATAATATAATTATGGGCTCAATTTTATATCCAAATTGGACTTACATAGTTTAAATATTCTCTTTTCAGCTGCTGAACTCGTGAACAAATAATGAAAAAAGTTAATAAATATTAATCCAAAGCTGAAAAGAAAAGGAATTAAAACTTGACAACACATATGAATTTAATTTATCCATCTTCAAAACAAATATAACAATTTTTTTTTTTAAATATTTGTCCTTAAATGGACAGCAAATTAATCTAAAATTCTTAGAAAACATTAATTCGTATTTAATCTTCAATTATATTATGAAAAAAATTAAATCTGAACGAATTTTAATTAAACTGAACAAATTCCAATCACAAGCTCTCCTCATATAATTTATTTTTCCACAAATTATATTATAGTTTAATCAATCTTAAGCTCAGTCAGCATAAAAGATTAGATTAAAGTCTTAATACTACCATATAAATGGTCCCTTTATAAGAAAACAGTATATATATATATACACACACACACATGTATATTTATTTCCCACTGTTAAAAGTTGAAACACTTTTTTCTTTCTCCTCTATTCTTTTCTTTCTCCTTTTGAAGACAGCTTCACTAAATTTCTTCACCAACTATTCTTGTTTCTCAATTAGGGTTTTGAATAAGGAAAATCAAATAGAACGAAAATGTTTTTCACCGGTGATCCATCCACGCGAAAACGGGTGGATTTAGGTGGTCGGAGCTCCAAAGAGAGAGACCGGCAGAAGCTTCTAGAGCAGACGCGATTGGAAAGAAACCGACGCCTCTCGGTGCGTCAGCAGAATTCTGCTGCTCTCAAAATCCAGGTTTTTTCTTCTTCTTCTTCTTCTTCTTCTTCTTCTTTTTGTTTGTTTGTTGTAATTCCTGATTTATGTTTTTTTTTTTAATATGATTATTCGTATTCTCATGGATGATTAAGTTGAGTACTAAAATTTGTGGGGAAATGCGGTATTTTGTTCATTTCAATAATTAATTGCAAAAAATTAGAAACCCAGTCTTGAAAACAGGGCGCTGAAGCAAAAAATTAAAAAAAAGAGTGGAGTAAGATGTTAATTTGGTGAGATGTACTGTTTATATCATTATTGATAGCTTTGAATTGGGGTGGAATCGAAGCAGCTTTTAGATTCTTTTTTGTAACTTATTTTGAAGCTGCTTTGCTAATTATCAAGTTAAATGCCCTAAGCCAGAGGAAAAATTAATGAGAAGAAAGACGAATTAGTTGTCGAAAAATGTTGAATCTTTTTAGTGGCAATAGTTCCGGTCTTCATAAAAGAGTGGAATAAAGGAGTTGTTAGTTAAAGATAGTTTTTGGCATTGTTGAGTACTTGATTTGAAGAATAATGAAGCAATTCTTACATCGTGTTTGTTGTCAAGAAATGGGAACTTCACAACTGGAATTGGAAATGCTATTATTCGAATTTCAGTAGAATTTTAATTGATTTCAATTCCATGATCTCAATCTTATGAATGCAAACACATTATAAATTTTCAACAAATTTAAGAAGCAAATGGGTTCGACGTATTTTCCAATTTTTTTATTTAAATTAAAAAAGAAAACTAACGTTTGGAGCTATTGTTTGTGACAATGATTTGGGTTTTTGAGATATGGAAGCTGGGGATGCACAGCATTCTAGTTGATCCCATGTTAGAGTGTTGATATTTGAAATTATTTGAATTCTAAAACATAAACTCTCCATAAAGAATGCTGGATTTGCTGTACTGCACCATATTATTTGATTGGAACAGAAACTATGGCTTGCCTATGAATGTGAGGTCTGTATAGCATTTAACATCTCATAGAAAATCTTTTTAATTTTATAGGCAGGCATGTGCATTTTTCTCTTCCATACAAGAAAAATTGTATTGTTCCTGTAAAATATGACATAAATGAAATATTGATCAGTGTATGCCCAAAAGTTGGGTTTTTATTGATGCACACATTATTTAATAAAAAATGCCAAACTATGAAGTAAACATACGCTACCTTGTTTTCGCGGGGGGGGGGGGGGTGTGGGGGCAGCGGGGGCAGGGGCATCATTGCAGTACAAAGTGTTGTAAATTTCTTGGTTAAGGCTATTTTTGCGCTAGGGGCAAAGACACAGCTAGTGAGGTTCTATGTTTCTATTGCTGTAGAAAACTATTTCCAAACCCCCTTTACGACCTGGGCTTAGCCCAGGCCTTTGGGAATTTCTGGAAGGGCTCCCTCTAACCCAGGGTAAAGCCCTACATAAAAAATAAAAAAAGACAGAAAAAGAGAATTTTTTTTGGTTAGGACGAGAAACAGGACTTATAATTCTATGATGTAGTCAAAATTAGAGCTAATTTTGATTTTGCTGATTATTTTGGTAGTCTTCTGCATCTGTATCTTCTATCTGATCCATGTATTATGCCAGCAAGAATTTGAATTATTGTGGTCTGCACTTTTTCTGGAATTTTTTAGGATTCTTTCCTGCCACAAGTGACATAAAAACTGGAGACAAGGATAATGTCATTGTCTGAGCAGTCATTTATTCACAACTTGTCACCTGCAGTTATCATTGAGTTCTTGCTTCCAATGTATGCTACGAGTTGCTTGTATTCAAGTATAAATTTATACAGATATCAGTTGTTATCTTTGCCAAACGAGTGGATACTTGATAAAATACATAGAAATATCATCAGATTGTTTTCCTTTTGTGTGTAGCTGTATTGTGGATTTTGATGGCATCCATAAAAACTCTATATTTGTCAAAAGATCACAAACATTGCAAATGTTTCCTGCCTCTGGAACGTTTACTAAATTGTTTTCTTTAATGCTTCTGAAATATTGAGCTGCATTATGTAAGCAGCATGGATAAGTTTAAAGGCGCACATACAACTGCATAACATTGTCAGTATTGTAATATGTGTTCATCAGCTAGTAATGGCAAGATTACAACAGAGCAATTGACGTCCATTTTCGTTCTCTTTCAAGTAGAAAATCCATGTTGTCACAATCTTGTATTGCAATTCTTTTCAAGGGGTTTTGCTTACCTGATTGAAGTCTTGCATTTCTTAACGAGGGCATCTGCATGTAGGGTTCCTTCATTTATGATCTGGCAAAATGCCTCTCTGTAAATTTGGATGATATTATAAGGAAGAAGAGCTTAGGGGAACAGTAATCTTTTTTCTAAAATCTGCTGCACACTGGATCCAAATTCAATCATTTCTATTGCAGAGTTCTGCATGAAGATACTTCAACAGAGGTTTTGTTTGTCTCCATTGAAAAAGCTGTGAATTTTGTGGACGAGTAGTTGATGGGGTTTCCAGAGGAGAAACCTGTAGGATTAAGGATGGAGCTGATAGCTTTATTTTTTAATTTAGCTAACAGATTAATTACTTCTCACAGAAATGCTTCAGAGGAAGAAGGGTGGTGGAGGCTGAACGCTGCAAAGTCCGTGAAAAGTTTTTCTTGACCTATGGGCAGTATTGTCAAGATGTCAATAGGTGCTCAATTAGATCCATAATTTGTGTTACTTGAAGTTTTTCTGTATTTTAGGTTCTGTATGTAGTTGTACATATCAGTGTATTACTTTCTTCTGTTTTCAGTTGTAGTGTTTTCAAATCATGTAGTTTCTCTTGCTCTGCTATGGGGTTCATCCTATGTCTCATAACTGCATCTTGTCATGCTCATATTCAGGCACTGCTTTGGCCCAGATTCAGATTTTCTCTACCAGCTTCTTTTCTTCTTTAACCCAAGATATGTGGCTGATTTTTCTGCCCTTGTGGAGACATGCCGATTGCTTCTTGAATTTGTTAATGATAGTGGTGCGTTCCTTCGTTACCTTGACATGTCTTTCGAATGTTGTTTGTGTTGCAGATATGGGATACCCGATGTTATTTTTGAACATGATTGGAATTTGATTATTGTGACTTGTTGTCCTGGTTGCTATTTCTGACGTATCTTTTACATCCTTGTGGTATTTGCAAAATTTTGTACACCCTTGTTTTTTATCTTCTTGCATGATCTCCTTTTAATCTATTATTACCAAACTTGGTGACGTGCAATCAAAATTTTACGGATGAAGGTTAATTCTAGGGTTGAATTGTTTATATCACTGTACTCGATGTTAAACTTCATGATTCCATGCATGACAGAAACATATTCAAATGGCTGGGAATAATAAGTGTAAGATAAATGTTGCGTTCTTTTTGCTATGAAATAGTACCTAGTCGACATCTTTTTTTAAGATGTATTAGAACTTTATAAGCACGGGTGATATGGTATCTACCTGAAATGGGAGTGTTCACTTAGCGGCATTTGTGTTTTTCATTTTTAATGAGTGATTTTGGTGCTTCTTTATCTACGGTAATTCTAGCAAGTTGTTGATGACATAATATAAATGAAATTCTTCTATCTTTGTCAATTTAATCTTTTAAACCATGCGGTCAATTAAGATGGTACAAAATTTTGCGTTGATAATTGTCTGTGTTAGTCCCCTGTAGAAAAGCACTAACCATCTACTTGAGGTGTCCTGTGTAGTACATGATCGATGAATTGAACTCTTCCCTTTCTAGTAGGTTAAGATTAGGATGACAGGATGAGAATTGCTGTATGCAGGTGGTATTCATGCTAGGTATATGCTCATCTTTGTTGGCTGAATTTTTCATGTCGTCAATTTTGCCTTAAGTGAATATTTATATCCACTAGTTGAGATACATACATCTGGCTAACCTAAATTAGCTTTTTATGCTGCATATCTGCTCTTTCTATTATATTTTTTTATAAATATAATACTAGCATTGTGATAAATTTGTCTTATTGACTGTTGAACTCAAGACTTTATTACTCCTAGTGATGCCTGATTTTTGCTTGATGTTTTATTTTTGTTGTTTCTCAGTCAAGGGACTAGTCCTTTTTTTCTGTCTTTGTTCCTTCTGGGATAAATCCTTTGCACGAGAGCCAATATATCATGATTTCAGCAACTTGGCTCTCTTAATATGTAGATGCGATTTTTTACAGTTTATTTTGGTGGTTGTTATAAAGTTGCTGAGAAAAGTTTTTGTTTTGTTGATTTTTTTATGCATTTGCATGTATACTGTCTAGTTCGGGTGCATATGTAGCTGTTATGTCTTTCAGTGGATTGTCATGCATTTCCTGCTGCTTCTACTTTGACTTTTAAAGATTGTTCTTCTTATTTTGCAGTTAATAGCTTGATCTTGTTATTTATATTGCCTATTCTTGCAGCAGGGGATGTAATGAGCCTCTTTGCAGGCATGGATTACTCATCCAAGCGTGGTCTAGTGGAATACAGGATTAAGAGTCTTGCTTATGCTTGCATTCGTGCGATCTACGAAAATAGGTCTGTTTCTAGGGGGCCCTTTAGTTCTTTTGTGCCGCACTTCACATCAACTCTTTCCATTATGTTGGATCTATGAGCCTCCCAAATTCTCGTTCTGCTATCTCAAGTACTATTTAAGTCAGATTGTAAATAAAGTTGTCCATATTCTATGATGATTTATTACTAATCAATTTCAAGTTTCCATCTTTGAATTATGATTTTAAATATAACAAGACCTAATTGATGAAAATAACATTTACATTTCTTATATGACCATCAAATGATAAGGCTGTCTCCTGTGCAACTGTAAGCTTATACTTCTTTAGTAATCAGTCATATCCCTTTGGTTTTCACAGGAATCAGTTGAAAGATCAGTTATTTTTTGCACCTGAGAAGTCAAATCGATCAGCAAACGTCTTACTAGAGGCAATAATTTTGTTGATTGACCTAAGGCTTCCTTGGGCTTGTAACACTGTCTGCTATTTGTCACAAAGGAATATGTACTCCATGTTCAGAGAAATAATCCTGATGGGGAAGGTACTCCTCCACGCAGGCATGAGATTCTGTTCTCTATTCAGTTACATGGAATGCAGAGACTTGTTTCCGTCTTTAGCATTTGGTTTTTTCCCCATTTAGTGCTTCAACATAATACATCAGTAATTTGATGGTTTTCCCTTCTTATAGGGAGTTGTTTATATGGTATACAGGTTTTTATTGATGAGGTTTGGGCATTCTTTCTTACTCTAGTATCCGTTTTCTGGGAACTGAAAATAGTGGTGACCCTCTTATATCTCCAATTAATCCTTTTAAATTAAGATCAAATTTGAGGGGCTTTTATGTAGGAAAATTTGTTGTTACTGCTGCTTTTGCAGTTACTGACTTGAATTTTAAGGAGTGTGGAACTGCAGTAAAAAAATTGTGCCCTTGTTAACACTCTGAAGTCTGAGGTTCTTCTCCATATCTAAGATAAAGAGTAGTCTGTGTGAATTGTTCAATAGTCTTACTTTCCATGAATGTTGCACATTCAATTGACAGATAATCAATGATATGGTGTCATTTCATTGACTGTCTTGTTGGCTGAGCAGTACTTAAGTTTACTTTGTAGTATAAAGTCTATCTCCAATGATTTTCCGTAGTTTTAGATTGTGTTGTTGCTCCTGCTCCATGTGGGATCATGCAGTGTAAATAAAGATCAGCTAAGAAAGTCCCCATGCTATTATGACATATGGATGTGCTTAGTTACTTTGTGTTGTAACCTGTCGGTGCATGAATTATATGAAGTGTATCTAAGCATAATACTAATAGGTTTAACTTTCTTGAGCGCGTCTCAAAGACATATGACTTGGTGATGGTTATTCCTGATATATTGTCTTTATTTTGTCTCATTGCTTACATTTGTTGATTGTTTTTTGTTTTTCATTAAGAACATAATTGACATGCTTTAATTTGTGTAGAAAAATTTTCAAGGTTCTACTGGAATTATCTCTTCATTGGAGCGCGTTCTTGCCCTTATTATTTCTCACGTGGATCAAGCATCTTGTACTTGTTCAAATAGTGATCCTCGATGGAGCTTCTCATCCCAGATTCTTATAATTCCTTTCTTGTGGAGGCTATTTCCACACCTGAAAGAGGTAGTTTGCACTGTCATTCTCTATTTATAAATCGTCGTTATTATCCTTATTCTGGTAAGACAGGAATTTAGGTGCACTGGGTATTTAGGTGAAAATATATTTGTGTTAATTGCTATGACAGATTTTCTGAATCTAACCCTGTCTAATCTCTGCTATATAGTTAGTATATACTGATTGCGTACGATTCTGAACCTAACATTGTATATGTTGTCTATAGCTGCAGCTAAATTTTAATCACATCTAGTATGTTTGTATCTTATGATAACTATTTCACTAACTTTAATTCCATATCCAGATTTTTGCTGCACCGCGGTTAAGTCAACATTATGTTCATCAGATGGCATTATGTGTGAAAGATCATATGAATGTTTTGCCTGCTGATATATCAAGTGATTTTCCCAGTTATGCCTGCCTTCTAGGAAATCTATTGGAAGCCGCTGGGGTCGCTGTCGCTCAGCCTGGTTCATTTGCTTGGGTACAGGAATTTTCTGTCTACTTTCTGGACGATCTTCCCTTTCCACCTCTGTACTCGTAGCATATACTGGATATTTCACAGTTTGTAAATGTTGTCGGCTGCTATCTAATGGCAGCATTCGATTATCACCAAATATTTTAAGCTTTCTTTGGTTAGATGGATTCTAAATATTCTTTCATATGCTGCTCATAGAACTGATTTTATGAATAAAAAATTTCTCATCTGTTTTGGCTTTGTTTATATCATTTCCATAGAATAATTTCTAATGATCACTGAAAATAACATGGGTGTTGGGCATAATTCAGAAGAGGTAGAAATGTCTCCAAATGGCATGTCAAAGGGATATGGTGTAGTTGTCAGAATACTAATGAATTTGTCTTCTCTTCTATGACTGTCCAAAATATTAATGGCTTGATGCCCCTTGCATGATCTGATCAACTCTATGATATTCCTCCAAGAGTCCCTTGTGAGTGCGCACTGTCAATTTTCGATAGATCATTGTTGTGTTGTCAATGTGCTATGAATTCTGTTTCATTAAATGTTTTTAGCTGATTGAAGATGACTGCTACCATCTCCTTTCTTTGTTTTACCATATTTTGTTTTCTTATTTTCATATTAACTTATTCATTTGGTTCTAAAATTGTTACTTATGGTCTCTATTTCATCAGGCTATAGATTTTGAAACTGTTGCAACATTTTTGTTGCAAGCACTTCCTCCTCTCCAAACATCAAATCAAGGAGGTAAGGTGTGCCCAGTTTATATAGTAGAGTTCAATTGTATTTTTTAATATTTAGATATTATCTTCATTATTGGACTGTTGACTTGGTTTAGATTTTTTCATGTATAAATGAGCTGTTCCTTTCAACATATTTTCTCTATGCAACCTACTTCAGATTCTACAATGGGTGAAGATGAAATGCTCGTTGGTGATGAGCTAACGGAAATAGTTTTAAATAGGGATTTGGAACAACAGATTTTCATTGCTCTAGATCTATGCTTTCTTCGACAATTGCTATACCTTCTTGCACTGTTAATGCATCTTGTGCATGTCAAATACAATAATATTTTTTCCCTTTAGTCTAAAGCAATGTGTTTGTATGCTTTTCTTGAGCAGACAAACGTGTTTTGGGGGAGGGGGGGGGGGGGGGTGAGGGATGGATTTCTCCTACAAGTGGTTCACCTAAAGGCAAGCCTGATGATAGAGGGAGGTGGCTGCTGTTGGTGCAACTTGTTCTTTTCTGCATGTGACTTTCAACATTTTGCCCCTTGAGCGAATTATGACTGTACTAGCATATAGGACAGAACTTGTCCCCATTCTATGGAACTTTATTAAGAGATGCCATGAGAACGAAATGTGGTCTTCCTTGTCTGAGCAATCAGCTTATCTGCCCATGGATACGCCTGGTTGGCTATTACCCTTTGCCGTTTTTTGTTCTGTTTACAACTAAGAATTTTTTGTGTTAATTTGTACCATTCTGATCTTGTTTATTTCACACCCTGTGATAGCTGGCTCATAATTCAAGTTGAGTTGATGGCCTTAATGATCTTTTTCTGGATCAGGCATATGCTAGTGATTGTTGAGAATGAGGAGTTTTATGAACAGGAGAAGCCACTGTCACTGATGGACATCAGATTGTTAATTGTCATCTTAAGACAGGTAACTCCTATACCGTGTGATTCATTTGACATTTCACACTTCATTGAAGCTTCAAAGAAGGTTTTAGCATGGTAGCTTAAAGTTGCACTGGTATTGTGGTCATTTTGTGACCAAAGACAGCAAGATATAGCAACAATCCCCAGGACATCACTTTAGGTACTATGTATTCCGACACAATGTACAGTTGCAAATGCATTTTGACTTATGAAGTTAAAGAAATGAGCCAAACAGCTCCTCAAGTGCAGCATCTTGAGCCTTACAAGGGGTGACTGTCTAATAGCAAAATTAGCTGTTGCTCAAAATTTTCTCATTCAGTGAACGCTGCAGGAGAAATAATCAAGAAAGATCTAATATATGTCATTGAATTTAGGATGTGATCTATGAGAGTAGAAGCTATAACCTTCATTTATTTAGTTTGGATGGTTTAACTCTACTTTATGCGAAGCCCTCAAACTCTCTCTTATATATCCAAAAATGAGGGCTTGACAAAATAAAATACACTTGCATTTGGGCAGTACCTAAGGAAAATCAATCATGTATAATTCGGGTGGTTGTGTCATTTCTGGTGCTTTAATATTCTTATTTCTCAAAATGTTGTAACGCATGGATTTGCTCCTTGTCTAGGCGTTGTGGCAGATTCTTTGGCTCAATCCCATGGCAACACCTAATTTCTTAAAGTCTGCAGATGGTCCTTCTGCTATGAAGGGGCACCCCATAGAATTTCTTCAGCACAGGGTTTGCGTTGTTGCTTCTGAGCTCATGTCACAGGTACATTAGGTCACTTGCTTGAAGGTTTACAAATTTTGAAAATGCTCTTGAAATCTTATGAGTATTTTCATTCCATTTTTCTCAGCCTTAATATTCTCAAGGTGCGAATACTATGCTCCATTTTTAATCCGTCTAACATAGAAACTCTTTTTAGTTGCAAGACTGGAATAACAGACAAGAATTTACCTCCCCTAGTGACTTGAACGCTGATGGTGCCAATGATTTATTTGTCTCAGGTAATATAGTTCTGTTTGCAATGTTGGATGTCCAGAAAAATAATATTTACTGACTGGCCACTATAATGTGCAATCTTTCCCAGGCGATGACAGAGAATACAAGAGCAAATGACATTCTAAAACAAGCTCCTTTCATGGTTCCATTTACAAGTATAGCTAAAATATTTAATGTGAGCGTTTAACTTGCTGCACCATATTTTTCTTGGTAGATTGCATGTAGCTTAGTTCTCAACTGTTGGTACATAGTATATGAACTATTTGCATCTGGATTTTGTAGTTACATTTTATTTCTTTAATCCATTGATGAATGGTAAAATTGAACTTTGCAGTCACAGCTAGCATCTATGAAAGAAAGAAACAGCGGCGCTCATGCTATTTTTACGAGAAACAGATTCAAAATAAGAAGAGATCATATTTTAGAGGATTCTTTTAGCCAATTAAATTCATTAGCTGAAGAGGATCTTCGAGGAGTGGTGAATTTCTCTCTCTCTCTCTCTCTCTCTCTCTCTCTCTTATTTTCTGCTGTTTTTTGAAATATATGCTCTAACTTTTAATGTCTCTTTTGCATATATAGACCATGTTATTTTGAAGAAATTTTTTTCCGAACTTGCTAGCTAATGTTGCTGTGTCTGATTTGATGCATACAGATTCGTATAACTTTTGTTAATGAATTTGGAGTCGAGGAGGCTGGTATTGACGGTGGAGGAATTTTCAAAGATTTCATGGAAAACATTACTCGTGCTGCATTTGATATCCAGTATGGGCTATTTAAGGTTGTGATTGTGCATACTGATTAAGACATGTTTTTTCACCTGTGGCCTCTTCTTTGATGTGCTTGCGTGCGTATTAATGTGTCAATTGCTTGAACTTACTGATATATGTGAATAATATGATGAAATAAGCAGCCTAAAAACATTTACTTCCAGTTGAAATCAGAATTTGACTCGAACCTTTTCTCAAGGATATGCACTTAAGAACAATCAGACAAGGATAACTCTTTCCCCTTCTCCAGGAACAGAAATAGTGAATTGGTGATAACCAGACAGCCTCTGGATCAGCTGCTACTTTTGATCTGCCACTTGGCAATTTATGTGAAAAGCTCATTGAATCCACATTCAGAAAAAATACCTAGATTACAAACCAAGAGGAGACATTTGAATTCATGATTTATGTCACATAGGAAGATTTATGTTTGGTGCACTCTAATTAGAAAGGATTAAGACCTCTAATCAATTTTGATCGACAGCAAGTTTACCAGATAACAGAACAATCATATGGATGAGACACGTTTTCTACTAGCTGCTTGGTCTAAAATATGTATATTTTGCCATTATAAAACACACACACACACACACACACACACACACACACACACATATATATATATATATATATAAAGCATACATATATCTTGGGCATCATAATATCTTGTCTTCCTTTGGCCTGACTCCAGTTTAGCTATGAGAGAGATATTCTTAAGTTGACAAATTGGTTGGTATTAGAGAGAAGAATACATCATAGAGGTTCTAAATTTTAATTCTAACAATTGGAAAAATTTCTCAAAAGACGAACCAAAAAGTCATTGAAGGTGGGATGAAATATGAGCTCTAGTTTTGCTACTAATGCAGTCACCACAATGGACCATTTTATTTTATTTCCAGTTCTAGATAGATTGCAAGATTTCCATTGTTAGATTCTATGTTTGTCTATTGTTGGCAAAGGACGACTGATATTGGTTACTTATTTATATGATATGTTGTTTTCTCACCCTGGAGGTTAGATTTATGCTCATTTTTGTAAAGGTTTCCATTTTTGGCAAGTGTGATAAATTGAAAATTTTAATTCTTTTGGCCAGTAATTGGTTTTACTTATCTTTCTGATATCGCTTTTGTTCAACACATTCTTGCATATTTTGAAAGATTTACATAATTTTTAATTTCCCATTAAATTGAAGTGCTGAGAAATTTTAACTTTACAAGCTAAACAGTTTCAGTAAATTTGCAGTGAGTAAAATAACATAAGTTCTTGAATTCCAGTTAGTAACAAGTGAAAAGTATATATTTTTCATCAAATATGATGCTGAAGTTTAGAAAAATTGATTCAAAGGGCTGAATCAAGCCCTAAAAGCAAACGAGAGAAAATATTTAGTTAATACCCCATCTTTGTACATTAATAAATTGAATTTATGCTCTTCCTGGACTTAGAAAGACTTAACACTTGAGAAAATGGCTATAAGTCTGCGAGACCTTAACAACTACACGAACTGTCTGAGAAATGTTTCGGCTAGATATTTCAAGCAAAATTTGGCATTCAGTTTAACTCGTCAAAGCCAAAACCCATGTTGTTAAGGTCAACTGCATGAATCCTCATCTTCTTCTCTGGTCTATCGCTGGATAACACCAAATTCTAGTTGACTAGGATATGAAATTATTACATGGATTCTCTTCTATCGCTCCGCTTTGTACCTGTAGTTGTTGAAACTATGGACAGCACAAAATCTGCAACTGGATTGTTTCTCTTAATAAGTTTGAGTTGCAGAGTACTTGTTTTGTTAGTTTAATTGCTCTATTTTTATTTCTCATCTTCATATAACAGTATAATTTCCTGTTATTTCATGGTAGTTCCTAGACTGTATTTCATATTTGGCTGGTTACACGTCTAGGAAACTGCGGATCACCTCCTCTATCCCAATCCTGGATCTGGACTGATACATGAACAGCATCTTCAGTTTTTTCACTTTCTTGGGACTATTCTTGCTAAGGTATTGGACCCGTGGTTTATTCATAACATGTCCAATAGTTTCTCAATACTGCTTGTAACTACATTCTTAGAGCCATAAAATGTTTGTTTCTGACCATGAAGGTTGTGAGTTTGCATTCTCTGCAATGGGATTTACCTTTATTTATAAATATGCTCACTCTATTTTAGCAGATTTTGGTGTTTCATTTTTTTAGAGTAGAGCTTGTGTCCCATTTTAAGAGTGGTTACCTTGAATGAAGACTGGATTTTTCACTTGGTTGTTTATGTGTAGCTCAGTTGAATCATATAACATAACTGGTTGCTATGTCTTGTTTTGATATCAACCGTAGGTCCTTTATGCGGTGCACGCTCCACATTCAAGTTATGATGACAGTGGAAAAACTTCTAATAATTGAAATTGATGTTTTTTGCCTTATAAATAGCAATGCTTTGTTTCTTCTATCAATATAGATGCATTTTTCTTCTTTCCTTTTATTTTATTTGCGAAGACCATGATCATTGTCAATTTTGTTCTTCATATTTTTTCATTTATGGGAGAATCATTTTCCAAATGACAAACTGCTCATCAGTTCTCCAAACAATGCAAATTTACTTTAAGGCTCTGTGTGCTTAAAAATTTTGCACCTCATGATGTTTTATAACATGATATTTATTTATGTAGGCAATGTTTGAGGGGATTTTGGTTGATATACCATTTGCAACATTCTTCTTAAGCAAACTGAAGCAAAAGTAAGTGCTCCTTTGATGGCTGTGCTATAAATTTGGTGCTTGCTAGGGGGTACATATTTTAATAGCTATACTTTGAGTTCTAAATGATGTGAAATCATTGAATGTGTGGGAACAATTTTCCCAGACAAAATTCAAAGAAAATCTAAAACTAAAGTAAAACAGAACATTTGTGATTGAAGGTTGGGCCTTGCAATTACGTAGCAGATGGGTATTCTTCCTTATCTTGTATTCTGCACACTTTTTTTTTTTTTTTTTTTATGGTGGAAATCACTATATATGTTTTGCTGTTATGCTTCCATCAGAAAGCCGTTAAGGTGCTTTGTTCTCAAACTCAGCCTGATAGTAGTCCATCCCTTTTGGGTTGTGTGTATGTTATATATCTGGGGCTGTGAATCTCTGTTGCAGTTGGTTTAGTACTCACGTTTTGAGGCTTCCCATTAATTAAAGGATGAAACTTTTTTGAGCACAAGATGTATGCATGCGTGTGGATTATTTGCAGTGAAGGAAATACATGATACTTGCAAACATATGGACCTTAAATCAAGACTACTTGGCTTTTATCTTTAATGAAAAAAGGAAATATTTGCATTAACAAGTCTTAATAACAACTCTATAAAATCTGCACCTTCACTAAACAATTTGCTGTAGTTGATGGAGAATAATAAATGTTACCCTTTAAAATTGTGCTTAAATTGTTTATTCCTGCTGAGTTGTTTTGTGTTCCATTCTTTTAATTTGGATTCTTTATCTTTCCACCTTTGTTATTATTGCCTTTTATTTGGATGGGCATTACACACGCTTCAATAAATTGCAATTTGTATTTTTACTGCTCAGGTATAACTACTTGAATGACTTACCCTCCTTGGATCCAGAATTGTATCGCCATCTGATTTTCCTAAAGGTGAATTTTCTTCACCTCCTTCACCTTAACCTTCATGTAATATCTCCTGGTTAAAACTTTTGCTTTTTCTCTTTTTCTTTTTCTTGAAAATAAAGTAAAGAAATTTTGCCTTCACTTCACATATTGCAGTTACAGAGATACTTTTTCATTTATCTTTCCATCTTCTATCCATACCTTCTCAAGTTTGAAAATAATAATGTCCTTAGAAGTGGATTATTAACTCTCTCTCCCCTCATCACATTGAGAAACAGAACCTTTTCTTGCACTAAGTATTTCAAGACAATGGTGACAGCTATGTGAAATTATGAAGCCATGCCAACCACCTTAAGTCTAAGATTATGGCAAATAGGGTACAAGGGGTCAGATCTTTGTGGTCTTTTCAGTGCCTGATATGTGTGCTACTTGAAGTGGATTTTTTGTTTAAAAGTCTGGAAGATATGATGCAGAATGGCCAATTTATTTGTACTTAGAGCTAGAAGTGTGATGGCAGGATCATACAAATATTGAGTACAGATGCTAAAAAAGTGGTTCATGAAGCATGATGTTAAGAGTAGCACTTCAGATTCTCGAGTAAGTGAAGTACGAATTTTCAGGTTACTGAAGTTCAGTTCATTAGAATGAGAACTGTAGAATAAAAGTCAGCTCCCAGCCTCCCATGCAAGGTTTGTTGTTAGTTGCGTACAATCTAGTTGCAAGGAGCCGAGTACTAAACTTAAAGTGATATTTTGGTTAACAAATACTGAAAGTTGGAACTTGCACTGTAATAAAATCCCGTCAAATATCTATCTATAGTTTAATATAGCCACCTTATCTTAAAGCCAAAGCTATTAATGGGGAGAATTGTTCATTCTTATGTTCAATTCGCCTCTCTGTGGTGCCGGGATAATTGGCAGGAAAACAACAAAAAATCCCTGGTAAAGAATATCCTTTTATGACCGTCCTTTTCCTATATCGCGATCATTGCCTTTCAATCTCCCCGTGACTCAATGGCAAGAGCCTTATAGCTTTCTAATATATATATGTATATATATATATTTTACTTTCTCTATGATGACTTGCAGCATTATGGGGGTGACATTTCCGAGTTAGAGTTGTACTTTGTAATTGTTAACAATGAATATGGGCAGCAAACAGAAGAAGAGCTGCTTCCAGGAGGAAAAAACATCCGTGTCACGAATGAGAATGTCATCACATTCATTCATCTGGTAGCTAACGATCAATTGAATTTTCAGGTAGTAAAACCTTCCCAAATTTGGTTGTTGTCTAAGTTTTCAAGCCCATCCTCTCACCCGGCCTCAAGCCACCCAAAGAAAAGGAGAAAAAGAATTACAGAACATTTAAAACAAAATCACCACCCTCCCAAGAAAAATAAAAGATCAAATTAATGGAAACATGGTTCAAGCTATTGTAAAATCTTGATATTTTATGCAGATATATCAACAAAGTTCTCATTTTTTGAGAGGGTTTCAACGGCTAATTCCGAAAGATTTGATTGACATGTTTAATGAGCATTAACTTCTGGTACTCGAGGTTATATTATTTGGAAAATATGGTTTATGCTTGAATTTTACTCTTTTAGTAAGTTCTCCTTCATGGTAAAATTACGGATAAACTTATTCCTTGGACAATAGTAGAGCTTTGGTGTCAGAGTTGGTAGTGATGAAACTGGATTCTGAACGTAAAGTTTTTATTGTTGATAGCTAACATGTATACCCATTATTTGAATCAAATTTGTCAATATATTTCTTTGGTGTAATTGCAAACCTGAGTGGCCACAATTGATAAGGGATCGCAATAGAGCTGGTTTGGCCAAACCAAGTAACATGTTTTTTCGATAGGAGCAACTTAAACTAAAATATTAAAAAATCATTAAAACATTGAAATCATTACGAAAAATAACATACGCATACTAGTAATTGTTGCACAGTCGAAGCATGTGCTTAGTTTTAAAAGAGTAATATTTTTAAGATGTGTTATGCATATGTTTATCTAAAGAATTCATGTAGTTACTAATTTTTAGTTTTTATTTTAGTACTCCCTCCATTTGTTCATGTTTGACTTAGCACTAAGTTTTAGATAAGTCTGAATTTTTTTAATTTTAATCTTAAAAGTAGTGGCTTAGAGTAGGCGGTTTCATATAATTACTTTAAGCGAGAGGTTGTTGCTAAGAAAATTGCCATGTTAGGCAATAAGACGACATTCGTGGGTGTCCCAAAAAGAAAATTGGAGCTGCATATGTTTAACATAGCACTGAGTTTTAGATGAGAGTAAAAAAAACTGAAAGTTCTGTGAATTTTTATAATTTTAACCTTGAAAGTAGTGGCTTATGGTTGGCGGTTTCACATAATTACTTTAAGCCAGAGGTGTTTACTTAAAAAATGCCATCTTAGGTAATAAGACGGCATTTGTGGATATCCCAAAAAGAAGATAGGAGCATTCAATTGCTGATAGGAAGAGTATATGAAGAAAAAAAGTGAAAGATATGTTTGAAAAGTTAGCTGATAAAGTAAATTAATAAAATAAGATAGGGATGGCACTGGAAAAATACCAAATGCATTTCCACGCCCAAGAGTCCATGTGGGTCTCTTAAATAATATGATGTAATATGATTAAATCCAGTATCAGCACCAAGCCGGCATGGCTTTAAAAATGTAAATATAATCCACCTTATGAACTGTTAGACCCTATCACATTGCCATCCTTACACTCAATGTGAACAATTTGACTTTTTTCGCGAAGAAGCTTTGCACTTTCCATGGCCTAGTATGGCTTGGTTTAGTGGTTCAAACATAATGGATGGAATCATTTTTGTGGCGCGACTGGTTAAAGTCTCTCAACAATAAAAATGGGTCAGGGGTCCCTTCTTTTTTGGGTATAGGCCCTATTTGAGATGGTGAGAAACCCAGACATGCTGTCAATAGTTTATGTCATCTTGTGTAATCTTTCACCGATCGTTGTGCGTCATATGGAACATGAACTGGTACTTCTATGTCAAATTTTGTGTGGGCCAAGTGCTTGCCTTTACTGAAATACCAACCGGCAAATTCTGCTCCTGCACTTATAGGTTGTATTTTGAGACTGGCAGTGTCATAATGCTGACTTGTCCTTTCAATACATCTAGGCAATTGGGTTGATTATTCAAAACAATGTGTTTCTGATGATTAAAAAGAAAATATGAAGGGTGAGGTTGATATTCTAACAAGACTAGAAAGACTTGAAGGAGAGAAACGTGATCAGATGTTGGCTAAATCTTTAACATCTGTTGTTTGGGATATGAATGGGGTTGGAAGAGTGGTTAGGAGAACATTTTATTGCCTGCCTTGATTGGCTAATTTGAAACTTTCCTCTATATTTCTATTTTTCTTTATCATTGCTGAGAGAAGTCACATGGGCTTGATAGAACTCACTCGTTATTTTTATTATCATTTGTTATCTTTCTTTCTGTATGGATTAAATGACCAGGGTAAAAGTTAATGGCAAGATAAAGTACTTTATATGCATATAATCAAGAAATTTCTACTTTATCTGAATATCGTCAGACCTAGTATTTTTAGTGTACGTAGTTTCAGTTTTTGTATGTTTGCATTGAGACTGAGTATTGTACTTCCACCCCTGCACTGAATTGGATGGCATTTTTATTGGTCTGCTTCACCATCAATAGTTATTATGTGTGCCCCATTAATTATAAGCTGTATTTAGTAGGAAATTATCCTTAGTCGAAATGATAACTCGTTGCTAAAGGCTTTTGTCTTCTGCCCCAGCTTCTAATATCGGGATCAGTAGATGGATTTGATGTTGATGATCTTCGAGCTCATACTAATTATACAGGTGGCTATCACGAGGTAAGCTCTTACGCCTTTTTGTCAACTAGTTTGCTTCTCTCCTTAAATGTACTTTGAACATTGCTACTGGAGACAAAATAAAATTATGGCTTCTCTTTTGTTGAAGCTGTCTTGTGTATACTTCTGTCCACTTTTTATTTGATGACAATCTGTTCCTGTTTGTCAGTTTCTTTTCTCTGTACTCTGCACTTTCTTACTTTGAAGATTTGAATTGTTGCATTTATAACAATTTTGGATGTAACCAAACCTTAAAATGGATAAATTTAGAAATGCTGATTTGGATCTTGTGGAGGTGAGTTTTTAAAAGGTTATGGCCCCTTGATGGAGGATTTCAAACAAGAAATGACATACAATATCTCCATCTTGGAATTGTTGAATTGCAGCACCTCAAATTAGTACTTCAGAAATGGATTGCCCCGGAGTGAAAAAGAAAAACATTGAACAGTTTTATTCTCATTTTCGATTCATGTGCTAGAAATATTTATCTTCCTACACTCTTAACTTGTAATTTTGCTTGCTTTTCGAGTCTATCAAATACCTACCTTTACCCGCTTCTCTGCAATTGCTTTCCATACATGTGCTGGATACACTTTTCTTTTTTCATTGAACTGCCTGCAATGAAGGAAATCCATTTTTGGGAGTATGTGCAGTGAACCCAAAGAAGTTGTTTTATACTCTTTTCCTCTCTGTGGTTCACTCTTAAATAGCCACAGCCACATGACCTGGAATTTCAGGCTGATTGGCAACTTATGCACATATACTTGATTTGGTAAATTCCCCGTCAAGGTCAAGTGTGATTTTGTCTAACTTGTGATGTGAACTTGGTCTGTCAAAAACTTTTTGAAGATGAGTTTTTTGCATGCTGGTTTTTTATATTTGTTTCTGGTGCCTTTTTTTTATTTACTTCTTTTCTATACACATGGCTAACTAGCAATTATTTTGGCAGGATCACTATGTTATTGAAATGTTCTGGGAAGTTATTCAGAACCTTAGCTTGGCAAATCAGAGGAAAATTTTGAAGTATGCCTTATCATCTCTTTCTGTTTTCAAGTACTATTTAATGTTTGGGATATTGCTAAAGCTGTGTGCGCCATATGCAGCGGAAGCAACTGAACTTAGTTAATTTATATGACATAGTCTTAATTCTGGTCTAATTGTCTTAGACTCTTAGCATCAGTTTACCTTCTTTTTTTTTTTAAAATCTTTTTGATTTTTTTTTTGTTTTTTTAATGTCAACACATGTGCACCTTTAAAATATTTCGACGTTCTTTCTGTTGCTTGCATGTCTTCTTTGCTTTGTCTGAATATTCCGGAGTTGGTGATTCATTTTGTGATAATAACTTTTGTATATTTGGGTGCTTTGTTCATGTATTGATGGTCGGAAATGGATTGTTTCACTTGTTTCTAGTGCCATTTTTTTCAATTTCTTCTTAGTAGTTTCCTTTCATTTTATGTAGTTGGTAATTACAAGTATATATAGTATTGTGTCTGCATCAAGGATTTGGATAAAAAAAAGTTGGATTTCAAATCCTGTGATCTAATTAAAAGGGAATGTGCATAGTATTAGTTCCTATCCACTTCTTCAACCAAAAATAATGGCTCAACTTTGAAGTTTTAAGATTAATGCTGGACTAGAGTTAAAATGATGGGAAGTTTCTCTTCAATAACTAAAAATAAATGTTTGATTAATTAAAGTTCCTACTATTTGCTTCTGCTAACCAAACAAAATGTTGGGATTTGGTCAGCTCAAATCCATATCACACCTCTGAATCCTATATTCAAACTCATTTGTCCTGCTGCAAATCACGTTGAAATACACTGGGCCATGGATCTCAAGCCAATAACTTTGACCTGTTGTATCCATATTGTGGTTTTTCTTTGACACAGTCTCTTCTTTATTTCTGCTCTCAGATTTGCAACTGGATGTTCTCGTGGGCCTTTGCTTGGATTTAAGTACTTGGAGCCTACTTTCTGCATACAGAGGTAACATTGCAGCTGGTGCTTCTTATTCTTAACCGTTAATTAGTCTTATCTTATTTATGTAGTCTTTCAGCATTTGACAAATATTCCCTTTTGTCCGACAGGACTGCTGGTAATGCGTCTGAAGAAGCTCTTGATCGTTTGCCAACATCTGCCACTTGCATGAATCTTCTTAAACTTCCTCCTTACCGAAGGTTTGTATTTAGCCACCTGTCTGCTATTTTTAGGAAATAATCCCTGGCAATGTACATCTGAATTAGTAATATTTCCGGATTGGTTGGCTAGTTCCTCCAATTCAATTTCCATCACAAATTAATACTTGCTGTTGCATTCAGATTGATGTTAAGTTAATGTTGTGTGAGCTGTTTCAGCATTGCTAATGTAATTACTGAGACCGGTATCATGTTCATACAGCAAACAGCAAATGGAGCAGAAATTATTGTATGCTATAAATTCTGATGCTGGTTTCGACTTAAGTTGATAGAGGCCAATAACTGTCCAGCAAAGGATTGCTTTCAAGTGTTGCCCAGAGCAACACAACTCCTTGACTCACTGGATTTGATTCCTGTTGACAGATCAATTCCTGTCCCACAAAGGGCTGCTTCTCAGTTTCTTCTGGAACAACTCGACTCACTTGCGTTCAAGGTGATAAGTTGTTCAGAACAAGTGTGTTAAAAGGGAGTCCTATCGAGCACCTTTAGTTCACTAGATACGTTTGCAGGTGAGTCAAAACTTAGCAGATCAAAAGCAGCATTAGAGAGAGAGACCATGTAGATATCATCTCAACTACTTTCTGGAATAGCTGTATATATGCTGGGGCATCTCTGTTATGTATATTATCTCTATAGTCATACACGAGCAGGACCTGCGCAAGTGGTCTTGTTTAGTGTTTTTGTTGTAATAAACTTCATACTGTAATTCATCTCAGTTAATGAACATAGTTTACCATATTGTCGCTTCTTTCTGGGTAGCGATCAGGGAGATTGTTGGTTCTTGCTTACATAAAGTCTAAAGAGTTGACATTACGGTCAGTTTATTACATATTCTACATTCGCCTGATTTTATTTCATTTTAACGAATGAATCCGTATTTTCTTTGCTTGATCCCTCTGAGGCCAACGGCAAATAACTGCGTTGATGGGTTAATTTTAGAATATGCTGTGGCAGGTTACGGACTAAGGTCTTACGCACCGAGTGTGATCCTAAATATTGAATAAGAGATTGATTATGACAGTTGATTTTTGTCTAGTAGAATTTTATCCTTTAGTCTGCAAGCACAGATTAGTATAACTTTTCTTGAATATCATGTTCAATTATTTTGAGTTTCTTTCAATGACAGTTTTTAATCTACAATCTAATTCGACTTAGTTGAAGGCAGCATTTATCAATAGATGAAGCAATAATAAATTTTTGTTGGCACAAATTCAAGTCGACTTAAATTTGACTCTATTAAATCATAAAATTGATTCATATTTATTTTATTTGTTTGGTGATATTGACACTAACGCTATTGTTTTGAACTTAGTTTTTAGTGAGAAAAATACTTAAAAGATATAATTTCTCATCAAATAATTGTATTTTGTACTTTATTTTAAATGTTTTTCCCTTTTTTATTTCCTCATCAAAATCCAAAATTCAAACAGTGTAACATTCTGAATTCCCCATCTTAAATATAAAACTGAGATTATGTATTTTAGTGATTCTAAATTTATCCAAGTTACTTTGTGGGTTAGAACTCTAATAGTAAAATAGAATAGAATAACGAAGAGGAAAGCAAATTTCTGGAACCTTGTAATCATATAGGCCAATTGGGGTTAACTTGAGTAGCAAAATTTTATATTTAAGTTGGAGCATATGGTGTTAGTCTAACTCTGATGTAAGCTTTGCTATATGTTTTTCAGTTCATATAATTAATTGTTAAGTATTTGAGGGAAAGATACACTGGTCATCACTTCAACAAACAAAGATAACCATTGCTGAATTCTGATAACAATTTAGCTTCTTCATGCATTAAGCTGGCACAGCCTTCTTCTATGTCCCTGGTGGTGTGGTCTTTGATTGTAATAGACAAGATGAGCACCAAATGTAGATATTAAGATGAATAATGTGGAGCTGAGATATCCATCATGACAAAACCAACGCTAAAATCCTACATACAGCTGAAAGGTTCAAAAACCCTTTGGTAAACCATTGGAATATAAAAAGATAAGAATGTGCAGCTTCTTCAATCTTCAGCTGGGGGGATATCACTTAAATCCAAACCGTCTGCCGGCAGGTCTGAAGTCAGAGGTCCTAATATCCCTTCAGAGCTCAGGGTCAATCCACTCTGGAAGGGGGAGAGAGACACAGAAGACAGAGAGAGAACAGGGTGGGGGGAAGGGAAATCAGCTTCATGTTAGGCATTAATTAAGCAAGGCATTCCTGCGTGCTCTAAAAGTGGATTTTTTTTAGACTAATCTAATCTATTACCCTAAAATAAGTGAGATTGAAATCATCCTTTGTGTCAAAAATGGCTGTGTGCTAATTCCCAAAAAAATAATGACTATGCAATGAGTGATTCAAAGCTGATCTAGACATGATGGTTGAGTATGTTGACATTGTGAAGCTAGAATGCTACTTCAACTAGTGTAATTCCTCAGTATTCAGTATTATATTACAATACATAGAGCTTATTTCTTGAGCAACATGAGCTTGACTACTTTTCATCTTCCGGCAACGGGAGATGTATCATTCTTGAACATAATTTGACAAGTCCTTTAATGGAGATGACCAATGCCCCCAAATGTCAACTTTTTTCATTTTTGAAGGCCACAGAACTCTTAGGCTTATTTTAGAGGGGAAAAAAGATTAACAAAATCTTGTTTACGTGATAGAAAAGCAGAACCTCAAATATGCAGGAATTACCTCAGGTTGGAATCTTAGCATATCAGCACGGGCCATGGCTTCTGCTTGAGCTATTCTTTGCCTGAAAGTCTGAGCCATCTCTTCCGCCTGTCAGAACAAATCACAAATTTCATATACATGCCAGTAAGATGCAGGGGAGAGCAACAATCGCATAAAGAAAGGCAACATAACAAAGACTGGTTTCGTTTGCCCAATTATAAGATACTGGCAGCATTAAGATCCAAATCAACTATCTATTTTATTGCCGCAGTTGGAACCAAACCCAAGCTTCACTGAACTTGAGCAAAAAAATGCTGAAGCAAAATGATCAGGTAGCATTTATTTTGCGAGAGGCATTCCACAAAACGTACCTTTTCAAAAACAAGCTTGGGATTCCTAATCATGTCACCAGGAGTAGGCTCTAACTTCTTAGTAGAGAGGCTCACTCGGCCTCTCTCACGGTCATGGCTGAGAATCATAACCTGCAGCAAGATTTAACACATGAGTACCAATTCTCTGGAGGCTTGCAACTTGCAAGCAAGTACATTAGTGTGCAGACGTGCACCTTTAAAGTGTCACCAGGCTGAAGAACTGTAGCAATATCTGAGACACGGTCATGGCTAATCTGGCTGACATGCAAAAGACCATTAATTCCACCAATGTCGATGAAGGCACCATAAGGTTTCAAGCTCTGAACAGTGCCAATTACTACAGAACCAATTCCAAGCTGTGCCTGACTATCAGCCATGGCCTTGCGATTACTGAGGACTAGCCTGGACTGTTCCTCATCAACCTCCACAAATTTAAGAGGTAGTTCTTTTTCCAGAAGCTCCTCTGCAGTTGATTTCTGATTCAAAATCACTAGAACACTTAATAACTTCTAATTAACAATAACATGAACTGAATATAATTTAGATAATATTTCACTGAACATTAAGGACTGGAAAACACATCACATCAAATGGGGTAAAAACGCAAGCTTTAGAGCAATTTTTATGGCATCATCACAATTCTCTATATCTTTGACACTGAATCCTTAACAATGTGTAGCAATTCAAAGAACCATGGCTGAAAATTCAGGATAGTTAAGCATCACAAAAAGATTCATGAGCATGCCAGAAGAAAGAACTAACTGTCGAGATTTGTGAAAATGGAACAAAACCACGAAGACCCTCCACCACAGCCACCACTCCACCTTTATTAGCTCCAACTACCTGCTTGTTGATACAAAGAAATTTAGTTAAAGCATGTTTTAATACAGACACCTTTAAATTGATTATAAGGCAAATTGACTTACAAAAATTGTCAAAGCAGGGCACGATATTGCAAATGTGGAAGTATCAAAATGGCAGCAAATGAATTATGATACAAACTCACTAGGCGCAATTACAAATTTAGTTTTGGAAAAAACCTACCTTACCCTTGACAACAACATCTTCAGCTTGAAGTTGTCTACACCGTTCCCAGGCAAGGTCATATTGAATTGAACGAAGGCTCAAGATCAAACTATCATCAGCCTCATTCTCTCCAACAATTACAAATTCTTCACGTAAACCAGGAACTATGCCAGCCTCTTCCACATGTTTGATACTGTGGATGGATGCCTCTCTTAAAGGCAAGTATGCTGATGATTTTGCAGTTATGTCAACTAATGCTCCATTGGTATCTGTATTAAAAACTGTTCCTTTGACCTAAAAAAAAAAAAAGAAACTAAATCATGCAAATTTTGCTATCCTACACTCCTCTTTCTTTTTCTATATCATGACTGAGGAGAACTACTTTGCAGAACTAAAAAAATGGATATTCCTTTGGTAAAGTAACATATAGTTCCATTTGATAATGTGCAAGTTGTGATTTCCACACTAGACCAAAAGAAGCATAAAAGAGACCTTCCATTTCCACAATAAATCCGTTCGGTATCTTATCCCACAACAAAAATGTTTGCTCATACTACCTGCAAATGAGTGACATCTTTAAACAACCTTTATCAGATTACATAAACATATTGCCGCCAAAGATTGCTAAAAAATTAATGTGCATCTTGAACTCAAGAAAATAGTTTAAGCAATAAAATGTTGCCTCTACCTGTTGCCACATTTACTCATTCTAGTTTTATAAGTTCAGCTCAATTTTCAAGCAATACACCTCATTATCCAAAAGTTTCGTTAACGAATTCAACTGTATAGGTACACAAGCTTCCATTGGATCCAAATTATTAAAGCTGTTTCTGCTTATTATATCTCTAAAAACCCTACCTGTACTTATCCTGTTATTGAATTCACCCATTTTTTCATGATTCTGCCAAACCAGTAAAAGAAAATTGTCAGTTTATATAAAATCTTGTTCCACGCCAATCCTATAAAAAATAACAGAAAACGTTTAGTACATTTATTTAGTGTATGTCACGCTTGAATAAAGAAATAAAAGGCAAAACTCTCTCTATCTCCTTTTGAGTTCAGAATATAAGCCATCCATCTCCATTATTTCACAGTAAATAATCAACTGAATAAAACCAAAATCGAACTGCAGACACAAACAAAGAATCTACAAAGAAACCCACAATCAAAAAGAGATTTTAGACAATCCTATTGTAAAAACAAACCGTTTATTGCATGCCCACATATTTCAACCCCCCCCCCCCCCCCCCCCTTCCCCCAGAGAGAGAAATAAGAGTACACACATAGCTCACGCAGTGGGCCAAAATTTAATACTTATAGACCCAATAATCCAACAAGTAAATGCACGCTCATTCTAGCTCACACCCACTTAAAAAAGCACAAATAAAAAAACTCAATTCCAAAAAAATGCAAAGAAAAATCTCACCTTGGTACCAATTTCTGAGTTGAAGTCATACTTATCAAGGGTAGCATGAAAATCTTCAACCGTGAAGGCCACACCTTCCATGGGGGTTGTACGGCATCTCTCGTATGCCTCCTCAAACATCTCTTTCAGCTTCATTCTTTCTCTTGTTTGTGCATTTGTTATAGCAACTGCAGCTGCTGATATTACACTTCTCTTTTTAGGCAGCACCGTGTTGTAATGATTCTTGGAATTAGAGAATTTGTCGTTTTTTACAGTTGAGATTGGTGGGCATTTCAGCCCACCAAATTGCTGTGCTAAAGATGCCATCTTTTCTGTATTTTTGTTTATTAGAATACACAGTCGAGGAGAAGTGTGTGTTCTTTCTGGGTTTGCATTGGGTATGAATATTGGGTTAGATAAGGTGAAGAGGAGGGGAAAGGTGGGGAGGATGGCCCCACCTGAGTATTGGTTTCGAATATTTCGGCTGAATTTGATGAGCTAAGGTAGAAACAATGTATTTTTTAATGTGCCTATATTTTTTATATATGGTGCATCCCCGAAAAATTGAAAAAAAAATGTCTGTTTTCTACCCTATGTTTTGGCCCATTTAGATGCCGACTTTATTAGAACTTGAAATTCTCATCTTTTTTCCCCAATTTGTTTTGTGTATGTGGATTTTGGAGGATGATAACTGTATCTTGGTTATGGTACATTTATAGCTGTTGAAATGTGCGTATGCATACCTCAAATTTCTACAAATGTATCACGCGCGACATGGTCACCTGTTGTATATTTTGTGAATGAATTTTTGTCTTCATTTTGAACACTTGACTTCTTATTGTGTGCAACTATCTTGTTGCATATTTTGCAAATGAATTTTTGTCTTCATTTTGAACACTAGACTTCTTATTGTACGCAACTATCTTCTTGTATATTTTGTGAATGATTTTTTTCTTTATTTTGAACACTTGACTACTTATTGTGTGCAACTACCTTGTAATAATTACACAAATCAAAAGGTTACCTATAAGGAAGAGTATCTGGTATAGCCCAGAAGGCCATTTTCACCACCTAGTCCACGCAAGAATTTGTTGCTTTTTTCAGGGCTGGCTGTCATTGTCGTGCGTGTTTCACCAGTATTTAGGCTGAGTTAAGGTATTGAAATTAATATTGACACGTAGACGGAAATCTTCCGAATCGATTCAGGCACAAAGATATGGTTTTCAGGAAGAATAGTTAGTTAACTACTAGGAAATTATAAAATCCCTTTTAGTTTTATGCTACAGCATTTCTTTCGTTGTCCTTTTCTGCACAATGGTCAGAACTTCCATCACCCCAATCAATTAGTTGAAACCAAATTATTTGCATATACCTTTGTTGTACATAATAATTATTTTTGTCCTAAAAGAAGCCTCCTACGAAAAGTAAATACAATTACTCAATGCTTTGTGCTTCCTCATAGGCCATAGTATTTTTCGCTTATGGTTCCACCAGGGTGTAGTCAAAGCATAAACTAAAGAGAAAATTGAGGAAAAAACTTAGTGCAAGTTAATTACCCGGTGAACAAATTTTTCAATTTGTTAAACTGTAATTTGATCTGCTTAAACGACCACCTCCATCACAAATAAATATTCAGGCATATCCACCAGGTATAACGACCTCTGAATCATATACACCACAGTTTAGGAAGAAGATAGTCATATTTCACAACATTCAGGAAAATCTCAAGAAAGCATCATACAGTAGGCTACAAAAATAATGGCAAACTACCCTCAAAAGGGCAGCAGGGCAACAGTCACAAATCTGCATCCATTCATTCCAGGTGACAGCACAAGGAGCAAACACTTTCGTGTTGTCACTCGAGTATAACATTCTTGCAATTACCCACATTACCTGCGAAAAAAGTTTGTCAAAATTTAAATCACACAACAAATGTATGTCAGCATCACATCCAGTCTTTTGTCATCAAACCACAGAGCAGTCAAAAAGTATCAGTAGCTCTTTAATGCCTCAAACGCACAAGCAATATTCACATGCTACAAAAATTACATTTTAGATGGACAGCATGAGTGGACACCAAAATACAACACTTTAAATCAAGAAACGTCGATATTTCAATTTTTTAAATTCATTAGAGCTCAAGACATGGAAATGTGCAAGAGGGCTCAAACAATCGCAACAGAGAGACAGAGAGGATGCTAGTTCGGAGGCTATTTCAAATGGTATAAGCATTTAGGTATTGTCTGAGAACTGAGTAAAGGAAGCACGAGCTAGGAAACCTAGCCACGCTAAACAGAGTTTCTTGAGCTTAGAAGCAAAGTCCAAAAACCCTTCAAGAGCTTACAAGCGCCAATAGTACTTATTATCACTAGAAAGTTGTTCAAATATACCAAATCATCTAGTAGACAATGAAAATCCTGCAATATCTAGATTACTGAAAAATACAATTCTTCGAGCTTCAAGACAGGAATATCAAAATTCTAAGACTGATACAACAGAATCAATAAACATGAAACCAGACAGTGTAATTTGACAAGGAAACTAAGTCAAGAAACTGATCACCTCTCATGGCAAAATTGTTTACACACTATCACTTGCAGCAGGGAGATCAGTTACTTTTCCAACAGCAACAGTTTTCCCTGTCAAACATGAAAGTCATGCTGATCTTGTTTAGAAGGTTGAGGAAACTAGAAACTACTTAGTATTATTAATGATGTAAATGTTATTCTAACCTTCAGTACGAAGAGTAAATCGTCCAAGCTGTGCAAAATCAGAGAACTTCTCAATGCATATCATGTTATTAACCTGAGAAGCACAATTTTTACAGCAGAATTGATGTTATATGCATCAAATAGTATTAATATTGTAATTAGCTAGAGCAATCACATAAAATTATTGAAACTGTATAGTTTTCCACCAGTCCATCTCATGGGAAGACTGATCAGATCAACTACAGTATAACAATCCACAGAAACAAAGTAAACGGAATCATTTTCTGAAGCAATCATCAACCATTTATAAATATAATATTTCTTTGAAGTCAAACCAAATGGTTTATACCAGATAAACAAGAGGCATGCCTAGAAACAGAATATTGATATCATTAAACATTCATACAGCAAAATGTGCACTAGAGCTGACCTGAACACGGCATACAACCAAAGCACCTTTCTTAACAAAGAGAGGTTTCTTTTTCATAGGTTTTTTGGTTTTCGGATCAATCTGCAGCATCAACTCAACAATCTCGCATTCCTCCACAACTGCGTGGATGTGCAAAACAGCCTTGTAACCAGCACAAAAAATTGCCTGTGCATACATTTATATGAGTGGTCAAACGCATGTATATGAAATAAATACAAAAAGGAAAACAAACAGAAATAAATCAAAGTGAAAAAAAATACATTGTCGAGCAACTCCACAATCTGCAAGTGGGCAACAAACTCGGAAACAGCAGGTATTGGTTTTGCTGCAAATAAAATAACATTTTTAGGTTAGGAAAAATAATATCAAAACCTAAAACGTGAGAAAAATAACTGTTATGATTAACTTTAACAATGCAGATACATTTCGAGCTTAATTTTGGAGAAAGTTTCATGAATAAAACATAGAAGCGAAAATTGAAAGTCAGAAAGAAAAATCTGCAATGATGGCTGCTGTGAACAGGAGCGGAGCAGCATTAACAGTATGTGAATAGTAAACAAAGAAGTATAACCAAAAGAAACTTATTCCTCGGGAAACCACCAAGTTAAGTAAGCAAATCTTGCATATAATATTTCTTAACTACTTATCAAAAGAAAGACTACAAAGGTATACAAAGACTCCAAGAAGGCATCCTTTTTTGAACAGGAAAATGCTTTCCTTTCAAGAGTCCAAATCTTCAATATTTAACCCCAATCCTATCCAAACCAAAGAACAAAAATTGAACCTATATCATAGATCAAACAATTTCTAATTGCCCTTTTCAGCAGACCCTAATGCTATAACTCAAGAACATATATCCTACAAATCAAGACTACAAGAAAACGCAAAAGATGGTTGGTTATTTGCTGAATAAATCCAGTATTAGCGCTTCAGCATTAGAAGAATTTTTTCCATTTCTTTTCTAAACTCTTATTGGTTGTTGCCATTTATTGCATTACATGTGCACTTTGGAAGATTTCAACGGCCAAGATGGCTGGTTATTTGCTGAATAAATCCTATATTAGTGCTTGAGCATTAGAAAAAAATATTTCCAGTCTCTTCTAAACTCTTGTTGGTTGTTACCATTTATTGAATTACATGTGGGCTCTGGAAGATTTAAATGGAAGCAGAGTCGAATCCCAATCCTTACGACTTTGAAAGCCACAGTATTCAGGAGAGAAGATATGGATAAAAACTCTGGTACATAATTCGGCTATCTAAAGGAGAATCTCCAACTAATTATTCAATTTTATTTGAGGATTAACAATGGAGATAGACGGAGAAGTGAGAACAGCAGTTACACTAAATCCTACATCAGAGTAAGTAAATTTGTTTCCACATGAGATAAACACTACCTAACAGTTATAGAATCAATATGACATTATAACATACTATTTTTCATCCACTCGGTTTATGAATAAAAACCACATTGAAGCACAGATTATGCATGCCAAAATAACTAGTTCCAACATACCCTGAAACCTAATCACAACCCATCTTTCTTGCATTTTTATCCTTCAATAAAACCAACTTATAGAAAGTACAATAATTTACATTTCAAAGCTCAGAACTATTAAGATAATTATAGTTTAAATTCAAAAAGATTCTTTGTCTTTCCAGTGACAGTAAGTCGTTGCAAATGCCCATAGATTAACTAATGCTAACAATCTTAACATAGGGATGCTCATAAAAGCAAGGGAGAACACTTCTTCGGTCCCAATATTTTCCAAAAAAGGCGCAAAAGTTCATCCCAAAACACATACCAACGCTAGACAGAACAAAACCCGCAACAATATCCTCTTCCTCGATCCCAGACACCCTGACTCGCAAGTTTTCACCAGGTCCTGCGCGCCTCACTCTGTCTTCATCACAGAAGATAGCAAGAACTTTCACCTGAACCTGAAAAAGCAGCCAAGTGTAACATAATATCAGTTCTCTTTTGCAAACTACTCAGAAAATCATAAATCTACTTTACTAGAATATCAAGATGAGGATTAAAAGAGCACCTTATTCGGCATGATCATTAAATTATCACCTTCACGAATGCTCCCAGATTCTATTTTGCCCATAACAACAGTTCCCATATCTTTAAATTTGTCGATAATAGGCATTCTATCAAACAAGTAGATAAGTTAGTAGCGAAAGAATTTGATCGAGTGTTAAGCTTCCAAGTAAATCAAGAAGAGAGGAAAGAATCTAAAGATTTCTTCTGACCAAATAAAAAAGTTTCTAGTGTACAGAGAAACTAAATGTTCAAACATAAAAAGCTAACAGTTTGATTAGAGTACTCTTCTTTCTAATCTCCAGTAACAAATGAAAAGTACACCTCTCCAGATAACAAGATAAAGAGGGTTTCTTTTAACATATCGTTAAAGAATGAGATAAAAGGAAATAAATAATAGCGTGGCATTCACAGAATAATGAAATAACTGCTAGCCAACAAACCGTATATCATTTGCAAGTAGAATAAAATAAGTAATGATCAAAGAATTAAGAATAGTTATAAGATTAGCCAGCATGAGAATATCAATGCTGTCAAAGACTCATTATACATGATGACAACGGTCATATAAAAGATTTAGAATATTTGTTATGCGCAAGTGTAGGGTGTGACCCAGATAAAAAAAACCCAAGGCAGAGTAATAAAGAGTCTACTCTACCTGAATGGACCGTTTGGATCACGTATCGGAACTTCAATAGCATCAAGAGCTTCAAAAAGGCATGGACCATCCCACCAAGGACATACACTTCTGTCCACTCTGGTTTTCATATTTGTCCCCATGAGACCAGATATTGGAAGAAACTTCACGTCTGAAAAAATATAATACACAGACCACATCCGAAGAGAACATAAGAACAAGAAATTAGCAGCAGATATATAGCAGAATGCAACATTCTACAGACAGAGAAAGAGAAACAATGATAATTCTTCATTATACAAGTTGTTTAGAAAATAGAAAATCTGCATCCCTACGTAATCGTCATATTAAACAGTAATTTTAAAGCTTGAAATAAACTGGTCACAATTATGAAAAATTCTTCAAATCTACAGCACAATAAATCAAGATTGATCAAAATATTACACCCAAGGATCAACAAGATACACAATGTTGTCTCGTATTCTAATGAAAACATGTGCATTGTAGACTAGAATTATGCATTTCTACATATTTTATCACAAAAAACTGTAATTTTTGCCTGCCTGCATTCAGACTTATGCTTCAGCACACAAACCAAGAGATACTAGTGAAATCAAACCCATCAGGAACACCCCAAGAATAAAAATGCAACAATGTACGAGATTTGCAGATACTGCATGGTTTACATCTAAAAGCTCAACCACAAACAGTAAAACTGACATCAACAGACATGATGTCGTAAGGATATTGGTAGTCATACTTAGCACAAGCCATCACCAGAAAAGAAAAGAATAAAATCGAAAAGTTCATCTAAACTGCATAATACATTTGTAAGTACCTTAGAATTTAGTAAAAGCAAACTAGTGCTAGGAAATACTTATTTCCCAAAAATTCATTTTTCTTTTGTGAATATAATTGTCAAGCAAATGAGACAAACACCATCTAATATTCTACTAAAATGCCTCCATATTGGCATGTAATCCTTAAAAAATCAAACACTTACATAAAATGGAAAATAGAAAGGAGTCTAAATGAGACAATCTAAGTGAGAAACTTCATATCAATACTTGGAGAAGTAGTTACCTTTTTTCACATTATAACCTGAAGACTTCAGAAACATTATCATTTTTGACTCAATCTCATCAAATCTGCAGTGGTAAGATGGCACCAACACAATGAGAAAATGAATCCAGATTGATGGATGCCAATAAAAATCGCATTTAAAAACACCTTTCTTTTGACCATTTAACAGTAGGCTCATCCATTTTGTTCACAACTACTAGCAGCTTAGAGACTCCCAAAGTCTTTGCTAGTTGGACGTGTTCACGAGTCTGACCACCTCTCTCATAACCAGTTTCAAATTCTCCCTTCCGAGCAGAAATTACCTGGGCATAATTAGAAGTGATGATAAATTTGTGATATAGGGGCAATGAATAATCAGATTTTCACTCTAGCTTAATAGAAGATTTCTCACATATCGAAACAATACTTACTAGTACACCTATATCTGCTTGAGATGCTCCACTGATCATGTTAGGTACATAACTTTTGTGACCCTGAAAATCAGAAGTTAAAAGCACAAATAAATGCAATAGAAATCCAAATTAAGAGGCAGACACATCAGCTGAATATAAAAGAGTAAATGGTGAACTTGTTATATGAACACTCTGTGATGCCATAAAAACAATTAGGCAAAAAAATAGAAGAAACTGATTTAATCATGTAGTTTCCAGGCAGTCTAATTTTAGCAAGTTAATTTTTAATTTAGTATCACTTAATTTACTAATCAAATGAGTAGGTTGTATGGCGAGAGAGAGAGAGAGAGAGAGAGAGAGAGAGAGAGAGAGAGAGAGAATCTTCAAAGTTGTTTCTTCAATTTTAAAGCTAATATACAAACAACCACCACCAACTTGCTCTCCAACTATATACAGCTACAGCTCATTTTGGCAAAACCAAAGTGTATGCTAGAGTATTCAATTTTCATTCTACAAGTTTTTGGAAAAAATATGTGAAAATGAAAAATACTAATGCATATACAAAAGCAGTGCAACAAGTTCTAAAAAATCCAAAAGGAAGTTATTACCAGAAAAAGGAGTTTATTTTTTTCTATAATGCTTATAAATATACAAGAAAACAGACCAAAATTTATACTAGAAAGTGCTCTTCAATAATATAGAGTACAAACTATGGGATCTTTATTTAAAGCCTTATTAATCTATTTGTCATCTTTAAGGCTTGGCTGGAACTAATTTCATGGTATTACTAATGTAATGCACGTCTACAACAGGAACAAAGATTTTAACATTCTCAGACAGGATAGATAGAGGAACAATCCACGATTGAGATATTCACATCAAATGACTTATAGAAACTGCAATCTAGAGCTGATCAAGTTTCAAAGGCTAATGCATTTATAGTGTCTACAAGATTTGAAACACCAAGACAAACAGGAGCATGTCACATAAAAAAAATTAAAAACCTATAATCAAAAGAATTAAGCCAGACTGTCTCGTGCAAAATTAGAGAAATTTCACCACATTAGCGACTAAAAATTGAAGGGGACAGCTCAGAGACACTTGAGAGAAGAAAGAGAAGAGTAAAGACGGAGCAGCACAAACATAGAACTTGAGTGGAAAGTCAAAAATCTACCAATGAAGCCCAACTTCAACAATACATCCTGACCTTCTCTTGATACTTGACTAATAAAGTCTTTACCCCAAACCATGTGCACTTAAGACTCTGTTTGTGGTCTAGATTTTGAAAAGAAAAGTAAAAAGGAAAAAGGAAAAGTATTGAACATTTTTTGGACAAATAAGTTTTTAATTGCAATAAATAAATAAAGAATGACTAATTGAGTGATATGATAAAACAAATAAAACAGGGCAAAAAATATGAAGCATAAAAATAGAAATAAAAACAAAGCAGTGGTTACCGGGGCATCCAGTATAGTAAATCTGGTTGTTTCTGTTTCAAAGTGAGCTCTTCCGACTTCAACTGTTTTTCCCTACAATGTGAAAAAATTCATACACAGCCGACCCAGCAGACAAAGGCATTTGAAGGCAAAAAAACACAAATCATTTAACTACAACCACCAACAAACAGACGAATACCTTAGCTCTCTCTTCTTCATTTGTATCCATGATATAAGCCATGTACCTAGTTTTTGAACAAAAAGATAAATAGATTGATGAAGAGATCATCCAACCAACAGAAATTAAAGAAAGCAGCAACCAAATGACCTCAAATGTTTTGCATATATAATCCATATTGAAGTCCAAAAATTCAACTGCAATATCAGGTAAATAACAAAAGACTGACAAGGCAAGGATGCAGGGAGCTAGAGCAACAGGACAGACTGCAAATGGGAGACATGTTTGAATTCAGGTGTTCTGACAACCATACCCATATCCAAGCACCCAATGAAAGGGGGAAGTTTTCATCACTTGACAACAGATGGACAAGGTTTGGGATATCAAAGAATAGGAATAAGTATTAATTAAATTAGTGTTTATCCTCTAGCAGAAAAAAGAGAATCATGTGCGACCTTTATAACGACGGCCTCAAAGTTTATGCAGTCCATCACTGCTTTTGTATCAGAATACTTTTTCATTATAAGAGTAACTCCAACAAGGACCATGAACAGAGAAAGGGAATCACAAATGATAACTACAATTTCAACGATAAGCAATGTTTTTCATCAGTAAATGCCTATAATTATAGACATACTAGGATCAAGCTCAAATAAAGCATCTCTATTGGTTTAAATACTATGCAAAGAAGCACTCACCAACTCTCTCTACTTTTTTCTTTAGCTTCTTTTTCATATTTTTGAATGGTACGGTCATCAACCTGACCACTGAGGAATAATATTTGCCCTCCAATTGTTGACTTCCCAGCATCTGCAGACCATATAAAGAAAAATACTTGCGATGAGAAACTGCAACATGCTATCAACATTCTCCCAGTCATATACTATGAACTTCTACATTCAGAGTATGCAGTTCTAATTATTCTGTTTTTCCCATTTTCTTTATTATGCTCTTTTAAGCCCGGGGAGAGAAAATAACAAAAAAATATGATTATGAAACGACAAATGAGGAAAAAAAAAATACCGAAGGCATCCACTATTTATGAGATAGAGCATATCAAAGGTAACAACTAACATGGGCAGGCTAGAAACCAGTAAAAAATATACAAGTTGTGATTATAGCCAATTCAAAATATTAGAAAGTGCTAATAAAGACTCCCTCGATCCACATCCAAATGCTCCCCTTATCCTTTTGGAATGTCCATGAACATTGTTTCATTTCCTAAAACAAAAAATCACTTCCAAATGTACTTTTAGGGAAAGGAATGATGTGAACAACACCAATTTTAACCAATTACTTTTGAGAATGGAACTAAAGATATTAAAAAATATTCCATCTTCATAAAACTCAACGCAAATTTAAAGGGCATTCACATCGTAAACGGAGAGAGTATAAGGGTTGAGGGATTAACGAAATGCCCCTACCAACATGACCAATAAATACAACATTCAAGTGTCGCTTCTTTTGGTCCACCTCATCTTCAAGATCATCTGGAGGAGAGCTTTCCTTTTCTTTGACTGAATAAAAAAATAAAAACATAAATGCATAAGCACAAGTATTTAAGAGAGAGAAACATATGGTAATCAAGCTGGAACATGTCTGTGTGGAAAACAGTCAATTTATTTCACAACCCCCTCCCTCCCAAAAAAATAAAAAATAAAAAATCCCATTGACCTACCAATCAAGTAAACAAAAACAGAAAGACATTATTGGAATATATGAGGCAATTAGTATCTGCTAGCTATATATAGTGATGGACAATAAAGACTCTGGCCGTTCATTTAAAGGTCTCTTTGGAATAGCCTACCTTCTATGACATCTTCTGGCTCGGCTTGCACTGGTTTGGAGTTCGCATGTACTACGCCCGCCAAACCTAAAGCCATTAGCAAAATTAACATTGTCCATGACACTGTGCACAAATCAATTAACTGATATGCTAATGATTTATTACCTTATACAATCAATTACGAATGTGAACATGCATGAAAGAAAAAGCAAGGATGTGAGGGAAATAATAATACAAAATTTAAAGTAATCCTTCCATTTAGTTTATCATCATATTTCTTGCCCCAAAAGAATATCAATTACAGAAAAGATAAATGTGCAAATCAGTAGCACCATATACTTGCAAAAGTATGTTCTCATGTCATCACATGAAGGTTTCAATTACACATGTTGTATTCTAAAGATACATCAAGCTTCCTTATCTGACGTAAGTTTCTCCTTCATCCTTATTGATTAAGTACGCCATCAACTCCATGAGGACAGTGGGACCTCATATTAACCATTATTTGCTTTACCATAGGAAATCAAAATATACAAGAGCATAAACTACTGTTGGGTTAAGCCAAATTTATTGCATATTTCTTCATGAAAACAGTTCAAATGGTTGCAATCAGATACAATTCCATTCAACAACCAACTTCTTTAAAAAGGAAGAACCATTTAATATGAAGACGAACAAAACAACAGCGATAAAGAATACGCCTGAAAAGGAATGAAAAAAGTCAGTATTCCAACCCCTTAAAAGATTTCCAGAAAATATACAAATGCTTAAATCCATACACCGTTTAGTAGCAAACTCTGAAGCATGGACAACTATATTACACATATAAGGAGGCACTCGAAAATCATTAAAGGTTTTCATTCTTCTATGACTCTGATGCTTCAATGTTCTCTTTTGCTACTTCTTTGAGTAAAAATATTTATATAGCACTGAATCACTAGGTTATATGGTAGACTGGAAGAAACTTTCTTTCATGCAATGTGAAGGCATCTTCCCTCCGAACCAATAGGTTCCCCTTCTCAGTGCAGCTTACAAGCTCTCTCTTAATCTTGAGCTTACGTAAGACATACTACCCAAGCGGATCACTATTGTATCTAATGAAGAAAAATATATTTGCAGTCGAGTCACAAGTTAACACAAGAATGTGACAATCCAAGCATCCTAGCACACAACTCTCAAACAGAAAAACTGGAAAGTAGATTTTCATCTTCAACCCATTAACTATTAAGCACATCATATTTAACTCTACCTACCTACATCCGTTTTATCAGAATTGACAACCACATGGTCCACATCAGGATTCCCATCTTCCTCACTAGCCGTCACAGTATCTTCAGCTAGCATTGAACAGAAGTCCACAACCGGAAATAATGGTTATCACAATAATTATAATTATATGAATAATAAAAACAACAAGAACACATTATATTACATAGTACAAACATATGAATAAAAAATGAATACGAATGCTAATAGTACAAAACATTGTCTTAAAGACGGGTCATATGAAAATAGAGATAGCCACCAAAGAAAAAATAAATCAGAAACACAATTTTACCAGATGCATCAAGCTGCAAGGCCTTGATGTCCTCCTCAATATCTAAAATTTTAGAAAATTAAAAAACAAAATAAAAACCAAATTCAGTACCCAATACCAATAAAGATTAAGCCCAACAAAAATAAAATAAAAATATGAGAGACGGTGGCAGACCCGGCGGAGGAAGCGTCTGCCCCAATTCCGACATGGCTTGTAAAATTAACACAAAATCACAATCATACAAAAAGGATTTTAGTGGATTAGAGATAGATGGTGGAAAAGAGAAGAGCACTGGTCGCAGCGGCGTGGCGAGGTAGAGATCTTTGGGGCAGTTGGTGGATGATGAAGGCTCTCTAGACGATGGGTAAGGTGCAAGCTACTTCGGAGCTTTGGGCAGTAGGGTTTTTGGACAAAAAGGCCTATGGTAACTTATGGGCGGAAAATTATAAGGGCCTTGGCGAGAAGCCCAATCAATGTATGGAAATAAAAATAGCTTAGCAGTTAATAGGCTTGTATTAATTTGATTGGATGGACTTTCATGAAATATAAATATGAAATATAAATAGATATATCATGTCCTAAATGTTTAAGAAATTTTCATGTTGGTAGTGTCAAATCCATACACAGCAGTAGATTAAATCTACAAATTCATAAATGAAAGTCTACAACTTTTTCACATCCGCTGAAATTCTAGTATAGAATTTGTGATGTCACATGAATCACAATATTTGGCAATGATTATGTTTTAGTATGCATAAATATTTGAAACAGTTTTTTTTTACTTTTTTTTCATAATTTACATATTTCATTTTTGCCGAATTAGTTCTAAAACTCCAAAACATTTGTTCCTAGCACCCTAGAGGAAATGAATATTGAAATATTATATTTTTTTGAATCGAAATCTATCTTTGTATAAATTGAATAATTTTAAAAATAATGGACTGTCCGAATAAAAAAGTCGTCTTTCATGGATCATTGCACAGCGCACGAAAACTGTTGTAACTAACAGGACATTAATTCTTTTTTTGTCACACACCATGTTTTCGATTGAAAATAAAATATTCGTTCTTGGGTTGTTCACACGATGTTTTCAATTCAAAAGTCCAATATGCAATGGGCTTAATGAAAGATAAAAATATAAACTAAAGTAGAAATATGTAAATGCGTAATACACACACACACACACACGATAGGGTATGCATCGAACCTAAATTTCAATTGATTGTTAATGATCATGAAGTTTGAAATTTTATAAAATAAGCTTGATTTTGAGTTTAATTTTTTTTCAAATATTCGAAGTCAAGCTCAATTATTTATAATCCTAATTAATTCATATATATATATATATTATTACTTAATTGATTATGGTTCGAATTACTGTAAGAATCAACCATTATATTTTTTTAAAATATATATATTATTTTATGTCATAGACATGTGTAAATATACATATATATGTATATGTAGTAATTCGCACCTCAATTACTACACACCACACAATTGGGGGGGGGGGGGGGGGGGGGGGCGGGAGCGGGGATTGTGGTTACTAGTTTCAAAGGCAAGAGCGGATTCCCTTCCCAATTTATGTATACGATTTCCAGCTTCATTTGATTCTTGAATGGCTTTGTTTGGAACAAACTTGGCATGCTCTTTCTGGCAAAATATAATGTGCTGCTAGACTTTAAACACAACCAATCTTTCATTAATTTCAACATGAAGTGATCCATTTTACCTTTACTTTTTTTTTTTTTTTTTTCAAATTAACACATGAATTGAAAACTATCCGTATATTTCCTAATGCTAAATGTTCCTTTTTGTTTGAACTCTCTCTACTTTCTTGGAGTAATTTGTGAGCATGGCTATCTGTGGAAAAATCTGAACTTTGATTCTCTATGATGAGTTGTATAATTAATTTAGGAAAATGTTTTATTAGTTATGTTCCTAGGAAATAGATAGGTCGTTCTCTGATTCTTAGAAATCATTCATTCATTTTTTGTGTCAATATTTTTTATTTTTTTTTATCATACAGTTTATTCTCTTCTCCACACTATCTGATACTCATATTGTCTAGCTACGGTACTGTGTGTGTAGTTGGATATTATTAATTTAATTATTGTAATCTTGCTGAGATTAGCATTAAAATTCATAATCTTTAGGAGATTGTTTATTGACCATAGTTTACATCTACCATATCTGAGACAGAGACAGAGACAGAGACAGAGACCAATACTTATCATCCCTGCCAAAAGTTGCACCACTCAAAAGAGGTTGACTTCAACCAAGTAACAGCAATTATGAACATACTAGCAAAGTAAGTCCATGTTGTTGCTCGTAATATGAATGGTTCTATTAAAACAAATAAAGAAATTTAATGCTAAAAAGTATGATAAAGAAATTGGTATGGTGTGTTTTATGCTCCACTGCAAGAAATTTTATTCTTTCTTATTTGTTTGCATATTATGGCTTATACACTCACTAAACAAAAAGTAGGTTCAAATTTTTCCTGCCCCTAAATGATTTGACACAGCCAAAACAATGCTACAAACATCTCGAGCCTTCTCGTTGAGACTCTTAAAATCAGCAGGTTCACTTCCTGGTGGTTTAAAGTTCATGCCACAATTTTCAGGCCCTTTCAAAGGCAAGGGATGCTAGAGAAGGCAACTTCCGATAATCACCGGATTGCAGGAAATTTCTGCATTCAATAAGAGCATTGACTGCTGCAGTATACTGCACTCCACGTCTATGGTATTTCTTATTGAGTATAGGATCTCTTGATGTTTCTATTTCACGCACATGAATATCGTCCTGCACGAAAAACAAGAATGTTGTGCTCGATTGAATCGTGTCTTGAGCCAGATCACGTAAACTTTCCCCAGAATGATAAAGCGGCCTTAGAAACTGCAAACAGTATGTGGCATTTTGTGTCTTGGAGCAAATATTTCTTATCAAATCAGGTGATTTCACATCTGAAGTGAGGCTGCAGAAGCACAGAGATGTTAGTGAAACAAAAGTAAAGGTAAACAAGTAACATGAAGAAAATGTTATTCTGATTTCCTGCATTTTCGTTTCACTTTAAACTCTGGAGAGTACTGCAAACATTAAATTGTAATAGTTTCCAGTTTTATAGTTTTTGGGAATGAAAAATAGATGGAAAGGTACTAATTCCTTGCACAGATACTAGTGATATAGTGGTGATTTTTTATTATTTTTTTGGTTACTTTTGATAATGATATTGTGGTGATTGATTCCTCCTATATTTATGATCTTTGGAATACATAATCTATTATATATCCAAGACTGCAAATCGAAATGCAAAACAGAAAAATGAAGTTAATTTGTAAAATCTAGCTTTCTCGTTGTTATTGTTGTAATTAGATCTCCTATATTTTTCATGAAATTTTTGAGAGAGGGATATTGTGGGTATGGTATGGATCCCAGTAATATGAGAGAGATATTTGAGATTGGAGAAATCAGTCACATTCAAAGTATAATCACAGATTGAGATGCATTAGCTGTAACACAATTCATGGCGACAGTTATAACATTATTGAATACAATTAAAGTGTTTTTATAGTGAAATTGCCATCTAGCACCAGTTTTCCAACAAACACAATCTTATACTAAAACAAGTATAAGGCATGCAAAGACACTATTAGTAGACAAATATAACTGGTTTTATTCTGCTCAACGCACACAGAAGGCATTCACTTCTTGTGTGTGCATTGTGGTTTATATAAGAACTCGTTTGACATAACCAAAATGATGCTATAAATGATTGAGGTCACATTGCTGAGATCTTTGATAAAGCCAGGTTCATTGTTTGTTGGTGTGAAATTCGCATTGCAATCTGCATGCTGCCTTAGGGCAAGGGATGCCAGTATACTGCACTTCACATCTTTGGTATAGCACTTTTACTTCTGGATCTGTTATTTCTAAGCCTCCAGCATGAATAGTGTCCTTTGCTGAAAATACCACAAGTGTTGTATCTTGAATTATGCCTAGAGCCAGTTCTTGAAGAGTTATGCCAGAAACGATTATATCCTGCTAGAAATTTCAGACAGTAAGTAGCATTTTGCGTCTCAGAGCAAATATTAGTGATCAAGTCAGATGGTTTTGCATCTGCTCTGGTGGATGTGAGGCTGCTGCAGCTGCACAGAAATGTAGCTGAAACTAAAGCCAAAAGAAATAAGTTATGTGAAAAAAAAAAAATGCTCATTTTTCAATCTCCCCCATTTTCTTTAAGAGAACAGTGCTATGACAGATATATCATAGTGAAACAGGGCCTTAGTTTTATAGTTTCTTGGGATGGAAGTTGATGATGCCAAAAATTTCAACTAACACCTAAGAACTCTAGATTGAACAATTTAATCTTGAAACACACAAACCACGAATCAAATTGACCTGCAAATTGTTGGGGAGTGCCTAGCGAAAACACTCTCATATGTATAGGCACATATTAGAAATTTCCAATATATTCTTGTAGATTATGGGGACAAAATATGCAAAATATTGTTGAAAATGTGAATTATTTTTTCCTTAAAATTAGCAATCAAATGCATTTAGTGGACACTTTGCATTTTATTCATTCTTCAGTGGCTTGAGACTTTGAGGAGGAGATGCATAAATAAAAATGAAAGTTTCTTTCATGAGCTAATCAAATTAATAAAATTTATTGTCCATTATCTACAATCTACAAATTTACTGCACTTGCTATTTGGCAGATAATCCGAGATAGGATTGAACCATTAATTTTAGTTGATTCATTGTGAAATTGAATGTCTTTGTAAGATTGGATGTACAAAGCAATTCACTTTTATCAAGTTTGGAGCATATATATGAACAAAACAAACTATACTTTTTGTCCTGCTAATTTCTTTGAAATGACCGAAAGAATGCTGCAAACATCTTGAAAATTCTTGGAGGCCTCTTTGAGCTGAGCTGGTTCACTTGGAGGCTGCACAAATTGTTTGTCACAGGCTGAGGCTTCTGTTAAGGCAGCAGATGCTTGAGAAGGTAAATTTTGATACCTACCAGACTTCAAATGAAGCCTTGATTGAGCGACATAACTGTTGGCACGAGCATAATTCCCTGAACACAATCGATATCTCTCTATCAACAAAGGATTTTTTTCCTGCACGATAAGCACGTGAATTGTGTCCGATGCTAAAATGCCAGAATCTTGTGCTGATTCAACTGATGTCTGGCCTAGATCACGAAGGTTTACGTTATGACCGGATCCCAAAACCTGAAAACATAAAGTGGGATTCCGTGTTTTGGGGCAGATTTCATTGATCAAACCAGAAGCTTTCACATCTGTCTCTGATGATTCAACGCAGCTGCAAAGAACAGGTAGTAACAGCGAAATGAAATGAAACAGGTTGTGAAACGAAAATGCCATTTTTCTTGTCTTGCTAACGCTTTTTTTTATTTCTGTGGAATGATGAGAGAAAGATGGCAATATTTATAAGAACATGTTTAGTACCCTGCACAGGACAGGTTACAATCTATGCTCAAAGATCTTTGTTTATTCTCCAAATGTCAAAAATAAGATTACAATAATAATGTGGAGATTTAGTCCATAGCTATGGCCAGATTTTTACAGCCTAATTCAGAACTGATTTATTAAAAATATGCTGAATATCTCCATAATTTAGCTGAGATTGTAAAACTTTCCAAGATTAGTTAGAATTGTGCTGGATGCAGATCACCCAACTCTTTGATTATAGTAAAACCAATGTCATAAACGTCTACTACATTCATTTACTTGTTTAACCTTCTTCCCTGGCTGTGCGAATTGCTGTTGACACATTCAGTATGATGAGAAGCAAGTACTTAACAAATCTTGTCACTTCAAAGTCACCTTCATCGAAGTTTCTTTTGTCATCAATGATACTTGGTAAGGCCAACTGATATCCTCTGTCCTTCTTTCAGTTGAGGATTTCTTAAGAAAATCAAACAATATTGGTCTTCTAAGGTGATGTCTCAAAGTGATGATATGGGAAAAAGTTATAATGAAACTTGCGATCCATATTGCTTTGGTTATGTGATACTCTTATTTTGCATTTTCTTGGGAAAATCAGACTTACATCCATAGTCTTTACAATTTTTACAGATTTCCATATATTTACTTGAGATTATTCATCCATCCACCCTTATGATTGAGGAGTTTGCTATCAATGGCATCATCATCATTATCATTATTGGAACTACTGTTTTGATTAAATGGAAGGAAAAATATTAGTGATTACTCGAGTTGTAGGAATAGGACCGCAAGAAAGGATAACAATTTAGATTCATATCCAAAAAAGCCTAAGACTAAACTTAGTTTCAAGTAACAAATTCAAAAAACACTGCCACTTTGAGAACTTTTAGCTTCGAGTTTCTGCAAAGACGTCCTTCAGTTTGATGCCAGTTCACTGGGGTGATAGTTTCTATAGGGTATTAAAAAGATGAGGAAATGTTCAGAACCATACTGTTTGCGGATAGGTGAAAGTTAGCTCAGTAACAATCCATAAAAACAGATATAAAATATTCATTATTTGTTACAGAAAACCAAACCAACTTTCTGTTTTCTTTTGAATTCCATATATTTTTTTACATATATACATATATATATGATACTAATTGCACTTCATCTACCATCATTCTAATTATATGTATGAGAGATCATTTCTTTTGTATGTATTCATCGATTTGCCGACAGATGATTTGATATAACCAAAGAAACACTACAAAGGCATTTCAACTTTTCATTTTCTTGTTTAAGTTCCTTCGTTTCAACAGGCGGTCGTTGAAATTGCTGTTCACAAGAATTTAGTTCCTTCAAAACAGCTCCTATGTTTTTGCTCACACCACCAAAATCACTACTTCTGAAGCTGTGTTTTGCTTGGTTCAGGTAATTATAGACAAATGCGTAATATACCCAACAATTCCCATACTTTTGTCGTAGTTGACGATTTCTTGTTCTTTCAAGTGAATGGAGCAATATGGCAGTTGAGTCGGCGCAGGCTCTTGCCATGTCCAAAGAGATTTCTCCAAGGACACGAATGGAAGAAGCTTGGCGAGCCCTACGATCAGATTTCAGAATCTTTGAGCACAGAGGATTTTTTATTCTCTGGCAGATATCATTGATAAGATCATTTGATGCAGTTGCACAGAATTTTTGATAGGTGACGATATTGCTACTGAGTATAGATATCAGAAAAGAAATAAGCGCAAGTGTTGATTTAGATGTAGAAGCAAAGCGCATTTCCATATTGCTTTTTTTATCTGGAACAGTTGCTCCTCAGGTGAAGTATGGTGCTTGTAGTTCCAAATCTTAAATAGCTTTTGCATGATGTCTCCAATTGCTAAAGTAGGGAAAAAAAGGCTACTATATAGCTAATGATTTGAATAGATTTTACTGTGCTTTTAATTGGGAAAATGGGGCTCATCTCCATAGCCTAATCTGTACATTTCTTTCCCATAAAAGAATTTTCTCCCGAACAAGTTCTGAAGAAAAAGGGTAATGGCAAGTTGTTATCTGAAAATGCTAATTGGCAAAGAGCCATTATTGTTCAACTATTCTTTTTGTTCAGTTCTAAATTTGACATGCAACTTTTGCAAAAATGTCTTATGGTGGAATCATCAAGGTGGAAAACCAGTGGCTACAGCATAATATTCATTATCATGGCTACAAACTGGTGCTGATTTTATATTGAGTTCCACAGATTTAGTTTATATCTGATATTTTAGTGAAGCCAATGCTTTATTTCTAAGTCACATCCTTGATAAATAACCAAAGAAATTCTACAAAGAAAATCCAACTTGTCATATGCTTGTTTAACTTTGAGTTCAATCCTTGGATATGTATTCACCAGCAAGAAAAGAGAAGTGTCTCCCAGATAAACGGTTAGAAATGACCAAAACAACACTACAAAGGCATTCCAACTTGTCATTCCCTTCTTTAAAACCTGCTGGTTCAGCTAGTGCTGGCCTTGCAAAGTTTTGTCGACAATAAATTGGCTCATTCATTGCAGCTGCAGTGTATCTGCCTACTCTTACAAAATCACCACCTTTCAAGTAGCAGTTTGCTGTCTTAAGGTAATATATGGCACTGTCATAATTCATCACACATGATTTGTATTGTTCTTTCAGTTCCCTGTCTCTTGTTCTTAGACCCAACATAATTATCATGTTTTTGGTTGCTTGAGCACTGGATTTGCTCAAGTTCATAGAGATTTCCCCAAGTTCAAGGGGAGAAGAGGCCTTAAGAGCTCTACGATTTGATTTTAGAACCTGTGAACACAGCCTCGGGTTTCTTGTTTTTTTGCAAACCTCAGAGATCAAATCATTTGATGTTTCTGCACTGACCCTTAGTAGCATGATAGCGCTGAGTATGAAAGAAAATAAGATGAATGATTTAAATAGAGCGAAGGGCATTTCCATCTTGATTTTGATCTGATTTGAAGCTTTCCTCCTCTTTTGAAATGTTTTGCTTGCCAGTCAATGTGCATCCCAGATTGCAAAACTGCAAATAGCCATTATGAACTTGTAACAAAATTTTGAACAGACTACACATTTATTTCATTGGAGAAAATAGGATTAGACTAATCTCTAATTAGTCTTTATTATTTCTTCCCAAATAAGAACTTTTTGTAATTCAATTTACTTCAAAAATCCTAATTTTCCATCTACCCATATCCAGTCAATGCAAGATAGTCAAATTAATGCAGAATGAAATTAAGGCTCACTCACTCATGAAAAATAACTTTTACCTATTATTCAGCCCTTGGAACAAGATGCTATTTCATTTCTGAACCATGTTGAACATGGTCATATAAATAAATCATACAAAGTTTTAATTGTTGTCAAATAAAAGATTAGAAATTATCATTATGATGCTACAAAGATCTTGCAACTTTTGACTGGATCCTTTAAGTTGAGTTGGCTCACTAGGTGGTTGTGCAAAATTCTGATCACAGTAAACAGGCTGAATGGACACAGACAATGCTGTTGTGGGCAGGTAGTTATATTTGCCAGAGTAGAGAAAATTCTCCCACTCCTCAGCATAGTCCTTCAAACACGATATGTATCGCCGTCTCAGTTTTGGATATTTTTCATGCTTAAATAGCAGATTGATCAGGTTATTAGTTATTGCAGCTGCGGAATTTTGTTGGTTTAAGCGCGACTTTTGCTAGATCACTAAGATTTGCACCAGCTGGATGAGCACCTGGACTTAAAACCTGATAACACAAAGAAATGTTTGTTGTTTGTGAACAAGTTTTTGTGATCAAATCCAATGCTTTCACATCTGTGGTTGCATTTGCGAGACATCCTAGTGCAAATAACAGAGGAACCAACAGAAACAAGATATGCAGAGAAAGTGGCATTGTCCCCCTCCCTCTTACTTGGAACTATTTTGTCTTCTGGTGAAGTGCCTACTGCGAAAATGGCAATCTTATATAGTTTTCAGGAAGAAGTCTGATTACATTACATGATAGGATCTATACTTCTTTTTAAACTTTTTTCGGTAGGCTTCCAAGATTATATGGGCAATGACTTGACTGGTGTCGCCCGCCTTGTTATAATTCAAATATTTCTCGAAATTGGAATATGAAATATTTTGAATTGTTAAGAAATAAGGGCATGAAGGAATCTAAATAAACACAATCTTGCTTATAGGGAATTTGCAATCCCCAATATTTCAAGATTTCAAGATTTCAAGATTTTTTGTCACGCACAATAGTTTCCTTTCAAATTCTTGATTATCTTGCCTTTTTATCAGGAATTACCTCAACACAATCAAAGGTTGATATGGTGGTGATGGATTTCAGTTTCACTAAATCAATCACGATTTGGTAAAGAATGCAGACATCTGCTCCATTTAGCACAATCTGATCTTAAAGCCTGTCCACATTTGAGAGGGATTTTGCACCTTTGGCTGGCACAAATGTCATTACTCAAATCTGATGATGCTGGCACAAATGTCATTACTCAAATCTGATGATAGTGGCACAAGTGTCATTACTCATTCTGCTGCTATCATCATATCAGATTATAAAAACATGCAAGTGCCACCAGATACACTTGAAAATATGAACCACTTAAAGAAATTCCCATTTTTTTTAACTCCTTGTCAGTTTTTTTTTTTTTAAATTCTGATAAAAATTGAAAAGCCTTCATATAATTTCTAAATCTGATAAATCTTATTCTAATCTTTTATTGATTTTAATTTCGCTTTTTATGCATGTATAAAAATATTTAGTTATTGACTGTGAACACATATTCTTCAAAAGAATCCTCATTCTTACTAGAATATTTTGTATTACCATCTCCTTCAAAAGATTCCTGATCCGGCTACAGAATTTGTTTTGTATCCTTTTATAAAATTGGTAATCTAGACTGTTGATTTATTGAGATCAAATGATCAATGGTGTGATTAGTTAAAAAATAAAAATTAAATAATGGTGGAATAATCCCTGATTGGGTTTTGGCCAACTATGAAGACCTAGACCAGACCTGCTTTATGAAGTTTAGTGGATAAGGCTTAGACCCAATCCGTAGACCCAACTATTGACCCAATTAAGTGGACCTAACGTGGCTTGTTAGAACTATATAAAGTTTACCAGATAAGGCTTAGACTGAGCCCTTAGACCCATCTACCCACCCAATTAACCCAATTAAAAGGGTCCAATGCGATTAAACGGGTCCAATGCGGGCATGGACTACTGAAGAGTCGAGACTTTCCCATTTACAGGCCTACACCCAGACAGCTTAGCACATATAATGATCACAAAAATATGCACACTGGAAAAAACATCTTATTAGCGTTTCTTACCTCCGACTAGGAAGTCAGCCGCTTGACTAGCTACGTTTTCTAGGGAGAGTATGCCCTTTCTCCCCTCCCACTTTTTGGGCTAATGGGGAGGGGGCTATCTAGGATAGAAAGACACTCCTGATTTCTTGAACAAGAGATCAAGACAATAGAGAACATACAACGAGCACAAATATATGCGCACAGAATCCATTTCAAAAAGGCTCAATACTTTTTAAAGTTTCACAAATCACGGAAAACAAACATAAGAACTCAAAAACTTAAAGAGTGCATTTGACAGAAAATAATATTTAATTCCTCACCTGAGGTAAAATTCATCTCAGGGATGTGAAAATCACAAATCCATATACGTATATAAGCTCAATGTACACTGTTCATGATGTTATTACTCACATTGTCATGAGAAGAGCATTTAATTCAAGTACAGTAATATCCCAAATGGAAAGGGAGGAAGAAGAAGCAAATCTTTGTTCAACCACTTGATCAACTTGAGCAAGGAAGGGACTGACAAAAAACTATGCTACTCAGTCTGAAAAACTAAAAAATTAACCCAAACTCAATAAAATAACAAGATTACATGGTGCCTTTTTTAAATATGAATGGGCTTGTCATAGGTGGCCATGGCAGCCTCCTTCAATGCCTCACTCATCGTTGGATGAGCATGGCATGTGCGAGCAATGTCTTCACTTGATGCTCCATACTGCAGAGCCAAAACAGCCTCATGAATTAGCTCACCAGCATTTGGTGACATGATGTGGACACCCAAAATCTTGTCCGTCTCCTTCTCGGCAAGTATCTTGACCACTCCCTCAGCATCATCAATTGCCTTTGCCCTGCTGTTTGCCAAGAAAGGGAACTTGCCTACTCGATAATCAACTCCAAGTGTTTTCACCTGCTCCTCAGTTTTCCCTACAGATGCCACCTCAGGGTGTGTGTAAACAACCCCAGGAACCAAATCATAGTCCACATGGCCTTCCTTGCCAGCAATATATTCCACACATGCAACACCATCCTCCTCAGCCTTGTGAGCCAACATTGGCCCAGGAATAACATCACCAATGCCATAAACCCCTGGTACATTTGTGGCAAACCGTTTATTCACCAGGATCCGGCCAGCCTTGTCGGTTTCAACTCCTATCTTATCCAATTGAAGTCCAGCAGTAAATGGAACTCTACCAGCAGAAACAAGAACGACATCAGCCTCAAGAGTGGTCTGTTCACCGCCAGCTGCCGGTTCAAGGGTCAGCTTCACACCATTTCCCGCCGTGTCAACAGAAACAACCTTAGTTTTAAGCATGAATTTCATCTTCTGCTTCTCAAGTGAACGTTGAAATTGTTTCCGGATTTCACCGTCCATGGTTGGTACAATGTCTGGCGCAAACTCAACAACAGTAACTTCTGACCCTAGGCGACCCCAGACAGAGCCCATCTCAAGACCAATATAGCCAGCACCTATAACAATGAGTTTCTTTGGAACCTCTTTCAAGGCTAAGGCCCCAGTAGATGATACAATTCTCTCTTCATCAATGGTTATACCCGGTAGGCTTTTGACATCAGAGCCAGTAGCTACAATGATATTCTTCCCTTTCACGACTGTGTTACCACCTTCTAGAGTATCAACTGAAACTTCAGAAGGGGAAAGGAATTTGCCATACCCCTTAACGTAGTTTACTTTGTTCTTCTTGAATAGACCCTCAATACCTTTAGTTAAATTACCCACAGCTTTATCTTTTTGGGCCATCATAGCCGGTAGATCAACCTCAACAGAAGCAAGCTTTACACCATGACTGGCAAATGAATGCTTTGCTTCATGATACATATGGGAGGAATGTAGCAATGCCTGAACAAGATGCATGAAATTGTAGACAATGAGTACAAATCAAAACAGGAAGGCCTGAGTGCCATCCACTTAAATAAATTCAAAATCTCATCAGATACATAAATGGTTAATTGAAGAAAAAATTAGACGTGTGGAGGAAGACTAAAGCTCAGCAATGTCAATGACTCAATAGTCCATCCAAACACAATGCTACACAAGATGTATTAAAACTCCTCCATTCTATGGAGGAAGTACAGATTACTAATGATGTGTCACAAAATAAGACAAATAATGAACACAGTTGCATTGGCTTAACTGATGCATTCTCGGTTGAGGAACCAAAGCTAACTTTTAGCATTTAATGGTGTACTATGTTATGTACCAAAACTGGTTTAGACATGTCATTATCAATCACCCAAAAAGGCTGAACACACGCGCAAATACAGGAAGAAAGAATAAGTGAAAAGATAAATCCTTCACATGAAAAAAATTCTAACAATTCCTTTTGTAATTGTCACTACGCAATTGAATAACCAGTTTCATATATCACCATCAAGTCATATGTAAACTCTTGAAGCACTTTTTAAAGACAATTATCTTATGCAGAAGCAACTAAAGCTAGCAAAATGCTAAAACAAAACAAGAATCAACCAAATTCTGCAAAATGCTAAACAAACCAATTAAAAAATTTAAGGTCAACCTTTCTCAAAAAATACATGATATTCCACTACCTTCATAACATAGGCAAGTTCTTAATTTCATTATCTTTTACAATCGATCACCAGCTAGTCCTGAAATTATTTAGTTAATTATTCCATTTATGGTGCCACAAAAAAAGTAAATTAAACTTCACTTACTATTTCATCAAACTAAATTTTCATAACTATCATTTCAATTAGCAGAAGCATAAAGTTCAAGACCAATCCCAGCACCAATTAAGCAATAACTAATGAAATTCCTCACAACAGCAACTCATACCTAGTAAATGTATCATTGAAGACCCAGAAACACACACTCAAAGCACATAAAAGAAAATACGCCCAGTCTCAATCAACAAAAACAAAAATGGAAATTTAAATCCAAATTAAAACAGATAAGAGAAATAATATATCGATAAGTAAAACAGCTAAAAAACACATGAAAAGAATGAACAGATCTAGAAAATTATGGGAAAAGACGATTCGCTCATACCTTGGAAGGGATGCAACCAACGTTGAGGCAGGTGCCGCCGAGGGTCCCGCGCTTCTCGATGCACGTGGTCTTGAGGCCGAGCTGTGCCGCCTTGATGGCGGCGACGTAACCACCGGGTCCACCGCCTATCACGATTACGTCGTTCTCATCAGATCCCGAAGCGAATCCCCTGCTCACAATCCACGAGTATTTGGTTCCATGGCACATATGCTTCGACGATGATGAAAACAGAGTCGTCGCTTTTCGCCGGGCGATACTCGCCATCGCCATTTTCATTCAATAATATTCTGGGAAAATTTTCGAAATCAAAACTACCTTATGCCTTTTGGGGTTAGTATATGTTATGGAGCTCTGCTCTTCCCTCTAGCCTCTAGCCTCTATCCTTGGGAAGAAGATGATGAATGAATGAAAAAGCCTTTAATCAATCAACTATTTTGCTTGAAAATGAGAATTTTCGCAGCCGTTGATTTGGAGGTGGTGGCTGACTATGATGAAAAATTGGTGGCAGTCAATCTGGACCATCGAAAGAGAAGGTGGCCAATTTGTGAACTTTAATCATCTAACTTTTCTAAGTAAAACAATTAATTGTCATTTCGTCGTGCGATGCTTTGAGAAAAAACAGTACCAAAAGTATACATGTCAAAGTTGAAACTAAATTTGCCAATTAGGGTTTGGCCAGAGCTGGGTCCATCACCAACAGACTTTAGATTTTTACTTCCATGTTAGTCTATATATATATATATATATATATATAATTATCATTTTTTTTTTAAGATTATGGTCCATTTTTTTAAATAATCTTTTTTAAAAAAATATATTTTCATTTAATGTGACACCACTAAGCATGGTCAATTATGTAAATATATATAATTTTTTTTTTATCTAAAACTGTATGTCCAATTTGACTGTCTACCTGAAAATTAGTATACTATTTGCTGTCTTAATGTTAGGATCGTTCACAAGAAAAGAAGAAAAAAAAAAAAAAAAAGGTTTCAAGCTACTTTTAATTCATTCTAAAACTTGTAAACCACAAAAATTTTCTTTAAGAATTTTATAATAAGACCACATGCTGATGGTTCATATTACAATAGTGCCTAAAAAGGATTGTGACCAAAAACAGGAATCAAAAGCCACATACATATAATGATCAGTGTTGCGGCTCCTGTAACTGTAATGAAAATAAATAATTGAAATTAAAAATCGTAAAATTTCAATTTTTATGACCGAGTAAAATTTGGATAAATCAGGACAAGTAATTCCAACAGCCAAATATCTCACCCTCAAGCACGAGTGGATGAGCATTGAGCTGTACCAGTGAAGCGCTGTCAGCATGCAGAAACCAACAAAACATTGAATTTCAATCTTGAATAAGAATGGAACATGATAAATAAAATAAATAGATGTGAACTTGATTGATCTGGTAAACATACTACTGAATCCAGGTAAAAGGAATATATTGTGCAGAATTTAAAAGATTGAACAAGCGATAATTTTCAGCAATATACTCATGTGCCGCCAAAATTGTTTCCCCTCACAAAATTGTTGCTGGTTGTTTTTTCTCTCTTGTACCTGAAGCAACCTTAATACAGATGAAAAATTTAACATAAAAAATAATCTGCACAAAGAATCTTGCTAGCTTTTGTACTTTGTCCCAGGCAAGAATTATATATCTCTCGTCACATTCAATTGCCTTCTAGTAAGCTCTGAAACTTGTTCCGTGCCTCCTCAGAGGTGCAGCATCTCAATCTTGGTCTTCGAGAAGGAACTGAATCTTGAGTCTCAGGGGAAGAGAAGCAAACGACAATGGCTGTGAGGTTGTCACATGTATCCCGCCTTAATGCTTGGTTGATGAGCTCTCTAGCACACAGTTGCGGATCACTGTGATGCCTAAGCTGACGGCGAACCAAGCCAACTGCTTCCCAGTTAGACATAACATCCCAAATCCCATCACATCCAATTATCAGGAATTCATCATCCTCAGTCAACAAAGTACGTAGAACTTCTGGCTCTGCAGTGAGGGGTGATGCAGAACCAAATGGGAGTTTCATATACCAGTCTCCAAGGGCTCGAGTAACAGCAAGTTCACCGTTTAGGTATCCATATTCAACCTTACCACCCAAATCCTCAACCCTCTTTCGTTCCATTGGACAAGAGGGTCTATGATCTTGAGATAACTGAACTGCATCTCCTTTCCTACAAAGAACTGCCCGACAGTCTCCAGCATTTGCTATAAGTAGATGCCTTCCAAGAAGCAATGCAATTAGTGCTGTTGTTCCACAATAAGAATCAACACAACTTTGTTCATCAGCCAAGGCTCGATCGGCTAGTAAAAATGACCTGCGATGAGAACTCTCCAAATCTTGCAGGAATTTTTCGTCAATATCAGATATTTGAGGCAATTCAGCTTCCTCAAAGAAAAATCTCATGGCATTATTCTTCACATAAGCTGCTGCATCAGGGCCGCCGTGTCCATCAAAAACAGCATAAAAAGAACTTGGTTGGGACCAACTATAGAGGGAACCCAAGTGGGTAGATAGATCATCAATCCGAATGTGTTGATCCTCATTGGAACTGCGAGGCCCAATATCAGTGTGGCTACCTGAACGAATTCTTGGAGCAAACTTGCTGCTCAGAGTCTCTAATACAGTCGCAGTCTGAATACTTGTTGAGCAGCTCAGAGCCTGGCGAAAAGAACAAAATTGTGTTAGACTGCAACAATGAAATACATATCAAGACCACAAAAGTAAACCTAAGTTGGAAGAGCTAGACGTAAACTAATTAAAATAAAACAGCAATTAAAATATCCACATGAAGACAGTAAAGCTTTAGTTCAATTCAGCATATATATCAAACCTTTCATATGAAAATTAGATGCAAGTTTTTCTGCTTCAGCTTTTACATTCCAAGTCAAAATTTACATTAGCATCACAAATTAACCCACCTTATCATGATTTTGAGCTTAACACTACAATTCTTAAGTCCAAAATAGTTTATTCAGCAAAAGGCAAACCGCCCAACACTTAACTCAATCAGTAGAACTAAATAGAAACGCACATGCGTCAACGCAAACATATACAGGCAACAGTTAAAAAACCCATTAATTTTTACACAAAGAATAAACAGAAGGTTATTTACACGCAAAATAGGATAAGGAAAAAAAAAAAAAACCCTAGTTTCACAAGCAGTGATAGAACAAGAAAATAACAAAATCCAAAACAAACTACCATTACACGAATCAAATAAAAAACCCTTTTTCTCAAAAATACATTTATATAAATCAAGAAACCAAGAACTAAAAAAAATAGAAAAATAGATTAGGGAAAAACCGCAAAAATTCGATGCACACCGATTCAGAGCGAGAGAGTTCGAAGGAGACCGCCGATTCTGACGTACGAAACACCGGCGAATCAATCGGAGTAGCAGTAGCCACCGATGACACGTCGAAGAAATCGGCTTCGATCTTCGCCGCCGCCGGCGACGGAATGCAAAGGTACTCAACGGCGACGGTTTGCGGACACATCACCTCTGCTTCTGCCAACATAATTGCTTTTCTCTTAAGCACATCCGACGAAAATCGAATCTGAGAGCGCACTAATAAAATGAAGAGCTTCTGAATATTGCCGAGCGATTTTTGAGAAAGACGAAAATATTCTGGTGTGTGAAGAAAGAGAAAGTTAGAAGGGGTGACCGCGGGTGGAGGTGGGGGTGGTGAGGGGCTTCTAACTTTTATAGGGAGAGTTGTGTTGGTTAATTCGATTAGGATTAGGAAAATAAAACTGTGTAAATATTTCAGTAGCGGTTTGAAAATTTAAATTAAATTTTTCTCTGTGGAATTAGGAAATAAAATCCTACACGGAAAAAAGATTAGATGTAAAATACTTATAATTAAACTAAGAAATTAAAAATAAAAATATGATTGTGGAAAATAGTGATAGAATGAATTGGACATAAATACTTGAAAGAAAATGCAAGCAAGCAAATATAATACCTTGAATTAAGCATGTTTTTTCTCTTTAAAAGGAGGATTAGTGCTAGAATTATGAAAAAATGAGAATTATTGGGTACCAACTTCTGATTGGAATCTAGAGTTATTTTTATATTATTGAATTAGATGTAGTCATGGATTGAGATTTAATATAAATTTTCATGAACATGGACTTTTAACACCCAACTCGTTATTATAAAAGTACATGTGTTTCATGAACACAAATGTTAATTGAAAATTGAATATTTAGTTTTCATGAACACAAATGTTGATTGAAAATTGAATATTTAGTAAGTCATATAATTTGCATGAATAGATAATATTTAACCTTAAACTGATCTCATATTTTAAATTTATAGAAAAGTTCACGTGTTTTACATGTGATAAAAAATATTGTCATATTAAACTGTTATATATATAACTTAAAATTTAATTTACAATCCTAAATACGAATAGAAAATTCTAGAAAAGCGCATAATCTCCATTAAGTCATAGTAAACTGTAATGCTAGTATGCAATTAAATATCCATTTGGTCTTGATTAAGTTGACTATTTTTGCGAATGTAATGTTGAAAAATATAATTGATTTTTTTAAAAAACAATAAAAATAATAATAAATAACATGCAGTATCAAAATTATCAAAAAAATATTTTGATGAATAAAGAAGTAAATAACTAAATAAATGCAATAACTTGACATTGTATTGTAGCTAACTGGAAATTCAACTGTGGACACAGGAAAGGATTCTTAATTTCACCATGTCTCTTCCAATGTCAAACATAGAACTATCCACTTCCTTATGCAGTTTTTTATTTTTATTACTATTTATATTTCCATTTTCTGAAATTTTCATGAAAAGAATCTTCTTTATAAAATTACTTCTCTAGGGCCCAACATTCCTAAGAGCCCCCACACGTAATCTGTTTTTCATAATCACGATCAGAAGAGGAAATCAAAAAGAGCTTGCATGCTCTTCTCAAAGTTTAAAGATTATGTTATTTGGTTGGTAAAACATCATATCGGAATATTGATTTCTTGGGCTCGCTGCTAGTGTAATGAGATATATTAGGAGGTTTACCATAATAAAGTTATCGGTTAATGGATTGCTGGCTGTGCAATCTGGTACAAACAACATCATAATTTCAAACAAAATCTGGAAGAAAAGAAAAAGAAGTAATGCAAAAATTTTAAGGCACTAGGAATACAAAGCAATCAATCGCTAATTGGCAATATAATTTAAGACTTGTCATGAGAAGTTTTCCTTTTTGCGTTTGCCAAATATATTTACCAAGTCTCACTATGGGCACCAAAGCCACAAGGACCAACCAAACCTAACATCGTTTTGAAAAAAAAGGATATATACAAATGCTTCCTGAATAATTATGTACAAAAATGGACAACCGTACATAATAAGAAAACAAATGACAGCCGAAGACTTCGTAGAGGCTCTTCAGATAGTCACTTAAATATATACAATATATATATATATATATATATATATATATTCTTGTATCCTCGTCTCAAGAAGCATAGCTGCTGGATTACAACTCTACATCGCAGCAAAAAACTATGAAGAGAATCCATGCTCGCCCGCAATTCAATTTCAGGGAACAACCTTTTCCTTCTCTCCAGGACTCAAGACCAGTAAAAGTTCTTTCCACCATTCTAGCATTAATCTTGAGGTCTGTCATTTGAGCTTTCTTGGCAACTATTGACAAACCACTTGATGTGTTAGCCTGCTGACTGCCTCACCTATCAGATCGTGTATCCCTTGTGCTGTTAACAATCATTGAGCATGCTCTATAGCAGGAGCTACTTTTCCATATCAATCACTGTTCACAGATCCAAGAGTTGAATTTAGGGTTACAGATGAAGGCATCTGTTGGGGTGACAAGATGTACGCTCCTTTAGGAATTACAGCATCAATCATAGGAGAATAGGGTTTCGTCACTTTCCTCTTCAATAAGGCCTGGCACAACACAGCCAGAGGAAAACTGTAAGCAATTACAACAGATAGTATGAAGCCATTTTTAAAGTTATGAAAATCCAAGTGCTTTTGATAGTTCTAATCCCCTGTTTTAGTTGCATTGTTAACTCATCTTCATACAATCTTTGGAACATCGCAAGTAATTCAATTATCTAAATCCCCAACTCATTTTAGTTTTGGTGCGAGAAATACCAGAGTAACAATAGAAGCATTAAGTGGAAAGAGAAGTGATCAGAAACAAAACCGAACCATTGACTGTGTTGGCCCATAAGTAGATCTTGCTTGTTCGATTGAAGAATAAACCTCAAATGCTTGATTAGAATCACGGTTACACTTTATAATGCGATTTTGATCCTTCGCATCTAACGATTTACTATGTAGATATAGAATAACCCGTGAAGGTGGAGCATTAGGATGATCTTCCTTTCCATGAATCAGTTCCATTGTCACTAAGTCATCCCACACAACATCCCAGAGCACTGAACATGGATCTCTGGCAGGGTTGAATTTTTTCTGTGCAATGAGGTTGGATGGTTGCTGAAACAACATATACGAAATTGTGAGTTTGAATACCAGTAAATGGTTGACAGGATGAAAGATTTGTTGGTTCAGACTTAATTAACTCACTTGCAACAGTATAACTCTTCGATGAGTAACCAGAATGATTCTTCCTTTCGGAAGTGCGAAATGATCCTCATAGGCATCTGTCAAGGCAAACTTCCCACGTACTTTAAACAGATCAACCTGAACAAAAAAGGACCCAGATTCCGCTAATTGCAGCATCACCTTCATCATGGCAAAGAAGATACGTAAGATTCATGCTACAGATCAAATTTTAGCAAGCATAACAAGGTGTTAAGAAGAGAGAGCTTAAAATCAACAGGTACAAAAAACTTTGGGAAATGAAAATCTGATATTTAATATACCACACAATAAGAAGCAGGCCTTCAACATTTTCCATTTTTTCCCTCGTAAAGCACTTAGAACTGGCCAATGAGGCTTAGGTCAATTGGCGAAGCTGAGGCACTAAGGCTATGAGGCCTTGGGTTCAAATCCCACCAAAAGTGTGGGTATTCATCTTTTATATTAGTTAAATAGTTGATTGATAGTAGTGGTTAATGATGTATTGTTCATTGCTAATTAGTTGTTGATAATCGATATTCCTAATGTGATTATTTATGTAATTGTTTAACTCAGAGAAAAGAAAAAAAAAAAAAAAGGAATTCGATTCAGTTAAGCAAAGTAACGAATTAAAAGGAATGTCATGCACAATACTCATCAGATCCATATAGCTGATCCTAATCAGAATATCAGCTCAAAAGTAACCATTTCTTCAGATGTTTGTGGCCAAAATGAATGATAAAATAATAGTTAACACGCAATATCATTACATTTCTTATCTTGCAGAACTTTCAGAGTGCCAATATCAATTTCCAGTCCACATGTGAAAAATGAGGTAACAATTCAATATGCAAGGAAGTCGGTACAGTTTCATTTATACCAAAAAGGTAAGGTCAACTGAAGAAGTTTCAATTCATGCATGAAAATTAAATAAAAATAAAAATTTAAAGGGTACTGGAAGGGATAGAATACATCTTCTATGATGTGAAGCTGTGAATCACAAACATAAAGGTTATAGCATATTATGACCAGCCAAACAGGTCAAATAATTTAATAGGGAGCATTGCATAGAGTACAAAATAATGTACCTGTCCCTGTGCTTTGTACTCATCATACGGCCTAAGCAAATTATCACCGCTAATAACTCTGGGTAGCCTTTGGCGAAGGAGTTGGTCTTCAGAAGCAATAGCCGATGCTATCTTCATTCTCATTGCATTTGCACCTTCTGTAGTTTTTGACAAAAGATCTAAAACACCGCTAACAGGTTGTGCGGCGGCACCTATCAATCCCTTCCCAACACCCTGAACAAAGCCCTCAACACCAGATGCTTTTGCACCTTCAAGAGGCTTTGTTAAAATGCCAGTGACTCCTCGGAATATGCCTTTAGCTAAGGCCCCACCGCCTTCACGAATGACATCACCAAAGTCCTCTACACCTTTGTTATCCTGCAGGAAAGAGATCATGTAAATGGAAGGAAAAAGTTGCGCATCACTCAACAAATATCATCTGCACATATAAAGTAAAAGAACGCCACACTTACACAGAGGTAGATTCAGTTAACCATTGGAGATCAAGATGTCAAAGAATGTCCTTGGTATGGCTAACATAGAGAGACTTTACCCTTACTTTAAGAGGTATGTTACACGAACCAATAATCAATTCAAGAATATTAACAAGATGTTGTGACTGCTCACGGTTGGGAAGTACACTAGAGAAGGCTCAGTGAGACCTCGATTTGTCCCATAGAAGGAAAAAGCATGAGGAGATTGCATGCACCATGACAAAACCGCCACCCATCAATAAATATCCCTTAAACTCGTAATAATTTTAAACTTCCTTCCAAATTTCAAGTAGTTCCGCAATTTCTATATTACGAGCAGCAGACAAGCCAGGTAGATCGGGTAATGAGAATATCTACAGAAAGAGAAGCAGGAATTATATCCGAAGGGTTCTATGGCATGGTACTTTCAGCAGACAAGTCAGGTATTTTGTGGTCTGAGGGTAATGAGAATATCTACAGAATGAGAGTACTCTGTTGTCTAAATTTCTGACTAAGCACTCAGAATGATAAAGAGTGAGTACTACAATATGAAAGGTTCTATGCAATTTCCTGAACTACTATTAGCAGACATAACAAGGCATCTTGTTAGGTCAACGGTAACGAGTTTATCAACACAGATTTGGATCTAGCAATCAACCACAGAGAATAGCCAGAATTAATAATATCTAAGGTTGTTTCCAGAATGGGATAACTTCTAACCTGTCTTTGCCGACTTTGAATGAATTTCTTGTCCATTGATAAGGCAGCAACACCTTTGCTCATATGTCCAAGTGCACTACTTGCATTGCCCAAAATATCAACCCCAGAAAGCAGCTGCAGTGGCTGACTCAGAATATCCTTTTTGATGTTTGAGATAGCATTACTGACTAGAACACTATGCCTCATAGACACATTTTCCTGAAATCTCTGATTTATCCGGACCTGATAAAACAATATCAAAAGTACTACAATTAACATCTCATCAACATCACCAGTATATGAAAGTACATGAAGACCATTTGCTATTTATTAAGGCAATTTGGGATCTCAAATAGTTTGACCCTCATAATTTAATGGTTCATATACAAACGTAATGTTCTGAAACTATCAAATGATGCCAGCAAGTGAATAGGAAACATAAAAGGAAAAAGATAGGAATGGAAGGGAGCAATGCATACTTTTTGAATAGATGCAAAACATAAGTACTGAGATACCAACTCTTGGTTGAACTCAAAACCAGAAGAGCACACTGAACAACCCTAAAACGACACTTGTGATGTTTTTCTCGTAATAACCTACCAAGGACATACGGGAAGTGTAACATGCCTAGACCAGTGGCATTTATTTGGTTTGCCAACATATTCCTTTTCTGGCCCAACCAAAAAATTTAGTAGCTCAAAGCTTTCTGAGGTAAAACATCTATATCAGCGATTACATCAAACCTACATTATGGAAAAAGCACAAGAGCTCATGCTTACTGGCATATTTTCAGTATTTCCAAGAGCAGTCATTAAGCTTGCCCAAAATCCAAGGACACCCACTGGCCGTTGAGTTGGGGACATAGCCATGGTTACTTTGAAACGAACTTCTGAGATATTAAGAACACTGCCAATACAGAGAACTAGGATTTAACAATAGTTCTTAGAAGTAAATGCAGAACTAGAGGGATAAAATGGTCGCAAAAGATATACATACCCAACTTGAATGATGGGATCAACTGAAACAGAAGTGGTCTGAGTATCAAAGATCCTGGTGATATTAGCTTGTTGGATCAGCCCATGAAGGCGCCAAATAATTGGTTCGTGAATATTAATCAAAAAGGCAGTATTTTCAGGTCCCTGACAGAATATTTTTCAAGTATTTCTTAGCATTAAAAAATCAGAAATTTATGCAGCAAAATACACGTCATATACTCACTTGCAAACCTATATAAGGATATATGCACAAATCTAAAGATCCACTAGATTGTTGGGTGACGGAAAGCTTCAAAATATAATCAGTGTCCTCCTCAACTCTTTGTGGCCGGAAGAGAACCGGCATTGGAGTTAAAGGCAACTGATTATCCATCTGAATCCCCCCCATTCTTATTTTTAACCTGAGTTACAAAATCCATAATTAGCACAGGTATATATACTCCAGAAAATGATCAAATGTGAAAGGGGAAAGGAAGATCAAGCAATCAAAACTACAATTTAAAGGTTAATAGTGAGAAATGATCTAATAAACAAAAAAAAAATGGGCCCAGGCTAGAGTTCTGTGACAAAGAATTTACCGACTAATTCCAGAACCTAGTCCAGTGGAATAAGACAGCAAAAAATTTTGCAGGGACAAATATAATATCTCTTCTGGTGTATGATCAACAATGGACAACCCAAGCTCCGCGACTTCAAGGATGAGATGAAATTCACAATCGGTGACAAATGTTGATGGCTGCAGCTGAGACTTAATTTCAGAGATTTGTTGTACAGATGAAATACTTCGATTTAAAAGTGTAGGTGCTTCATTTTCTGGCATCCAGTCACTGATTTTAACAACATTTACTTTCTCTTCCCTAATGATAGTGACTCGTAGACCTCTCCTAGGTCCACCAGCAACCTGGATGGGCTGATGATCTTTAATCTCATCAATATCATACTTCTGTGATGTCATGGGATCGTCTCCATCTATCAATAGTTCCAAATATCGTTCTCTACCAAGATCTTCCCATGAAAAAGAGGTAGCAGCGTTAGGAAGTATAGACCTCCAAGAGTCCTTGGAACCATTGACTTGCCGAAATTGTATCGGTAGAAAGAAAGAGCGATTTTCAATCCTGTAAATGGCTTGCATTAGAAATACAGGCTGTAGAGCAGCAGGAAGAAAAGTTCAAATTGATGCTCAAACAAGTAACAATCTGCGGCAGACAACTAAATCATAAACCTTTCTTTACCTTGGTTAACATGACCAACTTTAAAAGATAACTAAATTCGCACATCTCAAGTTACTTACTACTGTCAATTTGTAGCTTTGGCTGACAATAAAAATCAGCAATATTAGTCTGCCACTGTTAATAGAAGATTTTCTTATGTTTATAAGATCATAATCTTACAGAAACAGTTTTAAGGAGATTTTCCACAATTGGCAGCATCTGCATGATGCATGAAACTTTTCATAGGTGAACAAGGATTCCAAGGTGTTTGTAAAAAAGTTAAGACAACACCAAATCAAGTATTAGGGTTAAAAACATGCATAGGAATAAACTCTAGTCTTAAAGTTCCCGTCTTTAGCCTGTGGTTTGGAAAGTAGACCACGGAGTACAAACAGCCCAAAAGGGGAGAAAGCAGACACTGAGACACTATAGCCAGGTTTCTGTTAAACAGGATAACAATTAATGGAACATAAACTATGCAACCAAATCCTACTCCACAGTTTGCATGATATTCAGAAGTCACTTCTGTCAAAAGGGAATCTCTTAAGCTATTACGGGAAAACTGATGTGCAGGATGAACGTATCCAGTGGATTATAAACTGAAGAATTTTTGGGGGGAAAAAATGAGAAAAGACATAAGCACACAAAAGTTCCTAGAAAATAATATATATCAGACATGCATAGGAGTAAACTTTAGTCTTAAAGTTCCCCAGCCTTTAGCCTGTGGTTTGGAAAGTAGACCACGGAGTACAAACAGCCCAAAAGGGGAGAAAGCAGACACTGCGACACTATAGCCAGGTTTCTGTTAAACACGATAACAATTAATGGAACATAAACTATGCAACCAAATCCTACCCCACAGTTTGCATGATAATCAGAAGTCACTTCTGTCAAAAGGAATCTCTTAAGCTATTACGGGAAAACTGATGTGCAGGATGAATGTATCCAGTGGATTATAAGCTGAAGAATTTTTTGGAGAAAAAATGAGAAAAGACATAAGCACACAAAAGTTTAGTTCCTAGAAAATAATATATATCAGACATGCATAGGAGTAAACTTTAGTCTTAAAGTTCCCCAGCCTTTAGCCTGTGGTTTGGAAAGTAGACCACGGAGTACAAACAGCCCAAAAGGGGAGAAAGCAGACACTGAGACACTATAGCCAGGTTTCTGTTAAACAGGATAACAATTAATTGAACATAAACTATGCAACCAAATCCTACTCCACAGTTAGCATGATAATCAGAAGTCACTTCTGTCAAAAGGGAATCTCTTAAGCTATTACGGGAAAACTGATGTGCAGGATGAACGTATCCAGTGGATTATAAGCCGAAGAATTTTTTGGAGAAAAAAAGAGAAAAGATATGAGCGCACAAAAGTTTAGTTCCTAGAACATAATATATATCAGCGGCCAAACTATATCCACACAAAATAAGTCGACATAAGGAACAAGCTCAGCAGAGATTAAACCTTGCTTCTCCATTAAAGAAACAAATAGTATTATCACATACTCCTACATTGAATTGCAACATTTCTTGGCGAGATGATTGATTTACTTCCAAGGATAACAAAGTTATATAAAGAATTACGATTCAACAATCACCTGTAAGGACTTGAAAAAGAACTGGGACGGAATATAACTTCATTGCGTGAGGTCTTTGTCCCACCTCTTACTTCAATTGAAAGATTCATTTGATCACTTCCTAGCTCACTTCTCAAGCATATAGACATCAGACCTTCAGAGCCAATCGAGAATGGTGCACTCCACTGGTACCCGTCCATCCGCAACTTAAGCAATGAGATGGATAAAGTCAGTCATGTATCTTTGAAGGAGAGTATGTATATAAAGGGTATGGCTGATTACACAGACCTTAAGCAATTCAGCTTTTCCAGACTGCCATCCAAAATGTTGGGGAGGTTCAGTAGGATGAAGCCATTCTAGAAATTGAGTATCACATTGCTGTATACATATGCTACACCCAACTCTGTTGATAAACATTGTGTGTGGCTGAAAATGTACCACCTGCATATATACAGGAAGTGTCACGCCCAAGATATGCTTTGCAAAATTTCTTGCAAAACAAAACCACAGATTAGATAAGAAATTTCATTTTTATGAACAAGGAATAAAGAAAAATCAGAATTTCTCTTCCTAGATCCCATTATTCAGTGGAAGATATCAGTTACTGAAATTAGCTAACTTCAAAGTTGCTCATGTATAATCTATATAGACCTATTGAAACTCATACGAAAACCAATTCCCAATGGGATAAAATCTGAAAAATTCAAATACCAATTTACTGACTAACTATAGATTTTGAAAAGTAAAAGCAAAAAATCTCTGAAACTTATCCGTAACATTTCAACAAATTCATCTGAGAGGAGCTATCCTAGGGCAACGCAAGGTTTCGATAGCAATCTGTCTAGAACTTATAAGCTACAAAAGAGTTCTATATCCTACATGAAGTTCGACGAGTCAAGTATACACTCAAAATTTCACTTTCACAAAATTCTTGGCTTAGCCTGTCCTTTGTAATTCATATATACTTATATCCTGCCCTCCCCGTAGGTTTGTCAAATTAGTGATATCTACCCATGATATTTCAAATTAAATCCACCTCACCCCGAAAAACCCACCCCACCCCTCCAAATATATATATATATATATATATTAGATGCTGTAGGTGAAAAATTACTCTTTTATCCATCAGTTAAGCATAAACCAAAAAATATAAAACAAAAAAATGCAAGGGTGAAAATATTTCAAATGAAGTTAATTCAAATACCACATCCATTGCTATGGGCGGTAGCCTACATGTCTCCCCCTCCTCCTCCTGTGTGTGTGTGTGTGTGTGTGGACATATAGACAGACAGCCACACTATACTCACAAAATGAAATCCTCAGATCTGCTATCAAAGCCATATCTGGATGAATAAATTAACAAATTATGCTTCATAAAGAACAAAAAGTAAATAGCCCATGAATGTTACACCCAAAAAAGATGCCATTAATGGATGTGGGCAGAGACATGGCAGGAAAAAAAATTCGTGCAACTCCAAACTAATTCTCTCGCCCACCACATTGTAACTATATGTTTATGTAGCAACTACATTCACATACCTCCAGGTTTGCTTTTATTACCATTGCTGCAAGAATTGGAAAATGAAGTCTAAAACATGGTTTCCATAGGGTACTTATCCCAGAAAATTTTCCAAACAGTAGACCAAGGTTGAAACAGGATTTTTTTTTTTCTCTTCCACTGTTGTTGCTAATTCCACATTTTCTTTAAAGGCTGTGCACATAATAGGAAAACTGCAAAACTGGATTAATGTCAAAGGGAGTATTTTATAATTTCCAAAACCACAAGGGAGGTTTCATGAGTTACAAAAAAACTTAGACAGCATTGCAATCACCCCACTACACCTAGGCTACTTTGGAGAATTTTTTAGATCCCTTATATTTCTGGAAATAGAAATTAATCATGATAAATACACATTTGCATAACGTAGAAATAAGCCAATCAGAGAGAAAGTCCAAAAAAGATCGGAAAATTATGAATACAAGTGAATTAAAATTGCACAATCTATGTATATCTTAATTGTATGATGAGTATTTTATATCTTAATTGTATGATGAATATTTGTACCTTTGTTCTGTCTGAAGTCATGTGCAGCACAGCAGAAAGCTTGTAGTAAGTTCCGTCAGATTGGAATGCCCTCACATCAACTCTTTGCTGAAGAGTCAAGTTAGTGAATATTTGAAATTGTAAGTCAAAAAATTATCCAAAGGAAAAATATCCTCAAATTATCATTAAGAATAAATTATAATCTCTGTATCACCTTTTTCTCCAGCTCAAGAAGTGATACCCCAGGACCGAAGTTTTCAGAATTTCGAATAGCAACAGCAATGCCCACCCTTGGAGACAGATACATATCATTACGCGATGAAAATAGCATAACACCACCACGGCCAATATAGTCTTGTGGAGAAAGCATACTAGGTGTTGGAGTAGTATCTTCAATAGCTTCCAATACTTGTATATTTTTCCTCATACCAACCTGTCTCCCAACCACCGGGGTTGAAGGATATTTCAACGCTGATTTTGCAGATTTAACTGCTTTGGAGATCATAAGAGAATCCACATCCGCACTTTCCAGCGGTTCAATTTCCACCACTCTATATGCCAACGGGAGGAAAGAATCATTATTTATCCAGTAGGGAACAAAAAACCTTATTGTTTTGGGGGCAGCAGCAGTTCCTCCCAGGTCACGCTCAATGCTGACCCGTAACCTCCTGCAGGAAAGGAATCACGAAGAAAAGAAACCAAAGTCAAATCAATTCTTAAATAGATCACCTAATCAAACATTGTTAAGGCAGGCATATATCCCTTTGGTTTTTTATGAAGGAAAGATTTTTGTGGCACAATAAAGAATGAAACACATTTGTGGTTATGTTAATCATCCTAGGCACTGATGACATGTAGCTAAACTTTAGGGGTAATAAATCTTATCATAACATTTAAGTCAAGATACATGTCCACAATTTGAAACAGACAACTCGCTATAAACCAATTGAATCCTTCTATTTCATACAGGACTGAAATATTGTAAGTGGCACAGGCAGATCTATCATCACTTGCTCCACAGATGCTGCCATGAGTACACTCCCTCTTGCTCAGAACCAATTCAAATACTGATGAGAATAGCAGCCCCAACTGGACAGTAAGTGGCAGCTCATTTCAACTTCTTTCATTCAATCAACTAACGAAAATTATGAAAATGTGGCCTACAGTAGCAGAATTTAACATATTGTTGCAATCTCTCGCTGTAGCCCACCACCCCTCCCCCACCCATTCCTTCTGGCCACCATATCACAAAAGACTGCAGCCCTCTTTCAGATATTCGATCAAAATCACATACTAATTTTATCAGAGACCTAATCCTTATTTGAAAGTATTTATTAATTCAATTTCAATTGTTAGCTCTTATACAAGATTTCATGTACAGAGCTAATAAAGCGCCATTTCAACCGACACAGGACACAGTCTAGAACTGCATTTTCATTAAATGGTGACACATAAGAAGTCTTGGTACAAATCATTCTTAAAAGATGGCTTTTGAGAATAAAATTTACTAAATTCCATCAGAGGATGTTGCTTCTGGATCAGATGGAGACAAGCATACTGGTAAATGACTATTCAACTCTGCTTCAAACATATAGATCATAGGTCCTTCACAGACCCATTGGATATGATAATAGCCTCTCTGTGCTTAACAAAATAATTTAGAAAATATCATATGCAATTGGAAGAAACGAAATCCATACATGCATCCCCAGTCATCACATCAAATACTTCATGAATTAAGACAAATTAAGCCAACTGTACAGATTTCCAAAACTAAGTGCGTGAGGTGGAAGAAGGGGAAGTATCAGAAGAAGGTGATATTGAAACTTATATGTAAAGAACTCTGAGACTGTACCTTTTTCTCTGCTGATGAAGCATCCAAAATGAGGAAACATGATTACCACATGCCATATCCAAAATAAGAACAGGGTCCTGAATTACCAAGAGACATAAATATGACATCATCAAATAACTTTTTTTGAAAAAACAGTATCATGCACATATATATGCAAACATGCATGCATATGCCCACACGCGTAATCAAACCGAAAGAGATTACCTTTTCCATAACCCAACCACCCTGAACAAATAACATTACACATATCGGATTCCTTATGTCAGCAGAGTATATGTGTACAGTCCCACGTGATGATACAAAACCATGCTGTCTTTCTATGTTTTTACCATCTCTCAGCCTTTCCCAGATTTTGAATTCTGCAGAACAAGGAAGTCTGTTCTCCAACCTCAGCGGAGAGCTGGCTGATATTTTCCAATCATAAACAGGGGCATTAAGGTCTGTATGAAGAACTGATGCATCTGTGCCAATGGAGAGCCAAAATAATCTACCACTAGATCCAGGGCAACACCAAAGAAGATCCTTCTTCTCCAGCTGATCTAGCCTCAATGGAGAAATCGGGGTCTTTGTTCCATGCTTCAAGGTACTTTGACGAGAAGGTGAAGCTTGGTCAACAGACAATGAATCCTTCTCGACAGAAACTGGACGGCCCCAAGCATAGTAAGTTTGAGAATGATCACTTGAAGGACGAATTCGTAGACACTGGTTAGAATCCCTAGACATGCTTCTCCAGGGTAAAACTGAAGAGCAACCTGGACATATAGTGATGTCAATAAAATTTTGGTTTGTTGAGGCCAAGTCATCAACTTCTTGCCTTGTGCGGGTCCATCGCCTTCGACGGACAGCATCTCGAGCTGATTTTGTTCCTGACTTGGGAGAATTTGGAGGCCATTTTAAACTCTGATAGTCAGTTCCATAAGCCCAACCATCAGTATCAACAAACTGAGATCTGTCAACAGTCCACATTGATGCCCATTTCCATCCAGGGGGAAGAGGAGTTTCGAAGAATTCCTTCAAGGAAAGCAGGAAAAAAATCATCAAAATATCGAGTTTAAAAGCAAGATTAAAACCAAGATTTTTTACAATATATATTATATATATAAAAAAAAAAGAACTCACTTTAGATGAATATGAGAAATCCCTAGTACTCCAATGCCCTGGATCCTTATCACGAGAACCATAGTCATTGTTACCCCAACCAGATACTGGATGATATTGTTGATTTTCGAAGATCTCTTCAATGATGAAGTTATTACTGCTTATCCTAGAAGAAATATCATGACCATTGATCATTGAGACATGGCATGTAGAGATATTCAATGTGATATCTGAATCATTTGTCACCGTAGCAAGACCCCTGAAAACCGCATGTTTCTTGCCATTTTTCATAGACACCTCTAAAGCCACAAAATCATCTTTCAGTTTCCTGGTAATCACTGATAGAGGAAGTAATGAACGAAAACCATCCCATGGATCTTCTGGACCAAGTGCAACCCAGAAACCCATATCTCCATCTAAATCATTTCCCTCTCCCCATTCATTGTCGAAGTCAGTAACCATGCTCTTCTCAATGAAAGAAGTGGAAACGAAAAGGCAACAACGAGAATGCATTTCATCAAAATGTTGGCCCTGAAAAGAGAATGATAAGAACACAAAGAAAGTTATGACATTAAACACGAGCCAAAAGAGAAACAAATAAAAAAAAATTCACCTACCTTTCGTTTTAGTGGATAAGATTCAATACTTTGAACATCAGATGTTTGATGGAGCATTTTAACAGAAGCAACCTTCTTCAACATGCTCGTACCATGTCCAACAGAAAATGAGCATGCACCCACAACCTCACCTAATGTTTGACCAAACAGGAGGTGTTAGATTGCCACAAGCAAAATTAACACAGCATATCCTCATATGTAGTCTAGTGATAAGTAGGAAAAAATTTAAAATCCCATTAAGCTAAGCTATCTACATAAATTATACATCCTAAAAAAGTAGTTATTGTTTAATTGTAGCAAACAATTCTTCAATTCAAAAATGCACATCTTGCAGATTATTCAAAGAATTATTTGAAAAAAAATAAATGATTTTTGATAACTATGAAACCAGGGTCCTCTTTCACTTAAGGTGCATGCCACATTAAGTTAATGGGCAGCAACCGATTGCAGGAGTTTTTAATGTTCTGTACAAGAAAATATATTACACTTGGTGATTTGTCCCAAGTGCCCCCTTGAATATCAAAAGCAAACACATTAGTATAGGTTACAGACTGTCCTGCACTCAAAAAGAAAAAGAAAGAAGAAAGAAACAGTGCTGGAGTTTCCAGCCAATGTGCCAAGTGGCTGATACCTTTACCGGCCTTTGCAGCAAGGTTTGTTACTTCCACTTCCAACTTAGCCATTCCCTACAACAATTACACATAGAAAAGTCATTTTAGATAAACTTAGATATCATAGAGTATACCAGTCTAAAAAAAGTGTATAAAATTAGTCAGACTATATAAGTGTAAAAGAAACATAGAGAATTTGAAGCATAGTTGGATTCCTTGGAATCTATACATTACATTGCCAAAGGAGTGAGGGCAACATATAACACAATACAGACCAATAAACTTTTGCTTGATATTAATGACATCGACAAGGGTAAGATTAACCTAAATATATATATATATATATATATATAAGAAACATGATGTAAAATAAGAATTTAAAAAAAAAATTGAATGTCAGCCGAACCACTGTAACTTGGGTGAGAGTAATTGCATCTGAAACAAGGATTGTCTTTTATCACTAAAAATATAAGCTTCTTCAGAAACCATCTCTGCCATAATTTAATTTAATGAGAACGAGAAAGAAACAACATGTTACAGAATTCTAAAGCATACTCACTAGTTCTAAAGATGTAAGATTATAAGTATAATATAAATCACAGGAACCCAATCCCAAAAAAATTCATCAAGCTGTGCAACAATATGCCTAAAGACTCTCTGTCACTCTCTAGTGCTTACTCTTCCTGCTCCTGATCCAAAGGCATGGCTGTTGTGAAGGAGTGAGCAAGAGAGAGTACGGTGGGGGGGGGGGGGGGGGGGGGACAGAGAGACAGATGTCTCCGGTTCACTCCATTATCCAGTTAGATTACTGAAAAGTAACAAAGAAACAATATGACCCTCACACAAATTCTAATCTTTTATCTTCGGTTATCATGTATGTGTTGGGATTTCAGTTTTTCCCCCTTCTTTCTAGAATTGGGGTTGGCTGTGGTGGTATCAGCATTCCATACCTTCCGAGGAACTTCAAAAATGAAGAGTTCATTCCATTTAGCTGTGCCTTCATCAAAATCATTTACTTTAGTAGTTAATGGTTTAACACACTTTGTTCTCGCACTTTGAGGAAAAAGCTTTTGCGGATTAGCTTCCGGATTCTCAACAAGCAAGCGCAAAGCACAGAAAAATCGATGACTATTTCCATCATCAAGAAGAGGTAAACCCTGCAGAGATTGAGGACAAAAATTTAAAACTAAAATAACAATATTCTAAATAAAAACAAAGGGTAAATCTGTGAATAATCTAAGTTGATAAATAACCACCTTTGCTTCAACTATTTGAATTCCAACATAACATCGAGGTTCCCTTGATTCATCCGAAACATTTAATCTGTCAGAATACCTTGGAGGTGGTATCCACAAAGCAGCACAATCATCATGAGGCAGTAAATTGACGGTATCAAAATCATGCTGAGTTTTTTTCAGGAATATATCACACCCAAGTTTATTTTCCACTATCACAGTCTGAAAATCATCTTCATCTAAAGCCAGATGGGTTGATTTTTGGTCAGATGCATCAGGACAAGCAGCTTCCTGTGGAAGTTAATAAGCAGTTAAGAAGAAGTATAAGCAAGAATAAGAACCTGGAGAGAGTGTGAAGGTAAAAATAGGAATCAATCAACCTCATACAATCTCATTGCTTTCTCTTCAAGTTCCCTCTGCTTTCTCCAAGAATCCACGGTTTGTGCTAAGGTATCAACATTTGCAGCACTCAGATTCACATTCAGAATACTGGTAGCAGCAATTCGCATTCTTTTGGCTACTCTAGCCGGTTGGCTTAAATTGGTATCATATGTTTCAAGCCTTCCAAGCGGAAGATAATTATTTAATGCAGTCAGTTTGCCAATGGATTTGGTATAAAAAAAAAAAATCAAAAAAAATGGAAAAAAGATTGGAGAACCTAAAATTCTTACTTAAATATTCCGTCAAATGGCTCAACAAGTGGCTCCCAGGCTTCTAAATGAATATTAAAAGTTGATGCAGCAAAGGAAGAAATCAAGACAGCATTCATTGCCTCAAGGCGACCATGACTCGCTAGCTTGATGTTAGTAACAGTGGTATCAAAAAGTGGAGTCATCTGGAAAGAAAACGCAGATACAAGATCAAGAAATAAATCAAGCTCAAAAAATACTGAACATGGCAAAAGGAAATATTAATCTGTAAGGTGTAAACCATTCCACACAAGCTGTCCAAAATAGTCAGAGAAAAGCATCTTATTTTCATCTCAGCCGTTATGTTGTCCCTTGTCTTTGGCTTCACTGAATCACCAATAGCAAATGCTAATCTGCTTGATGGCTTTTTCAGGTCAGAACGAGCAAGAAATGTGCAGGCCTGCAGAAACAAAGAAGTATATGAAAAAGGAAGGAAAAACTGCAATCATGGAAACACTGGGTGACCAGAAATGGTGAGGGTAAGAACTACAGTCGATATTAATTTCTGATTGTAACTTAACCTGATTCTCAACTTTCCAAATACTCCAGCAATGAGATGCTTTTGAACTTGATGATCTTGAGATAGGCATCTCAGCTATGTTAGCTTGGCTAACTAAATCCATTCTTGGGCAGCAAATTGATTCCAAACAAGGTGCTTCATTGTGTTGTGTTACTATACATCCCAAAGAAGCATAACCAGGGGGGGCAATGGGGTACCAGAAGAAAGCTTCCTCTGCGCCTTTCTTCCCAATATGAGCAACTTTTGTAAATTGAACAGGTTTTGCAGAAATTTCAGGGTCATCAGCTTTGAAAATGATGCCTAATGGAGGAGGTTCCAAGCTGGGAAGCAGCATTACCAAAAAACAAAGATAAGAAACTCTAAAATGCATCTGCTGATACTGCCACTATAGAGATTTATAACAGTGACAAAGACTACACAAATAGAAGATCTAACCCTTCAGTTATGCAGTCACCCAGTATGGCATATCCAAGGTGAGGTATAGGTCTCCATAGTGAAAATGGTCGGCGAAGATCACCACCTCTGTCCCACCAGATTCTCTCAAAGTTTGGGGTTGACATGTAATATGTGCTTGCTTTAGAAATTGATCTTAAAACATCCCAACCAGATGAAGTTGCACCCTGGCTACATGTCTGGAGGCATGCATTTTCCTGTTCACTACTAAAATCCAAGAGAGATTCATTTGATGAAGATTGACGCTGGCTAGAGTTCCAAAGAAGAAGATGATTCAGGTCAAAGCAACAGTTTTTGGAAGGACAGCAAGCAGATGGATGGGCATAAAATGACCCGAGACAGTTGTCTAGACGCCATATGCTGAATCCCGATTCAAATAAAGGATTAGCAGAAGTATTGAGTAAACATTCTAAATATGTTGTTGAAGTCACCAGATCAGAACGAACACAATGAACAATATGATTTGGAGGCGGTTGACTTCCAATATGTGCAACACAACCTAATGCCAAGTATCCAGGAGGTGCAACAGGTAGCCAAAGAGAACAGTCACTATCAATATTTGAAAGGACTTCATCAGTCTGTTGTCCCTGAATACTCGAAAACAAACCAATGAGCTTAAAACCAAGAGGCTTCCGTACGCGACCATATGCGTTACTCACAGCCAGGACTGACTGTGAAGGAGGATTTGGCCTGAGCAGTATGAAAAAATGAAAAATAAAAAAAATCAATGCATACATCAAGGTTGCGAAGAGAAGGCCGGACCTAACAGCGACAAAATGATATATTTATGAAAGTAACACAGCACTTTGTCAGTGGCAAAGAATTTGCACATGCAAAAACATATGTCAGAAACAAACGAGAAATAGCATATAGAACCAATATTTGACATAGCTTAGAATTGCATAACAACTTCTATAGATTTAAGATGCGACAAAGTTTAATATGAAAAAACTTTTTCTACAAGACGTAACCAAAATTCATGCCAAGTGCAGTGAGAGTAGCCTAGATAGTACATGCAAAAACATATGTCAGAAACAAACAAGAAATAGCATATAGAACCAATATTTGACATAGCTTGGAATTGCATAACAACTTCTATAGATTTAAGATTCGACAAAGTTTAACGTGAAAAAACTTTTTCTACAAGACGTAACCAAAATTCATGCCAAGTGCAATGAGAGTAGCCTAGATAGTACATTGCTAACAACATTACTAATTCCGGGAAGGAAAATACACACAGAGAGAGAAACCAAGAGACAGAGAAGTAAGACATCAAAAAACTTTCTAAATGTCCATAAAATTCACTGCAATGGGAGTAGCCCAGTTAATAATCTCCCTGTCCCAAAATTACAGCTCCCACCCAACACGGAGTACTAAATGAGAAATGAAAAAGTTAAATTTTTTTGTGTATCTTTATATTATTCATCTTTATAGTAATTGTTGAGAGATAGTAGTGTTAAATCATTTCTAATTGGTAAGTTAGGGAAAGAAAAATCATTGAAGGAAATGGAGTTCAAAAGGGACAAGGGAGCTATAAATTTGGGATAGAAAGAATATATGGCTAACACCATTACCAAGTCCAGGAAGGAATAGAGAGGGAGAGAGAGACAGAGAGGCAACTGACTTATAACAGGATTGTTACACTTCACTCATAATCGAATTCGAGTGTGTCAATAATAGATTTCAAAGCAATGTGCAGCTGTATAACTATAGTCGCCACTAGCAAATACAATAAAAAAAAATTAAGCTGCAATTTACAATCCACAACAAAAAGACTGGAAGTCCCCTCCTCTTCCAAACTCAAGAATCATCAACAGAGAAAAACCAGAGTCTTTTATTCATCCCAGTTATTATAGAAATGATCTTTCATATAAGGTCACCCACACAAACAAAGACAGATACGGAGACTAGTTTCTAACGTGCTCTTGCATAACAAAACTTTGATAAAAAAAATAACTGCAAGCAATAATGCAAAATGTATACCACAATTACCTTGATGTCACACAATCACCCAAAACAACATAGTTTGATGGAGCTCGGGGCCTCCAAAATGTCAGCTTGCTGAGACGCCCATTCTCTGTGAACAAATAAGTACAATAAATTATGTTTATACACACTTTTATAATAGAGGGGACACAGGTTTTCTGGCTTTTCTCCCTTTTCTTTTCCCACGGGTGTGGGGGGAGAAAATACAGAGAATAAACCCATAGGAGACAAACAAATCCCAGAAATAAACTCATGGAAGAAAACAGACACCTTTTGGAGACACCCATATCCGATCAAAATTTGTACAAGGGGACAGGGGGTCAGCATTTCCAAATTGCAGTGCTGTAGATGCCTGACTTTGAAGATTAAGTAAAAGGGAAATAACACTCAAAGAAAGATGAGCATATATATCGGTAGACATTATTGATATGTTTGTTTTATCTTTCACGGAAGTATATCCCCCAGACAAATCCACTTTATCAAGAACAACAAGACCAGATCCAGCCTCCACAGTTAAATCCTTGAGAAGACCCCTTATCCATCTATCATCTTCTTTTGACGCATACCTATTGAACAAACAAAAACAAGAAATACAACTTATATTCCTGCATCAAACAAAAAATAACAAATGCAGTGACAAATTTTTACAATAATTAGTAAGGTGAACTGGTGAAGGATCTCTCAACTGGAATGTCCTATGATTTCCACAGTAAACAAGAGAGCCATCCATACCAAAATAGATGCAATCCCCACACCTACTGTATAAGAACGTCTTCTTTGTCCAAAGTAAAAAACAAATTGCCAAATGCCAAAAACTCATTAAGAAACAAGAACTTATATTCTAAAAAAGTGATCCAGCAAGTTTTACAGATCATAGAGTTCCTGAATTGCATACATGGCATCCATATGAAGTTCTCTACGATGGAATGCGATGAAGACTAAATAAGGAGAAGCTACGACTCACATGAAGCTAAAGTCAGTTTTTGCGCGTAGAAGCTTTTCACCATGTGTAGAATCGTCCAGGAATGATTTACTACTGTCATAGAAAGTGAATTCAGGAGAAACAACCTAACAAGAGAAGAAATGAACCAAGTAAGACTACAGATGGAGACAGAATCAGTTCAACACTAAATGAAATAGCCCACATTAAAAAAGAGCCAAACACTTCTCATTCCCAACAGCAGATATCAAACACACTACTTCCTGAGAATTTAGCTGCTGACATCTAAATGTTGTGAAATAACAAAATAGTGGATCTATTAAACATAGTATATTTCAATGAAAGGTAACAGGTGAGTCTAGTTTGATAAAGTTCAATCCCAGAACACAGCCAGCCTGCTCACAAGAAACCAACAAAGAGGTCAGTACATGACATATTTATAGCTATTTAAAAAGTTATGCCAAAAGTTCCATGAAACTGTGTTATAAAGTAATTGATATTCTGCATTCAATTAAGTTGGAAGCCGTACGTTGGTTATAAGCCGTACGTTGGTTATCTGAGTAAGGAATGAAGAGTCGGGTGCTTCTAGGAGACATCATGAATAAAACCATGACTTATTAATTACTAAAACGTTCATTCTTAATGGCCAAAACGTTGGCACATGAAGTCTCATTCTTTTAGGTGGCATAAATAATGGAACAGCAAGGCCTCCTTCGGTTTTCTTTCCAATGAGAATTTCCATTTCCAGCATTTCCAATGGAGTTTTATTGGTTTTCGTGGGAGTTTTATTGGTTTTCGTGTGAAACTGAAAATATGTTTGGATAATTGTTTTCAGATAGGAAATTTATATGATTGAGAATGAAATTATGTTTGGTTTATTATTTTTAATGGAATCATTTTCAAAATATAAGTATATAATATTAAGTGAGAGAGATATTTTAGTAGAATAAACTTTAGGTGGTGGGTCCCACATTAACGATATAACTGATAATAAAAATATATTAATGAGAGTTAGTGGGTAGTTGTGGGTCCCATATCAATTATGTAGTTGGTAATAAAAATATATTAATGAGAGTTAGTTGATAGTTATGAGTCTTATAATAATGTAGATGGTAAGAAAAAATATAAGAATGAGAGTTAGTGAGTAGTTATGGGTCCCTATTATATAGTATTGGGGAGATATGAAAGTGAAGATTCATTAACATTTTGTAAGAATAGGTTTGAAAATAAAGGGAATAGGGTAGGGAAGTGTTTTTAGTGGGAAAATGATAAGATAAAATTGGTTATTTCCAATGAGATTGGGTAAAACAAACATGACTAATGCATTTGGATTAGTAAAAAGTGGGAAAAGTCTCAGTGAGATGAAAAACAAATGAGGCCTAAATCTTACGGAACACCATACAGGTGCTTCAAGCTGAGATCAAAGGCAGAATAGTCTTGGTGCAGTAGGAAAAATGGAAATGCACAAGGTGACAATTTTAAACTGGGAATAATCTAATACCCAGCAGTATGCAACCACTTGAAACCTATACTACAATGAATAAACTGTAGAAGCATTAGTGCATTACATCCATACATATACTGGAAACAGAGGTGCAAGTTCTTAAAAGGATAATAGTCGAGGCCAAAAAACTCAAAAGAAAGACTCAAAATGTTGACAAAAGGGGAAAGCATGAGATTATTGAAAGAAGAAAAAAAAAACTATAAATTCATCTCACAGACCTTATCACGTAAAGGTTCATCAGTGGTACAATACAACCCTCATAATCATATACGACATAGAGTAAACTTGTATATGAAACATGTAATTACTAGTTCAACCTGGAATTATTTGGATGGGATCTTTATGAACCTATTATAATTTTGTATCAGAAGAAGCAACTTGAAGAATTAGCAGTTATTATCAAGTAAATTTGCATGTGTCTGATTGAAGAGAGAATTTGTGTGCTTCAAATTGTCATTTAAAGATAATTTCAAACTGGGTACTTTCATAAACAAGATCCTAGAAAACAGGATAAGAGTTTGCAGCCATGCTATATCCACAAAACATCAGCTATACATGAAATTAAACAGGAACAGTAAAACATAATGAGCATTCAACTTTTTCTTTTTTCAGTAAATAACGAAATTTTATTGATCCAGTAAAAGAACAGAATAGATGCAAGCAAGATAAACTGCAAGTAAAGCAAATGAGAACATAAGCAAGTGAACAGAATGTAAAGTTGACGGACTCAATATCAAACAATAACTCTCCAGAGATTAAGATAATCTACCTGGGCTTCAAAACTGAAACTTGGCATTTTACTTGATTCACATTGAGCTGTGTCAGAAGCATGTGAGGTGTGTGACAATTCCTCCAAGTGATCCGAGTCTTTACGGTTTCTATTCGGAGAATTATCATCCAGAAAATAGATTTCGACACCATCTTCAGGGGAAACCGAATAGCAGCTATCATTGCTCAAATATGTATATTTCCTCAAAAGCAAGCCATTCTAAAGAATAAGCAAATAAGAAAAGCAAGGTCATTTCATAGAAGCAGGAAAGGAGTTTTATAAACACTCCTAGTCTATATGTGACAAGACAAAAGCAGTTAGCCATTCCTATGTTCCCACAGAGTTAAAAAGCACATATCGTATGTGACAAGAAAAAAGCAGTTAGCCAATCTTATGTTCCTACAAAGAATTAAAAAGCACATACCCTCACCAAGGCCCTAGCTAAGCCGGGATTTAAGTTCTTAGTTGGCAAGCTGGGAATGGTTGAATCTATTCACCAGCTTGAGGGGGCGTGTTGGAAAGTTAGAATGAAATCCCAGTCATACGTGAATTAGTTTAGTCAACCTTTTATCATAATTAGTTGGAATTGCAAATTTAATTTCCGGATTTGTAGCTTCAAATTTTAGGGGTTAGTATCCTTTTCTGAATTGTTTCCAAACTTAGCTTAGTCAACCTTCTATTTGTTCCCTATTTAGTTTAGTCGACCTTCTGATTTGTTTCCAAATACATGGGAAAGGTCTAGCCTATATATTGTTATTTTTTATTCATGAAAAACCAATAAAGAGAAATTATTCCCATAATCTCTTTGTTAATGGCGAAACAGTTATAAGTAACAAACAATTGATAACGGAAAGACAGAACATGTAATTAGAAATAGTAACAGTACCTCAAATTTTACATTTACGAACCTCAACCTCTTACCCCGCCCTATGATAATAATGGGCCGAATGACCGACAAATGCAAATCTTTCTCTTCTTTATCATTGGCAAGACAGATTGTCTTACCACAGCCATCATATATGTATTCATCAATCCCAACAGCATCGGCTATAAGTTGTTGACTTGGAGATAACTGCACTACATCTTCTATTTGTTTATATAGAGGAGCAGAAAGAACTATGTTCTTCTTCTTAGAAATTGGATCATTCTCGGGATTCATCATTTCGTCCCTGCCGGTTATGGTCCCCAAGGCTGGAACAAAAAACTCGCAGATGGCCAGAAGAAAATCTGGAACAACAAGAACACGTGGCTGCTGCACCCGAACTACAAATGACTGTGATGAGAGTCGCCATCTTCCATCCATTAAAAACATTGTGGAATTTGGTAAATCAACATTGCGTTCAGGAGACATCTGCTTTGGGACATCAGTGCACGAGCCAAGCATCAGCCTCATTTCAGCCTTCGTATTGGGACGAATGTCTAAAATTGAGAACTTAGGTATTGTAATATATAGGTCAGCTTCTGATAATGATGTCATCCGGTATGACACCCAAAGACCTTCAAGCTACAAGATAAGACCGATTCAGAAGCAAGCATGAATTCTAACATTGGATAAAAACAGAGTCATAAACACACAGTACACAGACAGGCTCACAAATTATACTCACAATAACATGAGCCAAAGGTGATTCCTTATCAGCCCCATAGCACAGCTCTAGCAGCGCATAGTCAACTTCAACAGCCACTATAGTAACAGTACGCGACAAAAGGACCTGGCTATTCATGTTCACCTTATCAGCCAGCAATCTTATTGTATCCTTTGCAGAAGATTTGCTGCTGCGGAAACTAGGAGGAAGAGTTGGTTCTTCGCACAAGTTCATGTAGAAACAATCAAGAATAACATTATATTCCTTATCACACATCACAGCATGCAACGAGCCCACCTGTTCCATAAGAAAATGGATAAAGATATCACGGTAAATACATAAAATGATATGAAGATCTTACATGGAGGATTTCCAGCCACTTCAACAAAATGCAATATAAAGGATTGAAATAAACAACTCACTTCACTTCCAGTACCAAACATATATATGTGAACAAATATATGTAATAACTTGTTCAGCAAAACCTTAACAATTTCTTTTACCACATTTCGGTGTTTTAAACTATAACCCTCACCCCCGCAAATCTTTTTCTATTCCCTCTCCCCCCATCTTATTCATCGTAGAGTTCGAAACAAATTAATCCCCTCAAACTTCCAGAATTTATATGCAGAAAATTTAAATTAACCCTAAAGTACCCAATTCAACGAAGCCTTCCCCTTAGACAACATTTGGATCTAGAGACATAGACGGATACAAAGCTAATTACCCAACAGTAAGTATGTCAGGTCTATAAAACAATAGACCACATGTGGTATGCAGTAGAATGTAGAGCCCTGAAATTAAATGTGGATGGCAAAGAAGCAGACAGAATTAAGCTTGCTCAAAAGTCTACTACCAAGGAAAAAGTGCTGGTCATTAACACTTTTTCAGAAGTATAGGGTGAAGATATTTAAGATCAAGGTTCCTCAGTAGTCAACATGAAAATTGATAGGAGATCCTGATCTATACAAGAAAATGGTGCTTCTAAGTAGTAGAATACTTGAATAAGCAACAGACACAAATCAGCATCCAAACTTCTATGTTTATTGCTAGTCACTTCTATGTAACTGATAAGAGTGTGAAGTTTTACGAGATTTCACCAAAATTCAGCAAACTGAACAGAATAAGTGAGCTAAAGTGCAAACAGCCCTTACAACATGTTGTGGTTGTAAAAAATGGGAAAAGGAACGTAATAACAATAAAAACTCCTAATCAGACAAACTTCCAATGAGAAATTACTCAAACAAGGAAAACAAATGACGACCAAGAAGCAGAACTTACTTTAACTTCCAAACAGAACGTTGGGACTTTGCGAAAGACATCTCTTAAACTGCGCCTAACATAAACATGAACTTCTCTTCCTTCCCGTATCATTGGTTTGCCAACGGAACCATTGATTCCAACGGCCATATTGATTCCCAAAATCTGTATTTAAGCACATAGAATCAGACCAGGACTGCTTTTTAGACAAATTCTTTAAACTATGAACAGAAATAACAACCTCCGCATCAAGAACATCAAGATGGACAGCTGATGGGTCTTTCTCAGGACATCCATGCCAACTGAATGCATTTCTGATCCGTAAATGGCCAAGATCAAGTTGCATGAAACTGTCAACAGATACAATAACATATCATTTCCACTCAGGAAAAAGGGGTTCTAAAAAAAAGATTTTTTAAAATGGTCAGTTTTACTTCTCACAAGAAAAGAACAAAACAAGTTCAGCTTCAAGTCAAATAAAAAAATATTTAAAAACTAATAACCAACATGTTTCGTAGATGTGAAGCAAGAAAGACTAGAAGATAGCATACCAAAACTCATGCTACCAGATTCCCATAGTATTAGAATGTAAAGAAAAATCAGATAAAGTAGATGAATCGATACTCGCAAAGAGAAAAACGTGAGAGATCTGCAAGATATCTGAATGACCTTAACTCCTAGGAAGATTCAAAAAGTCTATCAACATAGATCGCTCATTATTTAGCGCATCATTTAATTATAAAGTTGACAAAAAATTGGAACCAATTCCACATTTACGCTACAAAAAATATATATCCCTCCCAAAGGAAAGATGAAATGCAAAAGATAGTGACTAACTCATAATTGCACATCTCAAAGGAAGGGGAAAAACACATTCACTCATACACTTCAAAAAACTTGCTGGTTTTAATACACAGATTTTGAAATTTGAATAGTCAGTCAAAGCAAAAAGAAAAAAATGTTCAGCAAAGAACAGAAAGGTATAGAAGAAGAAAGTGCCAATCACTAAATCAAAGACTAGGAGAAAGAGATGAGTCCTTATAGTTCATCAGTACACAGGTTAGTTCACTCTTCTGTTAAAATGGGTAGAACTAATGAAAATCTAAAGGTATTAAATAAGTATCAAACTCTCAAGTTATTAAATAAGTACTACCAATAATCACACTAGATCAAACTGCCAGTAGAACTCGATGGAAACAAAACTATAACAAATTATGATAAGGACCACCACCACTCATTGGCTTCCAATCTTTTAAAAAGGCAGAAGCATCAAATCACTGTGAAATTCAAAAGGTAACAGACCTATCATCTACTTTGTCTTCACTGAATGGAAATGCAGCTACAGTCAGACAGAAAAGAGAAGAGTTGGAAAAATCAGACAGAAAAGAGAAGAGTTGGAAAAACTAACTCTTTGCTCAGTGAATTTCGTGGAACTACTATTATAGGAGTGTCCAGTGAAAGGTCCAGTTTTACAGCAAATGCTCCATCGACCTCGTATTTCTGAATCAGCCATTCTATTCCTCCGACTTTATCAACAAGTTTAATTGCTTCTTCGGTATGTGGAGTGGCAAGTTCCATGAAGTAAGCAGTTATCTACAGATGCACATTCACCAAATTTGTTAGTATTTTGGAAGCAACAAGGACTTACGAGATTATCAAAGTAGCTGTTTTATTTTTTATTTTTTTTTATTTGGTTATAATAAATCAAAGTTTATGTGGGAGAAAAGGTGTAAGCAGATTTAGGAGGTTCCAGTCATCTCATATAATTCAAAGAATATAGTGTATCACCAAGCTGACTGTTTTTGCTATGCCTCCTTGTAGTGAAAAAGGAGGAAAGTCTATCATGGGGTAAGGCAAGTTGGTCAATCTCATCACAATGTGATAATTTAACTTCTAACTAAGAAGTTAAACTAACCATCATCAGCATGTTTTTTCCAGAAAAAGTCTGACCGGAATACATTTGCCCCAAGACACTGACTAATTAAAAGGTCCACACTCATTATAACATGGGACTAGCTAAGCTCTAGAGTCCAGACATGCAACAGGAGCAACCATTAGGTCTAAGGATTCTACATGTAAAATGCAATCTTCGATTAACTTAGCAAGATTCAAAATTGGAATCTATATTTTAGTACGAGTCTTGATAACAATTACATCATCAGAAAAAGTTAGAAACTTCGGAAATTATAAAAGAGATAATATATATCTTGCACAAAGTTAAGTAGCCAAAGTAAGTTCCATCTTCAATCTTGCAAGCAAATGGGCTTTTCCCATGGATTTAGGATTCATTGCACACTGACATCCAAATATTTTGCCGTTACTGTTAAACTCAATGGATCTTCAATGCAGGAGAAATATTCGTCAATATTCGACACAGAATAAAGAAAGCTATGCTGCAAAACCAATTTACCAGTTGTCATTCTGAAAAACAGTAACTGGCTACGCATCAGTTCCAACTGAACTAAACAAAGCCTATTAAACAAGGAGCATATTCCAGAGTATCTAACCATTGAAGCCTCTTCGGACTACTCAGAAATAGAGGGACGTGCGGAGAGGAAGGTGTGTTCTCTGTTCCTTAGGTAGACAATTCAGATTAGGTAAGCATTTAAATTTCTTTAGCCATCAGGTCCCGAGAACTAAAAATCTTAATCTTTGGGTTTTACTATGTATAGATTAAACTTATATACGGCAAAATATAAACAGAAGCTCCTTACCCAAAAAAGCTTTCAAGAAAGTAGCAGATTTGGCTTTTAAATATAATTTTATATTCTTGTTGACTGATACCCCCAGCAAAAATACAACTGTAAAAAGCTTGAAAGACATAAGACATGAAATCAGCCCAGTGTATACTGTGTGAACACAGAAGAAGATATTGGAACCAAAAAGTACCTCCTGGACGAATCTGTAAAGGAAAACAATGCGGACAGCAGAAAGCCGGCCACTCAAACTGTAGTCATATCCTTCATAATCATCATCTTCAACGCTGTAAGAATTGAAAGTAAACTGGAGAGAGGCCGAAGGCGAAAGGAGATCAACATTAGTTGGAAACAGAATAAGATTAAAAAAGTTTTTCTATGCAAAAATTTTTAAGTACCTGTATTAGGGATTCAGCTTCTTGGTTCCGCAGATCACAAAGCCAACCCCAACAGTGATCAAACCCAAGTGATAGATCACACAGCCTGAAGTTTCCTAAAGTGCCCTCTATAGATGTCGAACTTGGATGAACCTTAATCAAAGCAAGAATTTCTTATGATGATTAACAATGAATGAGAAAGTAAATAGTGGGTAAAGGAAGATAACTCGATAATAATGCATAACTACAACCAATTCAAAAATAAAAAATATATCTATATATACCAACAGAATATCTTAAGATACCAAAATAGAAAGTACTTCTAGTACCTTAATATCCAAAAGAAAACTTTCTTGCACAAACATAGCAAGTTGAGAACCGTCCTCCTTATTAAGGAACATGGTAACGCTATCGACATTCATGTTCAAATGAAAAACAACCCGACCTTTCCCATACCCCAGGAGTCCCTTAATGGATGATGCATGTCCATGTTCTTCTGTCTTGTCTGTGTTTGCCAAAGGTTCATCATCAGGATTCTGAATGTTTGTACCACTAACGCCACTATGTGCTGAGCTGAGATCAAAGCCAAAGTTGATCAAAGCAACAAGAGTGGGTCGGTTGCAATAGAATTCCAACTTTGACATTCGAATACTCATCTGAAAAGTTTACAACATAATTCAGAAACAAAACTATGGAGGATTCAATTTCCAAAATATATAATTCTTTTTCTTTCACAGTTCAGAAGATCACCTGTGTATCTATACCATCGTAATCAGGGGAACCAAGATTCCTTGTCAAGAATGTGACAGAAACAAAATCAGAATCATCAGAGCCCATTGCCTCATAAAAAACATCATTGGGAACAATTTTTCCCGTAGACAGATCTTTCTCATGGATACCAGTTTCAGCAGAGTCATGCAAAATCATGAAATCTGGCAAGGCATCTTTGAAGATATCATCCTCTTCAACTGTCACTGCAAACAGGTCCTTCCCTTGAGGTTCTAACTTATTAGGGGAGCTACATGAATGCTGATCCATGATAACTGAACAGGCTAAATAATGCGAATGCGTAGATAGAGAACCCTGAAGTTCATCCATAATTTTCAAAGAATTCAGCTTCATTTTTACTGTCAAATCACTTGTACAACTCGAGACATGCACCTGCAGAAAATCAGAAACTACTATAGTAAGACATGTATGAGAAATGTCCCTGCAAGAAGAGAAATCACAGCATTTTCCAAGAAGTTAGCAAATTCCAAAATCTAAAATTAACAAATGAATGCTGCAGTTACCCCTAAAATATACAGAATACAGTTCCCATTTCTAAATGTCAACATCCACTTGAAAGTTCTATCTGCTGATTGACATGTAACGGCATAGACCAAAAAATTATCCTCTTGTTAATAAAGATAGTCAAACAAAGGCAGTTACATCAGAGTACATAAATCATTTAATCAACTAGCATTTACCAAACGCTCAACCCCTGTAGAAACTTCTAAGAGTGAAAATCGCAACAAAACTCACGGAGCTCAGGTATAAACAAACACATTCCCTCGATAAGGGATGCTTTTGAAAGTGGAAAACATAAAATAACAGAAACTCATGATTTTAATTAGGAAGTACAAGATTTCAACATGATTAAAGCTATTGCTTCATTCAACAAAATGAATATTTTGAAGGCCTCCATATGTTTAGAAGTATGTCAACGGAGAACCACAACGTCCTGTGAAGTGACTAATTGAAGGCCTCTTGTATTTAAATGATCAATTGATAATGCAGTCCAGTATTAATGCTTTAGCAAATAGCATAACAGACCGATTGATAAACCACTTTACCAACAGCTAAGGATGATGACAAGCTGTATAATCATCCTCATCATCAACTACAAAACAATATAAAGGATCATTCTCTTGAAAGAAGGTAATGTGAGTGCTAGGAGCATTCTCGTGAAAGAAGGCAAAGTGAGTGCTACCAATAGGCAGGTCCATGGGATTATTTCCAAAAGGCAACTCAGTGGGTACAGTATCAATGTTCTAGTTAGTTCATTTACAAACCTTTCCTCCACCAGCAAGAACTTGAAGAATGAGCTTCTCATGTACGCTCTCATGTTCCTCATCTCCAAACTGAAAAAAGAGAATAAAACAAAATAACCAGAAATTGTAGCAATATAATGATTCTTAAAGAAAAATAAATAAATAAATAAAAGAAAAAAGAAACATACAAACTAAAGGAAATACAGGGGCAAAATAACTACTTGCAATTAGAGACAACGGTAAAGTTACATAACTACATCTAGAAACAAGCTATCTGGAAATCCCATATATTCTAACCTTTCCATATAATGACAATTTAGTTTCTATCACTGTTCCATTGACAACAAGATCAGCTGCTTTTGCATTACTGGCCCGAGATTCAGCAAACTCTATTGGATCGTCTCTTAGATCATCAAGTATATCAACTGAAGGAGGAGCCTTTATCCAGATAATGGAAAGTAAGATTACATAATGAGTTCTTCTTATGAAAGAGAAGAAAATTACACCAAAGAAGGTAAATGATTTCATATCTTACAGAAGCTCGGTATGTACTTTGTACAAGTCCTCTCAACCAAGTTGACTTTTCCTCCTCGTTTGGAAACTCTACTATCAGAGTACTAAAAGATTCCAGAGCCTTGTTTGCAAAAGCAAAGAAGAAGAAGAAAAAAGAGGATATTACTTGCTCAAGAAGTTACACCATAACAAAAGGCATATATAAAGATTAAAGATCACATTGATGAAGATATAAAGTAGAGATTTCATTAACATTATACCTTTCATAATACAAAAAACAATACTTGTCAATCATAAATTTAGCAACAGGAGCTTCTGTTCACAAATTTAAGGATAAAAACTGATCAAAATTCTGGGACACATGAAGAAAGAGAATTTATAGACATAAAGAGATGGGCGGGTGTACTGAGACTTGCAAAAGAGATTGTTGCATACAGGAACCTAGTTATTCAGAGACTCAATAGCAATTTCTCAGCAACTAACAAATGAAGCTACCCACCAAACAGAGAGGAAAACATTAAGTTTGAGGGGGAGAGGAGGGGGAAGAGAATATAGAGAAGTAGCATGTGCGTCAACGTAGAAGAGAATATAGAGCAGAAGCATATGCATCAACGTAGAAGAGAATATAGAGCAGAAGCATGTGCATCCTGAACAAAACATGGTTTATCAAATCACCCTTTTCCTCCTAGTCTTCATCATTAAATTATTATGTTACAAATTCCAGCAGGCTGGTATAAGGGTCTTCTCTTTTTTGCCAGTTTACTTCCTTGTGATCTTCCATTCATAAAGAATCTTCTCTTCTGTTATATCACATCAGAATCCTCACCTCATTCAAGAAGAGTAAGGACAATATATTAAGCATACGACCTGCCACAATAATGCCTACAAAATGCTTGAAGCCATGTTCTTTTCACACCAGACAATCCCCAAAAAACTTTTAAGGATATCAGACCATTTTTGAAGCATAAATTCGATAAGGCACGCACTAAAATGCAATCCTTGACTAAGAATGTTGGAAAAGTACAGTTATTAAGATCTCACTGGATAACATCACCTACCTTTTGGATATCCATGCCTCTAGTGCTCACAGCAATACAAAAAGGCGAACCACCAACATTTGTCGGAGGAACGTCAGATACTTGTTTACCAGCCATGCTGCAGTCCCAGAAGTGGACAGGATAAAAAAGAATATTATTAAATCAAACATTTTTTAAACCTCAATGGATGGTAATCAAACCAAAATATTATTGCACTCCAGACATGCTAGTGTTTCACCCAATTTTTTTTCAAGAAGAAGGTATCATAATTAATATTAACAAAAAGAACCAAATGGTAGACCTTGAGCAGCGTTGATAGCTTTGGGAAGTTTCAGATTCCAACACATAAAGGTATAATCCAGATAAGACAAGAAAACAGGGTTGCCATGCAGCAACTGAATAGCCAATTCCCTGCATAAAAATAATATGACAAACTGATTTACAGCATTAGCAAATAACTTGCAGGGCATATAGTATTTCAAGGTATTAACATACCCTCCAAACTAGAATTCTCGCCTCAGTTGCCAGATATGGTGGATTCCAGGGGACAATACCAGTTTGGAGGTGTTCTACTGTATGCTGCTCATCATTAGGCATTGCACCATTGAGTAAATTCAACAATTCATTGAGCCTGAAATATCTGTCAGGCGAGAAGTGTATGCCAAGGCTTGGGATTTGAACAGATATGCGTGTTGACGGATGATTCAGATGAGGTACCTTAATCTTAGTGGTCAAACAGTTTTCATTAAAAAAATAATTTTAAGATACAAAACACTTACAAAATTTGATGAAACCATTTTACGAAATATACCTGATCAACAATTACAGCTATTCCACACCTATCGATAAGAGAATAGAATTTGTCAGCATCTTCAGAACAGACAGAAATGGGAGGTTGGGATCCCCAGTTGAAAGGCTGACCCTTAGAACCACAATCAGTAAAGAAAGCCGCAATATCCCTTCCAGATATATGAAAACGAGAGTATAGACTGTGCCCGTGGTCATGAAACTGACCATCCTCCTGTTATAAAGATAAAATAAGTTCACAGAATCTAACATGGCACATGAGCAAATTCAAAAACTGAATAGAAATTAACATACCTTTGTTTGTAAAGTGAAATGACCAAAATCTAACAGAAGATGGCTGTCATTTTCAATGGAGGTACAAGATCTTATAGGAACTCTAACTTTGGGAGCATCAAGATCAATGTCAAGAGCAAATCTGATGATATCAAGAACAAAGCATTAAGGTCCTCCGAGAGGCCAAGCCATCTTAAGAATAAGAATATCCAATAAAATAATAGCCTTGAAAATTGGCTCTCCATAGAAATCCATCTATTGTTTATGTATATGTATTACCAAATTCAAGAAAATCCAAAGCATATAATTGGGGCCTATACCTATCCAATCTTTTAATTCATCGTAAAAGTGAAAAAAAGGAAAAACAATCTGGAGATCCAGAGAATTGATAAGAATAGAAAAGGAAAACATATAACCTGGCCCAGGTATAAGAATCCTAAATCTAAATTTAACTGTATAACGGATTAATAAAATTTAATGCCCTTGTCCACACTAAAAAATTCAGGGCTAGAAAGAAGTTGGAAAAAAAAATCAGCTTAAATTGCTTCGCGTTAGAAAGAAAATGATCTTATGGAAGGAGACTGCAAGAGTTTTTGAAGGAAAGGAAAAAATTATTTTGAAGAAAGAATATTTCCCTTCTTTCTTTTTCAGGACCATTTCCTGATAATTACATTTCTTTTGCTCTCATCTCATATGACATAAACATATGAACAGTTATACAAATATTGTATACAGGACTCACCAAAAGGAAATGAAAGTCATTAAAACTCAGAATATGTGATAATAGTGAATCTATTGAGCACATATAACATCAAAGAAACAAATGAAAAAGGAAAGGGCCACCAGTGTTTGGTTCAATAGAAGAATACTAAGAAGCAATATGCCACCAGCCACCTCAAGAAGGAAATTTAAATATAAGTTTCACAATCAAGTAAATAGATTCTCTGTGCTCCATTACAATTCTTCATTGATTTCCAAACATTTTCTGGTATTTCACTCACGTGTAGGCAATTATTTTCTTCTTAGCATTTGTTCAACATATCCTTAAAAGATGCAAAAGCTGTTATCTCTCAGTCCTTGAAGCCAAAATGTCTTGGAACTAAATACTCTGCACAGATTCTTTTCGAACATGTGATTCAGGAAACAACAATGTTCAAAACCTTCATTCTCAAAAGTTCTAAATTTCAAAAAGGAATTTCGAATCCTAGCGAAATAATTCACTTTATTGCATAGAGGGATTTTCAAGGGGTTTGAACATGTCTGGTTCTAATGCCCATGTCATAATACAACAAAAATTATGTATGTAGCAAGTTCTGCAGAATGTCGTAATCCATCTACTATGTTGAAGTCCAACTCCGCCATAAAAAATGGCTAAAGCATGGCCGATCCTTACCTTGAATAATCTTTTTGGTGAACATATTGTACTTCATATAAAAATAGTAAAACCGGAAATACTTCTACTAAGCTTAAAAAGAAAACACACAGGATAATCAAGTCATATAAATAGAAGATAAGAGATAAAAGGCATCACATTAATTACAAAAGTGATTCTTCCACTTAATAAAAATGAGAAGTTGACCTGCTCTGCTCTTCTAAGACCATTTGAAATTGCTCCTGAGCTCTCCGAGTCACTTCTTCAATTTTATGCTGTCCATTATATGAATTGCTCGAAGGTTAGCTTCGACCAGCAAACGTGATATATGAAGTAATCAGTCTACTAAAGGAAAGGCTCCTCACAGCAAGATCTGGTGAATTCTGAAAGAAATTACCTGCAAAGCAGTTGCAGTTTCCAATGCAACAGTAGGACTAACAGCAGTGCTCCTCTTCACAAAATGTAAAAAGCGATCATAACTTTCCACGAGCACCTATAAAATTCAGTCCCAAAAAAAGATATAGATATTTTTCAAGAACGTCTGGAAAAGTTAAGTATTAATAATTATGAGGGGATGGAATCTGGGATAAGACTTCATTATCTAAGCATATGATGGATTCCCTTATCTTGATAAATACAACGACAAAGAGAGGCTTGCTTATATATCTCATATCAAACAACAAACTATTTGTCTATCCTAGAAAGATTTTTTTCCATTAAACATCATTCACTATAGCCTAGGGATGATTTTTCAAGAGAAGATAGGGTTAGGATAGCTTTATAAGGTACAAACTCTATGTTGAGAAGAAATAATTAGCAAAGAAGAGAACCATGGATAATGGATATTCATCCATCCCCAACAATTTTTAAGAAGCAAAATGCCTCGACTCTAAGACATGATAAATCCTAATCAATTAAAAGTTAGCAGTAAGTAAAATAAGACAAGCATAACTTTTGGCCAAAACTTCACCCTTTTCTCTATTGTATGATGCAACAAACAATTTTAACCCAAAGCCAAATCACTAAAAAATTGATATCAGGAAAAATTTTAAAAAAATTCCTTCTACATCGCAATAAACATCAAAAGGCAGGAAGGTGATAAAAAAACAAATTGATGGAGGAATCAGTATAAATGAAAGAGAAACACTATAGCAAATTACCGTGACATGACAAGGAGAAATTGTTGCAGAAAGCCTCCAATCTACAGTTTCTCCAGCTGGAGTATGCACAAAACTAGCTTGCAAAGCATTCACCTTCTGCTCATTGGAGACACTCTATGGCCGGAAGTCAAATCAGTGACAAACAAAGTTGAATAAACTCCAATCAGTCCCAAGTAAAAAAGGTGAAAGATACTTTAAGCAAAACTAGATAATATATTAAATGAAATAAAATCAAGAAATTAAATATATATATATATATAAAGAAAATAGAACAAAAAATTAATTTCTTGAGATTCAAAAAAAAAAAAATTAAAATTCACATTCTCCATGTCCATCAAATGTCAATAGTACTGGTGAGTTACTGAAGCAAGCAATGAGGAGAAAATCTTTGCAGATTCCCAAACCACATACCACATAGGGCCCAGATATTTGGCTAATCAATAGCTCAATAACAAAAGTACGACACGACAAGAAGACAAACCTGGGCAAGAGATCCTTCAGGTGAAGACAATCCATAATATTGCAACGTTACATCACAATGGGTGCTCCGAGGTTTAAACTTAGTAGATACATTAAGATTTTCGAATCTACCACAAACAATCTCAGTGTTATTAATATTGACGATCCTGGCTGCTGCTTTACTGATAGATACAATTATCATATAGTGGATCATGTTCAGCATATCCTTCCCAATGTGAGCCATATCCTCATCTGGCTGGTAGCTTAGCAGTTTATTGACTGCTTCCCATTCTTCTTTAGTCAATCTCTCTTCCACCGACCGAGATACACTTGAAGTGTCGATTGCAGAGTCATCTGCAGAAGTGCTTCGCCTGCTTGACAAACGACAATTAATAGAAGAAGCATCTATTGACAACAAATATAAGAAGAGTATTTAAACTGGAACCATAATATGTGATGCATATAAATAATAAAGCTAATGTATTTCTGGTTGTTTTTCTGTAAATGGTTTGCAATATGTTGGTATACAATCACAAAATATTCACACAATATAAAAAAGTTAAGGAAAACCTCCAACCAACTAAAAAATTGATTAACTGTACAGACCATCTTAAGGAAAACCAGCTTCTTTTACTAAGCATCCTTTGTTCTGCTGCTTCCTTCGATTTTACTGATTCAACCTTTGCATGGGCAAGAAACCTAAATAAAGATCAGGAAAAAGAGATCATCTCTCTAGGGACGCTAATAATTATCGAGAGGAGCAAAAACAACCAAAACCAGCCAAGGAAACCCAACATAAAGTTCAAACACGACTCAGCATCTCAATCCACAGAACTCACATGTATCCAAACTATCAATTAAAGTAACCACAAGAAAAAGCAAGAAAGAACGTGCACTGAATGTAATATAGCAGATCAATATATATCAATAATTAATATAAGAATTTAGATAAGCAGGAAAAAATAGAAAACTCTTTCCATCATTTCTTCTCTACACTTCTAAACATATTTATGTGGTTAAATCTACAGACCTGGCAAACTTATGGCACATACCTCCATAGCAGAATAACTTTGGGATCAAGATCTTTTTCAATGTCTCTTATTTCTGAATTATCTACATTTAATCGCTGCAATGAATCAGCATATAACTGCACATATCGTCTACGAAGATGACACAGATTCTGGATTTGTTCCCAAGAAAATCGATAACTGTCGAGATATAAAAATAAGACAAGTTAGTTTAACAAAACAGAATACTGACAAAATACAGCATTAGATCAGATGACGACATGAAGGTGGGAATCAGTACCCAGTACCTCCAATAATTATGCGATATAACAGTGTACACAAGATAAAATCTACAAGTTCCCAAATTACAATGCCTAATTTTAGGTGGCTTTTGATGATACTGAAAATAGAGGGTTAAAAACCGAATTCTAAATTGTTATGTGCTGATCAAACAACCATTAAGTTTTTGAAATGAAAATATAATATTTGATATACTTATTTCAGTTTTAAAAACATACTGATAATGATGATAATATTTTTAATTAATATTGCACGAAAATAATTATAATTAGTAGCCTTCAAGATAACTAGACATGCTTTGAATTGAACTTTTGGTCACTTAGGTTTTTTGAATTCAATTGCCTTACAAAATTGTTATTCTTATCTATTATATATTTTATTAATTAAATAGCATAATAAAGTTGTACTTATCTTAGCCGCGCATGTGTAGACATTCACACCTATGTCCATAAAACAATTATACTTTTTAAATCTAGTCCCAATTACAATAAAACCAAAAATGTCCCTTAAAATTTTGGACTGGCTTTATATGGGTCTAGTCTGTTTAAGTAATTCCTCTTAAATGTTACCAACAAGCTGGAACTTATAAACACTGCATATGTTCAGTTTCAAGTGTTGAATGTCACTTTTAGATAGTTATCCATTTACTAGCATTTATAAATCAAAATTACCACATCTTCTTCTGCTGCAACCCAGCTTGAGCAGCATAACGCCACCATAAGGCGGCACCCTCTGAAACTGGCACCAAGGGCCTTAAATGAGAGACTTCGACATGTGTTCTATACGTAGATATGACCTCCATAAGTTTAATCCAATCATGATACTGAGCCTGAAATGAGGAGCAGATCGTGTAAATGCTTGCTCCATATTCAAACAGACAGAAATTTCAAATAGAGAGAATTCATAAGTGATGAACCCTAAATGGCAAAAGCGCAAGGATATTAAACATATCCTGCAAGCACAATAAAAGTAAGAATGTAAACGTGTGATATTAACAAAAACAGAATATTCTCCACGCAGACAGCGATAGTGACAGATATGGTTGAGAAATCTGCTGCTTGAAAAAAAAACATTATTTTTTATACGTTAAGAAGATTTAATTCAATGGAGAAATATTTGTAAGATCTCTGTCTCACCTATGTTCAATTTGCTTTACCATTACAAATATGAGTCAACATATTTAGATGTATCAGCTTCTCAAATCAAGTACATAATGTTATCAGGTGAATATGAAATTCATGCACAATACTGATAGAACTTTAAGTCAAGATTCATACCTCTGTAATTGTCAAAGAAACATCAGTGATGACAAGAGAAGCCTTCTCAAAAGGAACACTTGAATCATTTCTTTCCTGGTTTCCTAGACGATGGTACTTAAGCACTCCGTTGATTGGTGAAACTAAATAGTTCCGGTCTCGAGCCCAAGGAGACACCAAAGTGCTGCCTTTTGAAGATTCATTAATGCCATCTTCAAAAATCTAAACAACAATATAAACCAAGACAAACAAGAATATAAATAAAATGAGAAACTAACTCTGAGAAAAGGTCACTAAGTTATTACAAACGGAGGGGACATATTTTAAGAAAGGACGAGACCACAAATAGATTCAAAATAAGAACATACCTCAATCCATTCCCGAGGGCTAAGATCCTCCCATCTCTTGTCCAACTTCCAGGGATCACGATTGGAATCATGATACATAGCAAGCCTTTCAAGTTGCAATGACTATAACAGAACCACATAAGAAGGCGAAAATGCAAATCAGTCCAGATATTCTGTACTAGTGAGGCTCAAGGCGTATTCCTAAACAGGTATACTTAAACAAAGGGAATCTAATACATGCTCCGATGTTGTAGTAACATTTCAAAAGCCGTAATTAACAAGATATATGGTAATTTCACTATGGCGTTCACAAATTTCAGAATCACATCATCTAACTTTATCTATGAGTAACACTCCACAGCTAAAACTTATCAACCATTAAGCCAGACCAATTTCAAAAAAGGCTATCATTAGAAGGAAAAACATGAAGCATACCTTGCGCAATCTATCTAAAGCACCACTTGTGTCGAAGGTTTCATTGCCCTGCTCATCCATCGTAACAGCAGCAAGCTTTGCAAGTGTAATGCCACAAGAAAATGGATGTCCTGGATTGCTGTACGAAAATATTGAAGGTTATGTAGAAAGCCCAAGCCCATAGGTGATGAAACGGAGACACAATAAATTACTTCAGCAAACAGTAGGTTTACAGATTAATAGAGGGACAGTAGCATCAAGTACAGAAATTAGTTAAACAAATACTAAGGAATTCAATTAACTCTAAATAAAAACCAACCTCACAGAATCTTCATATCTAATATGAACATTGCTAATAGAAATCTTAAGATTTCCGATAATTGTAGCAATTAGTGAACCCAGCCAAGAATTTCCAGCTGGTGGCTGCAAAACATTCACAAAATCATTGTGAAAAATATAGGTGAAACAGCATAAATATGAATGCATGAAACTATATAATGCTTTAGAACTAAAATGCTTAGACAGAGAGCAGACTTGCAAGACATCAACAAGAAAGAGAGCAGAACCTCAGGTCAAGATCTTCTATATATTGAGTAACAAAAAATAATGCAGTTAATTTCCATTAGATATTTCTTCTTGCCTACCAAAAATTTATAATTCTTGATAATTTAGCGGACCAAGGGGGTGCAACTCATGTAGAATTATTAATCATATGAAACTAAGTATGCAAATCAAAACATTAGAAGAAGGAAATATGTCGGGAATAAATGAAAGCATTAAGAACCCTATCTTGGTGTTCTTCCTTATTCTCCTATCATTTCTTTCGCTCTACGTAAACCAAATTCACAGTGGGACATTCTCCAGCTATCAAGACTTATCACAACAAAAAACATTGACTGTAGATGGACTGACTCCAAATGCTATCTAAAGTCTCCCAAAGAAGCAATTGTCAAAGAGAAAAGAGGGAAGAAAGGGAAAAAAAACACGAGAGAAGGGCCTAGCCTGAGTTAAATAAATAATGGAGCTTCATAACTTATACCCTTTCTTCTAACTCACATAAGAGAAACTTCATTTTTCTAAGTGTGCAGTAGAGAAAAGAGAACAAAGCTGCAAGAATAACTGCAAATCTTTGGGCTGTATCCTAGGAGACATTCAGTGTGATCCGGGACTGATTTAACACAAAACAGAGATAGCAGTGAACTTAAGCCAAACACATTAAGTCCCTATGAACTAGAAAATTTTCAAAACATACAGAAGAAATATAGAGTGCACTGTCATACATTTCCCAGCTTTGATCTTGATATTGCTTCAAGGGTTGCTGATTCTGCTTCCTACATTATGAGAAAATACAGTATTAATAACATTGAGAGAGACATCAAATAAGAAAATAATATATATTAAGATTGAGGCAAAGATGAATAAATATTGTGAGGTAGACAATAAAAGGTTCAAGAAAAAGTAAACATAAAATGGAATGTTGAAGTTCTTTTGAGCTCTAAGAATGGCCACAACCCAAACATTTTAAAACATCTTAATCAAAGTCTTCATACTTAAGAGACGAATCTGGGCTTTTCAACTGTGTTAGACAGAGGAATTGTGGTAATTTGAGAAGATTTTTGTGTTTCCACAATATCTAGTTTAATTTTTTAATTGACTGAGTCATCCTAACTCGTGTGCTTCCTATTTTCTTTGTAATCTCTACCTTTTGTTCATTTACTTCATCAGTACAAGTCCTGATTCTCAGTATTCTTTTCATTTTCTAACCACCATCTATCAGTCCCTCTAAAGCAACAAACTCCCAAGCTTGTCTACTCATAATGAGTTTTTATAAGACCAGAAACTATTTTGGTAAGAAGAGAAGGAAGCACAATCTATTACAGTGTATCTGAGAGAACATGGAAAATATTCAAGTACAAAAAGAAAAATATATTAAAAGACTACTCACATCAATTTGTTGTAGTTTGGCCTCAAAGAGCTTTTCCCGGTCTTCTTCCTTGTAGAGAAGAAATAAAAATTGCATTAGGGAAAAACACATTTTAGAGTGTTTAGGATGAATCTTGCATTGTTCTATTTTTCAAAAGGTATGGCATGAAATAATTCAAACCTTCAGAGAACTTCCATCAGGTGCAGGATTTGCAAGAATAAACACTTGATCAATTAGAACAATGACCGGTTCCTTGCCAAGACCTTTCCAAGGTACCTTTTAATCAAAACAAAATAATCCAATGAATATCCTTATGCTTCTGTTATACAAAAGGGTAAAATACAAGCTTATGAATTTTGGTTGAAGCAAGCAAGTGAAGGAGCAGGTGTGTCACATGTGTGTTCTTAGCATTACAACCTATGAATCCTTTTCCATTTCTTTTTCTCAAGAAGGGGGTGGGGGAAAATTGGATGGGGTTCTCAAGCTTTTACATTTGTAATGTACTATCACGACCACATCCCAAAAAGGCACAAAAAATGCCGGAAAAAAAATAAAAAAAGGAACTAAAAGATAGAATCACAAACATCTGCACATGTATCCTAATGTAGAAGTTACCAGCCATATCTTAGAAATGCTACCAAAGTAGTAACCTCGACACATATAATAGTGTGGTGATACGAATTCGCAAATTGCACAGCCATGTAACGTATAAGATAGTAAAGAAACTTGTAATTTTTCCTTCAGGGCGATTTTACTTCTTCATTTGTAATCCACAAACATAATGTCGCCTTTGAACAAGAAAATTGAGGATAGTCCATATCACATGTTCAATATATTCATGAAGACACTTTCCACCTACATTAAAAAAATATGAAATCCAAAAGCATACAGATAAAAGTTGCAAGATTTAGGCTCAAGGATTAAGTTGAGTAGAGTGCTCAAATGTAACATTCAAGAAGAAAGAATACAAAATCTCACAGTATATGCTTACATTAAGAAGCAAGAATCAAGAGAACACAACAGAGATAACTAATTGCCTGATGTTTTTCATAACCAGGAATGGAGTTCTCCGAGCTGAATGGAAGAAGATGAGCCATGTATCTAACCATAGATGGGAAAGAAATAGAACATTTTTTTGACTCAACTTCAGTTAATTTATTCAGTAAAGAGGCAAATAATATACTGATGAAACTAATACTGATTGAAGCAGAGAAAGAAAAAGAATAGGCAGAAAAGCCACACAACTGGAACTAATTTAACATGTGTTGTTAGGTGACTGTATCCTCTGGATTATTCATGAATGGCGGATGGCCAGAGAGCAACCAGAAAGCACAAAGTTACCTTCAAGGTTATAGTACCAAGGAAACCAGCTTTGACAGTTACAGGAAGCTTCAATGCGTTCAATGCCTCCGCTTTCAATTTCAAATCTTTGAGAACCACATCACCTAGAGAAAACACAGGAATATACTAAATGTCAGCACAATATCCCAGCCTTAAGCCTGATAGAGGTACCAAAGCAAACAAAAGCTCAAAGAAAATTAGTACACCTTGCAAACTATTTAATGCCATAAACCAAAAGAATAAATTAGCAAAGATTTGACTTTATCAGCAGGCAACTTCACAACACAGAAAGATAACATCATTTAAAGGGTAGTATTCATTGAACGTTTCTCACCATGTAGTCAAATAGAAATCACTAAACAAGTAGTACGAAATTCTTCCCCACTCCCTGAAAGCTTAACTTTATTCTTTAAGCTCCCATGTAGTTCATGGAAAACTCTACAATTTCAACTTCTCAGTTCAACTTCAACTATGAGCTCTTTGTTCCACCAATGTCTTCATTACTATTGCTGTCTATACACCATTCAAACAATATTTTAACTAATGTTTTCCCTTCTCTTGATTGCCTCTCCAAGCACTCTAAAATTCTCCCACTAGAATCTATTATCCTTGCGCTTTTTGGACAAGACACAGATACTATCCTAGAAATCATGATTTTCTGGTCCATTTGACTTATCTCCAAACTAACATACTTTCTCTAACAAAACTATTTGTTAAATATGCCATCCATAAACCAATCAAATGCATTTTTACTTCATACTCCCCATGCATCTCTTCTCCACCAGCATCCTTTTCTTTCTTCTTTTGATGCCCATAAAAGGCTTAAAGACACAAAGTTCCATTGATCCTTGCAACTGTCTTCACTAGTAAAAGTTCTCTCTCTATTTGAGTTCCAATGCAAATAACACCAATTATTCCAGGTATCCTGCACTGTTGAACCAGGTAGATGATTGACTCTCCATCTTTGTAGAAATTGAACATCAGTTTACACAATAATCTTTTTCAATATTTTATCATTAGATTCAAGAAATCAAATGGCAAGATCCATGTATGTCGATTGACAAAAACTCATGAGAAAATAGAGACTCCTATAAACACTTCCAGGAAAGGGAAAGAAGGGGGGAGAAGACAAAATACATGATATTAAAACTGACTTAAATGGTAGGAAAGATTTGGCACTTAGCCAAATCATTCTCAGAAAGAAATGCTTAAGCCCAACCTTCGAAAAGGTCGTTGAATTCTACAACTTTATATTAACTATTAATAAATTCAGTCAAAATTAAATGTATAACATTTCCCACCTTTTATCAGAAAAAGATTTTCCTATCTATTTCCAAAAAAAAAAGAAGAGAAATAAGAAACAGAGAAACATTAATCCAATCCCATGCTCTGCTGTAAATTATAAGGCTTAAAACTCTTTCCAAGCATTTGGAGAAGAAAAAAAAAGGTAATAAAATAAGGTTTCCCCCCACAAAATGGGAAGGGGGAACATATATTTAAGTACAATGAAAAAAACCTTTTATTCCAGTGTCCTAACTCAAAATCAACTCTTTAAATTTAATTATGAAACTTTATTAGTGAAATAAGATTGTACAACCAACGGAAAATGATGGACAAAGCTACAATGAACTAAAAAATCATAAAACATATGAAAACTCAAAACATACCTTTCCACACACTGATTCTCAAGGCCTCTGCTGACAGCCCATGGACATACTCACCCAAATATTTTCGAAGCAAATGCAAAACCTACAAGAAAGTTAATCACAAAACGACAATTCAACATGATTTGAAGAATCACTTGAAGAAACTTCACCCAGGATAACAAAAATAAGAAAAGATTTGGAGTACAAATGAGCTTTCAGAGAACATGATATGCTAGATGATGATATCTCAAAAAGTTACTGGAGAAAACCCTGGAACCAAGAGAGTGCAGGGAGCAGATCAAGCTACCCCATGAAAGAAATTACAAGAATAATTGGAATTTCTACTTCTCTCCTTCGAAAATCATCAATGCACAAGCCTAGAATAACTAGATGTCTACCTAAATAACTACATATTGGTGCCAGTATGCGAGCATTGGATGTTTTAACCATGAGCAAAATAGGTTCGTCAGAAGATCTTTATCACAAAACAGCTATTCCTAGTCAAACCAATTAAGCTTCCACATTTAGACTTACTAGGGATTTCAACATCCAAAACTGACTGCAAATATTCATAGCAATATGACGCTTTGTATTCTTTTAAGTTTCAATAAAAGCAAGCCATATCAATTGCATATGTAAATGTTACTTTAAGCATAATCCATCCAGGTCTTTGAAGATCTCATCTGCATCTCTTTCTATTAACCTTTTTCTTTTCTTTTCTTTTCTTTTTCTGATAAGAAAATTAGAATTCAGAATCATCAAAAAAAGCAGTACCAACACGACAAAGGACACCCGCACTTGCAATCACACACACAGTCCAAATGCTCTGATATATCAAAAGGAAATAACAAATACGCATCAGAGTCTATCAAATTTTTCTTCTTGAGGAAATGGCTTCCCTTCAAATATACAAACCAAATACATACATACATATATATATATAAGAGGTTGTTTCCCACTTTACTCACCTCTCCATATCTATCTTTTACTTAAAATGAAATCAAGTAAGAAGCAATAGAGCAACTGCGACTAGGCAAACATTGTCAAACATCTCAACATTACATTAACCTCACTTTCCTGCAAGCAATCAACATTTCATATATTATGTGCAAGCAATTATCTATGTCATACTTCCTCTAAATTTTGAACAAATCAACAAGATTTTCACTTAATTTTGATTATCTGCCCTCTTGCCACTACATAATCACTTAGCTAGCCCCACAGAGTACCTAGTTTACCCATTTAACATAAAGTAAATACACAAATGCCCAAATTAATATTCTATATATGGCCCCACCAACAATCACCCCACTAAATTATAAATTATGACAAGTAAAAAGTAAAAATTGTTGAGTGCGGCAGTAATGAGCTGATGAGCAAAGTCCCAAGGATACAAAATAGCAAGAGAAAAAATAGGTAAAGGCAAACTTATCCTGCAGGGGAAAAGTACTTCGCATTTGTCAAGGGGCAAAACAGCTGTTCCATTGTCAAATGGAAAGAATGCATTTTTTACTTACCCTCCTCTCAGATGTTGCCCTTTCATCTGTCTTCTTCCTTCATCAAACCATTGAATTTATAATTTGTAATCGAAACTCATCGAGCACTAAAAGGTGCAAAGTCCTACTTGTAAAATTCGTTTCTACATAAAAACCTTTCATATAATATTCAAGTAGATTATGCCTATACTCCTTCCAAACTACAAGGCCACAATGCAAGCAATCACTTAAATATGCATTTCATCATAATGAATCTGTTTTCTGAGGTATTGGCAACGCTCTATATTTTCTTTTACCTTCTTATACTCTACATTATATTATTGCTTTTGTTACATGTTCATGTTTTTGTCCCAACTGAGAAAGTTATCTGGCTCCATCACTGAAATTACTCATTCTTCCCTTAATTTTCTTTGTGCTTAGACATCATAATCAGGCCCCAGTACATTGAATATTAAGCCAACCAAATTAACTAAAATTTCCACCACAACCAGAAATTCTTAAGCCTTCATCCAAATGTCTAAACGTAATAAAATCACTAAGTAAACTAAATTTCCGCACATTTCCAATCTTAATAGTACATAAAATTCAGTTTCCACTACAACAACAATTCAGCAACCCACAAACCTTCATTCACACATTCCTGTAGAAAATCACCAACCAAAATTCATTTCCATGCATATCGAATCAAAAACTATCAAAAAGTCATTTAAAAGAATCGCACATAATCAAAACCGCTAACATTTCACGGCTCCAAACAATAACTTCACAATAATCAAAAAAATGAGCCAAAAACATTTACATGTGCTTCGAACATGGTGAAATATCAAACTGCCGATCGCTTCAATCGACAGTTTCACAAGTTAATTTCAGCAAAAACCAATGATCGCCGCTGAAAAACAGCCATTGATGAGGGCAAAGTGAATATCCGATCGATTATAATAATCAATTTTTGCGCAATGATTTGAAATGTGTGAAGAATTAGAGAAGAGTGCGAGTGCGTGTGCGTGAGAAACGGTGGTGGGGTCTCCAGGTGCTGTGAATTGTAAGCATAGAGCCGGTCCTTTTTGGAAACATTTGCGAATTGCTGGACTACGGGTCCTGTCGGGTCGAGTTCGTAACCCTGGCTGAAATTGGTCCGGGGACTAAGATATGGGCTTCGGGCCTTTCTTGGGTTTGGGATGTTTGGACTACAGTTTTGCCTAGGCCTGTTTCAATATATTTATGTATTATTGTTGTTATTTGAATCAATTAACCTTACCACTTTATTATTTTAAATTTAGCAAACATATATACATAACAATATGGTAAAATTTTAATACGAAATTTTAAAATGTCTATGTTAAAGTCGTTAATTGTAATTATTAAACTTACATTCCTACAATCCTACCAATATAATAGTCGCTTTTGAAAAAGCTATCCATTTTTGCCTTTTTTTAATTTTCCTTGCTGCCAAGAAACATTTATAAAACCAATGAGATTATCACAAGGAATGTTTAGAATGATTAGATTATATTTACCATAAAAACCATTTAAAATTTTATGACAAATAATACAATGTTACTTGAAATATAGTTGATATATCAATTTACCATTTAAAAAATGAAAATAGCACGATGATAAAACTAAACCACAAAAATGTTTCTATTTTCATCAATCCAAACATATACCAAATGGAAGTTCATTGTCCTCAATCCTCATACTGGATTTGAGTTGAGTAATTCTAATAATGTAAATGTTGGGCCTGAATTAGCATTCATCATATAGACCTCATTTTACATGTATCTTTATGCATATTCAAATCTATACAGGAATTCACAACCAAAGACAACACTAAGGCCGATAACTTGGATTGGGCTTGATTCATTCTATTAAAAATTTGAAAACTTAATTTTGATCATAATTAAAAAATCGATTCCAACAATAATTATGCAATTGAATGACTAATTATCCTAAACCAATCAACCCATGATATGAGTTTTGGGCCTGAATCCAACAAAACATAATATTTCATCTATGCCCGTGACATTAGCGAGCGTATTAAATGAAGCGGTCTTTTGTCATTTTCGTTAACGGGCATTTGGGATGTTTTATGTATTATCCTAAGTAATTTCTCAAGACAAATAAAAAATTATTAATATTACATAATTTTTCAAATTTCTAATCATATAACCCAAAATGAAACTTTTATATATTATTATAATACATATTACCAACTATGTCGGCAAATCAAAACGGGGGCTAAAGCATTTATATGGGTGGATCAAATCAAACGTTTAGTGGCTAGGAATTTCTGAGTCTCAAATGAAACTAAATTCTTTCAAAGAGAAAATGAATTAATCACGAGGTCCAAATACAATTATTGGCAGCAGATGGATCTTGGGTTCCACCTACAACTTCTGCTTCCCAGTGAAAATGCCACTTAACACAAAAGCTTAGCCCCATATTTTCAACTTTTATGGGAAAAAAAAGTGCCTGCCGACCATGACTTTTTGATGGATAATTGAAAACCACTAGATGACTTTCCCAACTTGGTGGATAAAATTATTTGACTTCCAACTTTCTATGGCATCAACAGTACTGAAACATAAGTATGAATTTAAAATTCGTGAGATGAATGGTAGTAGATTTACAATTTAAAATATCATATTATCACATATTTGCATTATTATAGTTTTACACATGCCTATTCCATACTCAAAACTTATTATGAGGTTAGAGTTTCCTCACAATCTTCTAGATTTGCGAAGCGATGATAGATTATATTAGTTTTACTCTCTTTTCTTATTTTCAAACTTAATTATGTGTGATTTAATTTTATTATTTTGTATTGATGATATATTATATAAATTTAAAAACTACAAGTTGAATCTTCTATTTCAAATTATGTTTTGTTTTCTATTTCAACATCATTAACGTCATATCATGCGCTGCTTGGCGTGCATTTATGATATTATAAGTTTGCCGAAATCAACTAACAAAATTGCAAAAAAAATTAATGTAAGAATCGAGTGCCAAAGTCTTGCGTGTATGACTTAAATGTTCAAAAACTTCACATGCATCACAAACACAATGTTTTGAGGCTTATAGACCCTGATCTGGAATCTGGGTATGAAGACAATTCTTAAGGCCACCACTGAACAAATCAGATATAAAAGCCACTTGATATCCACTAACAAACATTCGTCCTGTAAAGATTTCATTTAGCGGCTGTTATCTACCACATATGTCAAAGACCTAATTCTATCTCTTATGCTGTCCGATTACGGAAAACCCGACACTTAAAGAACCAAAAACAAGTGCTTTTACAACCTCATCAACTTCTTAATCGATTATCAATATGTGATTACCCGTGACCCTTAAGATCACCAACCCGTGATTACTTCAAGACATGACTTTGCCCACAGGCCATAGGTATATATGCCCACAGGCCACATCAAAATGGATATTGGTGCACTTTCTTCTTTATTCCTTCCTTCCTAATAAATGAGCCATGTGAATACTTTTGTGTATGACGAGGCATGAGCCACTCCAAAACATGGTCACACGTGGCTCTAAATGGCTGGTCCAATCACTGTAAACCAGTGGGTTGTGCTCGCGTCACGTGGGATTTCATGAATGTGAAATAATTAAGTTGAATCGGACGTGATAATTAAGGCATAAAAAGTGTCGAGAGTGACAGCCAACGTTAATTAAAAGGGAGCCTAAAATTGTAGTCGGGCTTAAATCTTTTGTTGGGCGAGTAATTACATGTAAATACGTTAAGGGTTTCATGCATCATACTCAAAGACAATAATTTTATATAAAAAAGCAATACAATTGTTATATTCTACTTAAGGATTTAGCATGAATTTGTTGGAAAAAAATAAAAGAAGAATACGAAAAAAAAAATGATAGCACGAAGAATATGAAGGTAAAGAAAATTTCTTAAATTGAGAGAGATATAGAAAGAGAGAGAGAGAGAGAGAGAGGATAGCAAAGCAACATCGGTTCTCACATCATGAACGAATTTTGTAGTAACATGCTTAAAAGTCTCTTTAACTGATAACTGTGTTTGAATTTCTACATTTTCTCGTGACCGCATGAACGTGATAGATTAAGACAACACTTACATGCACAGTACATTGTTATAGGATTTTCTACTATGTCTGAATTAAGATTCATCATACAATTAAATTAATGAATCGCCTATACCAATTGGGATCATAAATGAGTTCATATGAGGTGGTTAATTTCTTAATACTTTACAAGGTTATGCATATTCAACAACTAAACGAATAATGGTTAGGAAGGGATAATCGCCTCTCCCATTGCTACGAAATCTAATTTTGTGAAGAAATTATTCAATCCAAAAGTAAAATACACACTATATTTCATTAACATTATGTTTGGCTTTAGGATTTCAATGAGAAAAACAAAAAAGAAAATTATTTTCCTTATTTCAAAATTATACTACTTTTTATGCTTTATCTTATGATATTTTTTTTTCATTTTTTTCTCACCAAGACTCAAGTTCCAAACACAGAATAAATGATGAACAAGCAAAGTACAAATGTATTAATGTAATGGTTAATTAAAAATTAGGTGGCAGTGTTGAATAGTGTGATTATATATATATATATATATAACAAAAAAAAAGGTAGATTAGATTGAAGTACCCGTGAATGGTTTAATTCGATCCACTGTTGTCGTGCAGCTACTGTTGCTTCCTACTTCCATGGCCACAAGTAGCTAAACAACAATAAAGAGTCACGAGACTCTTTTTGCTTTTACACCAAACCATTCACCTCCTCACATTACCTAGCCACATTGCATCATTTTCATTTTCAATAATATTTGTCAGTACAAACATTCACAGATGTGACTATTTTTCAATTGCATTATTGGGATTGTACTAAAACTGAATTGCTTTTCTCTTTCTTTTCTTTTTTTTTTTAATTTATTTTTCCTGCCATCCAACTGTAATCTATGTATGTTCAAGAGGGAATCAAAGTTTTCATTTAATTGATGAAATAATTTTAATGAGTTAAATAGAATGGTAAAGATTTTGAGTTCCCTTTTTTTTTTTTTTGTTTGAACCAACATGTGTAATGGATAGTTTTGAGAGACGATTGCACCTACTCAGCTCCTTCTGGTTCCATCCCAAACGGAAAATATTTGTAGCATTTATTATTGAATTTTGTTGAATTAATCAAATAATGTTTTTCAAAATCATTTGCAGCTTCTTCTTTTTGTTATTTTCCTTCTCTAGCCCACACTTAGCAAGATAATGAAGATTTTGAGCAGGGAGGTCAAGCCCTCAAGTTTACATCCCTAGCACACATTTTTATATGGCAAGACTACTGCTTAATTAGAATTGCTTCTACATTAGTGTCAAAGTGGCCAAAAATGTAATTATGTTACGTGGTAAAAATTAAGGGAGTGCCACTTTTAGATGAGATCAATAGATAATACATGATATAGTACAATTAACTTAAAAAGGCAGGGCAGATCAACAAATATGGGAATGTAGTTATCAGGATTTTGAATAGCAAGTATAGTCAAATGCAAAGTAGTTGCTATAAAGAGCCTTTTGCTCCATGTCTTTCTCTCACAAACAACTAACACTTGCTATAAAGAATCACAAAATTCTAAATGAATAAGTGACACAGATCTCCAACTATTTCTTTTTTATACTAGTTACTAACCCAAATGTATCCTGCAGCAAGTTGAAGCAAAGAAGAATTTATAATATAGCGACCCTAAATTGTATTGACCCGAGTTTGAGGTTTGAAAAGAACCTGAGAAGTGGATCTTGGTCAGTACACGGTTTTCAAGAAAACCCAGGCCCCCAAAGCAGCTCACAGGTTCTTCCCCAATAGGGTTAGTATGTCATATTCACATTAACACATGAGTATGTTGCAAATAATTTGGCCAAATGAAAAGAAAAAAAGTAGTATGTATATATATATTTTTTTATGTTCTGGACCACCACAATCACCAAACATTGCAAACAAACAACAGAAAACAATCAAACACAAAACTTGTGAGAGATCTTTAGATTGAAATTCCACAAAAGAACAAAAGGTAGCAGGGAACCGATTTCCCCCATAACCCCAATCTTTTCTGAAGAGCCCTTCTCATTAAAAATGGGATTGTAGAAAATGATGCATGGATCAACGTAAACTTGAAACGTGTCGATTTATTGCATGAAAAACTTTTGCCCTTTTTGAAACTTTTGAGTATAAATTACAGCCTCTAGTTCCATATGGTTTCTTGCCACTGGACTGAACCACTTTCTTTGAGGTCTCTCAACTGTCAACTTCTCCTTCACCTTCTTAATTCTTCCCACCAGAAACTTGCACTGCAATAAAAGTTTCTGAAAAAAACAAAAGCAAAATTGTTTTGCCATCTGTCACAAATTTTCTGGCTAGAAAAACTTCACATTGCCTAAGGTTTTTGTTTCTTGAATCAGTTCCTGCTCCCAAAAGAAAGCCTCCAATGGAAATCTTACACTGCTTATTGTTTTTACTTATCACAACAGTTTTATTATTTCAAAATGTTACTAATGTGGATGCAAGGCATCATCACTTTGGCAAGAAGCAAAAGATTAAAAATCCACCTAAACATTCTGCTCCTACCCCTGGGGAGACCCCTGCTTCACCATCCCCTGACCATCCTCCCTCCATTCCATCTGACCCGAGCTACGCCTCAGCTCCGACCCAACCCGATGAACCCGTAGACAACTCAACGACAAGCTGCATTTTCGATGTGACGGCTTTTGGGGCAGTTGGAGATGGAGCCACTGATGACACTGCTGCCTTCAGCTCTGCCTGGAAGGCTGCATGTCAAGTGGAAAACGGCATCGTTTTGGTTCCTCCAAACCTTGTTTTCGTGATCACTTCTACAATTTTTTCTGGACCTTGCCAACCAGGACTTGTTTTTCAAGTAAGATGGAATTTCTTCTCCTTCTTTTGTCAAGCATTATTGGTCAAAAATCAACTACTACTACGACTACATAATGAGGAATAAGAATTTATTAGAGAATGCTTAATAGTTAATTTTGATGTGTAAAGGTGGATGGGGTGCTAATGCCGCCTGATGGACCGGATTGCTGGCCCAAATCAGATAGCAACAAGCAGTGGCTTGTGTTTTATCGGCTCGATGATATGACTTTCACAGGCACTGGCACCATAGAAGGCAACGGCCAGAAGTGGTGGGATCTTCCTTGCAAACCTCACAGGGTAAATCTTTGTTTCTAACAATTCATTCATACACACACATACGTATACATACACATTCATACATACATATAAGTATAGTTGTATATACAGGGACAAACCCAATCCCCCCCGGGGGCTTACAAATAGTCTATAATATGTTTGAATATTTTATTTTTTATTATAATAATTAAATATTTCTTAGAATTTTTAATAGTAGTTGAAAATTTAATAGACACTCATTGCTGTGAAACGATATGTCATTTTCAGGGTCCTAATGGATCAACATTGCCCGGACCATGTGACAGTCCTGCGGTGGGTTAAAATCTTCAAAATTTTGATGCCTGCATACTCTGTTTTCTTTATTCCCAAATTTTCTGGTGAATATTAATAAATAATGTCACTTGCCTTTTCTTTTTACAGCTCATTCGATTTTTCATGAGCTCCAACTTGGTGGTGACTGGTTTGCGCATTCAAAACAGCCCCCAATTCCACATGAAATTCGATGGCTGCCAAGGCGTACTTATCGACAAGTTGTCCATCTCTTCGCCTAAGTTGAGCCCCAATACAGATGGAATTCACATTGAGAACACAAAATCTGTTGGCATATACAATTCTGTGATAGCCAATGGTACCAAGAAAACTCAAACTCGAAATTATACGAATTTGAATGCAGATTTTTCTTTTTTTGCTAACAAAAGGTTTGATTGATGAGACAGGGGATGACTGCATTTCAATAGGACCAGGCTGCTCAGATGTTGATATAGAAGCCGTCACTTGTGGGCCTAGTCACGGGATCAGGTATGTGGTGTTTCCTTCGCCAATTTGCAATTCCTCAACCTGTGGAGAAAAAAGATTAAATTTGCTGACTTTAGCAGCCAAGATTCCCCTTGTCATTTCCTGGTTATAGTGTGATTCTCACAATTATTGAGTCTCAGGGAAATTTTGTACCGCATCTCTTGAGAACTCACAGCCCTGAAGCAAAACAGAAACATAAAACTGCCTGCACTGGTTACAAATTTTATGCCAGATAAAATGCAGTTTGTATTTTGTTTTATGACAAGTTTCTTGTAGTAAACAAAATTTGGCACCATGCCAATATATTATATGTTTATAGGCATACATGTATCACTATCCTAATTTCAAGGGCCAACACCTGTGGAAAGCAAATGCGATTAGTCCTCACTTGTAGTTAAGTTCTGATAATAGTCTCCTGGCAGATCAAATTTGCCAATTCTTTTTTACCCCAGCTAATACAGTTTCAGAAGGCTTGGCTCATCTTATCCAACCTTGTTTTTGTAATGCAGCATAGGGAGCCTTGGCGTGCACAATTCCCATGCATGTGTTTCTAACATAACAGTGCGCAACGCATTTTTAAAAGACTCGGACAATGGACTCAGGATCAAGACATGGCAAGGGGGACGGGGTCAGTGACTGGTATATCCTTCGAGAACATTCAGATGGAAAACGTCAGAAACTGTGTAATAATCGATCAGTACTATTGCTTGACAAAAGCATGCCGAAATGAGACCTCAGCAGTATACCTGACAGACGTAACATACAGAAACATAAAGGGGACTTATGATGTGAGAAGCCCTCCAATACACTTCGCCTGTAGTGACACCGTCCCCTGCACAAATATTACAATGTCAGAAGTGGAGCTCTTACCCTATGAAGGTGTATTAGTAGATGACCCTTTCTGTTGGAATGCATATGGCATACAGGAGACGCTGACTATACCGCCAATCGATTGTTTACAGGATGGCATGCCTGAGTCACTAGCTGAGAATTCCTTATATGGCTGCTAGAAGAGTTGGAAGACTTTGGGTATTGGCTATTTAGCTACAAGTATACTGTATAGCTATTGGTGATTTTGTTCCTCTAGTATTCCAAGGTTTCCTTAGGATTCATCCCTTTGGGATTTGTCTCCCTTATCGTGTGATGAGCTCATATAATATTTAGGTGATAGAGATAGGCACATCTTCCGGTGCTTTTACATATGCAATGACAAGGACTTTTATATATAGTTCCATTTACAAACAATGGCTAGCTACATATATCATCCGAGCAAGACTGATCAGAATGAAGAGCTTTTCCTGAATTTCCGCCTTGACAAGTTCTCAGATTCGTATAGCATATGATTGATCACATGTAACTGAAGGAGTATGGAGATCAGTACGGCAGTATCACTCATCCTTCAACTTCTGCATTTTATCAGGATCAGTCTCGTGCATATGCCTTTTGAATTGCTGTCTTATCATATCAACAAGAACCTCTGTATCGTGTTTCTGCATTGAAGTTATAAAACACACACACACACACACACACACTAGTTCCTGTTCGTTGCTGGTGTAAAGCAATGCCTAAGGCCCTTCAACTAAAGAAATAAATGACTAGGTAAGTATATAAAATATTTTGATTCTAGTCTGCATTTTCTTTATAATGAAATCTAAGAAAGAAAATCCAATATTTCTCCATGGCGTCATCTTCATTTCTTTCTCCTGGGATAAGCCAAAGGTCGTAGACCAATGCAAAAAAAACATGGCCCTCAAATCACATAGACAATGCTTACTGTGTCATCAAAACCACAGGAAGAAAGTGGAAAACTAAGGGGAAGCTTCTCATTTTCCCTCTCGTTCTTACAGGTGGTGTTTTAAGACAGCATACTCAGTTGAGCTGACATTATTAATTAGTTCATCTTCATTTCAGCAAAGTATATAAGCTTCATATTTATCCCACAAATATTTTCAGCGCCATCCATCTCATAGCAGGTTAAATATAATGGCATTGTTGGCGAGATCAGGAGGTAATGCTGTTTGCAGGGACGGCATTTTCTCCTCAAAATTTTACCTGGAAAAATTATTAAACGGACATCTAAAAAAGAAAAAGAAAGCAATTATATACACCTGTGTGTGTGCATGTGCGCATGAAAGCGTGAATGAGATTTGATGTAACTTCGTGTGGTCTTGCGCTACAGACATCAAAACACGACCTTGTAAGCAATTTAAAGTATTCCTTTGTCACCAATTAAAATAAAAATAAAGCTAATCAATCCCACTGCATAGATAGAGTTAATTTAACTTTGCCGCCTTGAATTATATGTCAAAATGAGATCGTCCTTCATTTTTTTTAGTGCACCACTTGCCCCTTATATTTTCCAAAATTCACTTAATCATAAGATTTCATTAAAAATGGCCATAATTTACCTATTTCGCCCTAAATCTAAAATAACACACAAAAAAAAATAAAAAAATGGAAAAGGAAAACAAAATACCCCACCCTCCTAATACCCCATTCCCACTGACGTATGTTGTTAGTTGGCAGATGATTATTATTCGATTTGATTAATTGCATTAACGTAGTTGATTAAAAAACTATTAGAAGTGAAAATAAGTTTAAATAATTATTAGTTTAGTACAAGTAACATTTTTTTCTTTTACAACTCATTATCTCTCGCGATTTATGATAAATAATCAAAAACTTGTTATTGAAAAACCAAATATTATTAATAAACTATTTTGTATCAACATGATATTTTTTCAATTATTAAAAAAAAATATTTTGACATTTTATATTGATGGGGCCTTCAATCCTTTTATTTATCGTGATGGCAAATTTGGTAGAGCTAGTGTTATTATTAAGATATTTCAGTAATTGAAATGTCTTAAAGACACTTTACAAGGTGAAAAGGATAGAATCATTATTACATAAAGTGTATGAGAGAATTTCAAAAAAATTGAAGTTTAAGTTGATTTGTAAAACACAAATTTATGTAAGTGTCCATATTGTTTTATGTACATGTTATTTAAGTTTTGTAACATGAATAATATTATAATCATACACATTTATTGCAAATTGTTCTTTGAGTACAACATGATTTTTTAATTTATTTATAAATTATTACATACGATGCCAATAAAATATGATAATTCCATACGAAGTAATAAGTGGGGAATTTGATGATTGATGGTTTCTTCATTTTCTGAAAATAAAACGAAAAGCCCCATGTAGCATTTTAGGTGATTTGGATTAAAATCGACTTCCATTGTTGTAAAAAGAGACTATGACTTCATGATATTGACTTAAATAATTAATATAATTTTTTATTATATCAGGTTATAAATCGCATTAATGACCAATGAATTCATTCATTCGGTTCATTTTCGAATAAATAAATATTTAAAAAATCAATATATTGTTTTGGGTTATAAATTGCATCAAATGAATACTTGGTTCCTCTTCCAGAAAATAATTATTTAAATTGTTTTTTATATAAAATAAATAGATTGATCATATGATATATTAAAATACAAATTGTCAACAAGTTCAACTAAATAAATAAAATATTCGATATTGTAAAAAATCATATATAATCGTTAAAACGTACATGAATAGAAATAAAAATGACAATATATAGTTTGATGTCTAGGCATTATATACTCAAGTTTTTTTTTTTTTATCTGGAGTTATCAATATTTATGTATAAGTGGCAAGAATAATTACTAAAATGAGTTTCCTCATAATCTTTAATGTGCTTAATACATCATCTTACATTTAATTTAATAATAAGAATTATTTTTATATACAATTAAGTATCACTTCTAAAAAAAAATGTATATGAAGAAAATAAGAGAGAAGTCATACAAATACATATGATCTAATACTAAAAGTATTATTTATATAACCATGAAATTAATTTTCAATCCCATACTTTAATTTCTCTGTGAAAAATTAAAATATATAAAAAAATAATTGATTTCCTCTTTATATATAATTAAAAAAATTATTAAAATTAAAATAATTAAAAAAATTATTTTTTATATATATTTTACATGTTGTGCTTAACTTGATAATAATAAAAAATTAATTTAGTAAAAAAAATTGTTCCCAGCAACACGTGGCATTTTTAGAAGACGTGCTGTATAGTATACTTTGACAACAGAAATATTATATATTTTGATAGTTGAAAAGTAATCCTCACTATTTCTAATTATAATATTGAATGTTTTTAATTATTTGAGTATAATTAACTTGATACATATAATTGGAGTCTATCAATAAATTGTGTAAATATCTCATCTAATGTAAATAAATAAAAAAAATATTGTATATAGTATCAAAATCAAACTATATATTTCAGGTTAAAAATAATAGCTGTGCAACGGCACGGGTTTAAAACTTGCGTTGCATAGGTTAAAAACTAGTAATAAATGGTAGGATAAAAAATGTTTTCTATCAAAATTTCATCAGTTATTTATTTATTTATTTTGATGAAAATATCGAGAGTTATTTTCACTTGTTACAACAATTTTTTATTCTAGGGACTAGGGCGACGTTTCACAATTAAAACCGTGTACAAGCACACAGCCAATGTTCTCCCAATCCGAACCCTAACCTGACAGAAAGCCTTATTTCTCACAACACTATAATTCCTCGTCTCTCCGCAACAAGATTGGAACCATTTTTCCTCTCTGCAATTGGATTTTGAGAGAGAGGGTAGTTGAAGAGATTCTTAAGGTCGACTAGACCCTCGGTGAGTGATTTTTGAATGAATTTCGTTCGTGGTTATTTTTATGTTACTCGATTACTTTTTCTTCTCTATTTTCTTTTCCGTAGATATTCGATAAATTGAGCGGTGAAGAACTGAAGAGTCTCGTGCTTTGTATGAAAAACGCTTAATCCAGAGATGTTTATTGGTTTTGTTAACTTTTCATATATAATTTTTTAGGGTTACGAGTAGTTAATTTGGCGACTCCTTTAATTCGAATTGCGTTTGAATTTTAGAAGAAAACATGGGGTACGATTTTCGGAGATTAGTTTATTGGCATGACTTTTTGAGATTTTATTGTGATTCTTCGAATGGTGTGGATTAAGCGAAAATGGAAGGTTCAGATTTAAATACGATCAAATTTCTTTTCTGAATTTAGTTAATTATGTCTGGTGGTGGGGAAACTGATTTTGTTGCTGAGCTGGGTACCTCTAGCCAAAAGGAATTCACAGAAAGGTTAATTAAAACGGATTGGTATTCTCACTCAATATACAGCTTGACTAACTTCTTTAGGTTAACAATCTTGGTTTCTTTATTTTCTTTATATGCATAGTTATTGTTCAAACTGCAGTATAAACTATTGGTGCAACTGGTTATGTCAAGAATGTTTGTGATTGTGTTCTGAGTTCATTTTTGTTTCCATGTATTGGACATTAATCTCATTGAATGCTGTAGTGTGTTGAATTGGAATGGCTACTGCTGAGGCATCCCCTAGTACCCTTGGCCCCAGATATGCTCCGGATGATCCAACTCTACCTGAACCTTGGAAAGGATTAATTGATGGAAGTACAGGTCTTTTATATTATTGGAACCCAGAAACAAATGTTACTCAGTATGAAAAACCGGCATCCTTACCACCTCCTTTGCCACCTGGGCCACCACCTGCAGCTTCCACACCTAAGATGAATCCCATACCAGCAGCTAGAGCATCGCAACCAGACAGTATTCATATCCCGCAAAATCAGCAAATGATGCAAACACAGCTGCCACAAGGGCAGATTTTGAGCTCATCGTTGCAGCAACAGACGCAGGTAGCACCACAGGCCACTCAACAGCAAGTGGCACCTCCTGGCCAGCTGCAGGGGTCACACTTGGGGCCTACAATGCAACAGGGTCATTTAGCACCTGAGCAAATGAGGCCACAAATGATGCAACAGTCTGGTCAACAAGTGCCGTCGCAGTTGGGGCAAATGCCTATACAGCCTGGACAACAGGGACTTCCGCAGTCAATGCAGCAAATTCCTATGCAGCCAGTGCACCAAGCTCCTTATCAGCCAATGCAGCTAATGCCGCATGTTCAACAAGGACAAATGTACCCAGGTGCACAGATGGGAACTCCACATGGTTTCCAATTTACCCATCAGCATACACAATACTTGGGGCATCAACAGAACATGCCTCTACAAGGCCCACAAAGCTCCTCACAACAATTGCCTCTCAAACAAGAGCATAAAATGGAACTTGGTCAGAGAAACGATATTGATATTCATCAAGGAAAGCAACCAGGGTTTTCACCAGCCCAGCAGCATTTGATGCAGGGGCAACAATATCCCCATCTCCGAGAGCAAAATATTGGAATTCCTCAGAGAGATGATATTGAGTTTCAGCAAGTAAACCAGGCTGGGTTTTCACCAGCCCAGAATCAGCAAACTGGGACACCATCTGTGCAGAACTTGCCTGTGGGAGCCAATTCCTCTCATGCACAAAAGATGAGCATTCAGCCAAATCAAACTACGCAGTATGGTGGATCATCTGCTAATATGCAACAGAACAACCCTTCAGTTCATGTGCAGCAAACAGGGGCAGAATCAACACACCCACAACATGGTTCTAGGTTTCAAAATCAAATGGGCCCTGGGATGATGCATGGCCAGCAGCAGAATCTACCTCCTGTTGGATCGAAGATGCCATACGAAGAAAACCATATTGGAAGGCCTGGAAATGAATACTTTTATAACACCTCCAAGGATGTCAATGCAATGCCTCCTCAGCTACCCAAGCTTGCACCATTACCTATGACCAGAAATCAGCAGGTAAATTCGTAGTTTGGATGCATATTATCTGCTGCTTATCAGAAAAGAGGATAAAAGGATATTGTAAATGAAGATTCATGTGTGTTTGCCATATGTATATACAAGAAGCTGTAAATTATTTGGGACTTAATGCTTTCCTCGTAATGTTACACTTATTATGCTTTATATGGTGACAAAGGCACTGAGTTGGATGTTTGTTGATGCTGGTTCTTCCATTTATCAGGAAATGAGGATTGGTGATTTCCCCTCTCAAAATGTTACACCTAGTCTTCCAGGGAGACTGAATGGTCCTGGAGGGCCTCCTTCACATGGTGTCTATGGTCATTCATCTGGTGCTCCTCCATATCCAAACAATGCTTTTGTGAGGCCTCCTTTAGCAATGATGGGACCTTCAGATCCTATTCATTTATCTGCTGCAGAAATTTATCGTCAAAAGCATGAAGTGACAGCCACGGTTTGTAGTTCAATAATTCATTTGTCTCTAATTTTGCAAAAGCAGCAATTTCCACATTGATATTAAGCATTATTTTCTGCTTCTTGAAAACTAAAATATATGCAAAATATTGCGTCGTGAATAACTATGTTTGATCTTGTCAAACGATTCTTCTTTTTGGCTTGGAGGATATACAAATACTCACTCATGGAATTGTAGTGTTTCTAGATAAATGCTTAGACTTGATTTTTTTTTAATACAATTAAGTGTCTCTGGAGATGTTAACATCAATCAATTGAAGAAAATCCTGTATTTTTTTATTGAAAGAAAATCATGTATATGATCCAAGAAAAGCATGCATTGTTCATTCATGAAGTGCAAAGCTATAATAAGTCAAATTTGTTAAAGAAATACTGGCACTAATGACTCATGGCTATGCATAGGAAATTTGGAATTTTGCTTGCTTCTGCAATAACATATTATTTTCTCTTTTGAAGCATTGATATGTTCAGTTGTGTCCAAACTTGTATTTTGACGATCCATGATTCAAATTATTCAGGGCGAAGATGTTCCTGCTCCATTTATGACGTTTGAAGCCACCGGGTTTCCACCAGAAATACTACAGGAGGTAAGTGCTTGAATCTAAAGTGGATTAATTTTTCATAAGTTCCATGATGAAATTTGTTATCCCACTTTTATGTTTCATTCACAAAATTCATGCTTTTAGCTTATCAGTTCTAACTTGTCGCAGGTGCGATATCTGCTCCAGAGGAGGAGCACATGTCGTACGCTGCAGTGCTATGCTCATATCTATGCAACAACTATACTGAGTTTTTGAGGCTGCAAAATGGACTGTTGGAGCCTTCGTATAGCATTACTTCTTGAAGGGTGCTTCATCCAATTCACACTATATATGTGACTGGGATTTCTAGCTTATTGGCTCCGCTTCTTCTCTTTTATTTGCTCCATTTTTTGCGTCGAGTTGCTTCAGTAAGCAACCGTATACCTACGAGTTTTTCTGAGCATTCATTTTTTCTTTTTTGGTATCAGTTCCTTTTTCTTTTTCTTTTTCTTTTTCAAATATCCAATCGCTTAGTGTAGGCTCAACTTTCCATATTATACTGAGAGTTGCATGCTGACTTCTTAGCTATTAATACTGTAGGGGCTTATTGTCTATTTGATTTTATTGCAGATACATTTTGCTGGTTTCTCTGCTCCCACACCAATTCAGGCTCAAACGTGGCCTATTGCTTTACAGAACAGGGACATAGTTGCTATTGCGAAGACAGGTTCTGGGAAAACACTGGGGTATTTGATGCCAGCATTCATTCACCTCAGGCGACGGCGTAATAATCCTCAGAATGGCCCGACCGTGTTGGTATTGGCTCCAACCAGGGAACTTGCCACCCAAATCCAGGATGAAGCTATTAAATTTGGTCGATCATCTAGAGTCTCTTGCACGGTAGACCACCTGTCAATCTTGGTCTTATTTTATAATTAGCATAATTGTAGTCTTACTTGGATGAAATGATTGACTTGTACCCTTATCAGTGTTTATATGGTGGTGCTCCAAAAGGCCCTCAGTTAAAAGAGCTAGATCGAGGAGCAGATATCGTTGTGGCAACTCCTGGTCGGCTGAATGACATCCTTGAAATGAAGAGGATTGACTTTAGGCAGGTCTCCCTTCTTGTTCTTGATGAGGCTGATAGAATGCTGGACATGGGATTTGAGCCTCAGATCCGTAAGATTGTCAATGAGATTCCTCCAAGAAGGCAGACTCTTATGTACACTGCCACATGGCCCAAAGAAGTCCGAAAAATAGCAAGTGATCTTCTGGTCAATCCAGTACAGGTCAACATTGGCAGTGTTGATGAACTTGCTGCAAACAAGTCCATTACACAGGTAACTTAATGAAGTAACTATGTAGATTTGTATCTATATGTTCGGATTTTAAGGCTCTGTATTTGATGATGTTTGCTTGTTCTATATTTCTCGAGCTTAGCTTGTATTCTATATTTCCCAATGACTTCTTCCTTTGGTAATTTTCCATTTCCATTCATGAAAGAAGTGCTCCTTCTCTGCAGTATGTTGAAGTAGTCCCTGAAATGGAGAAGCAGAGACGCCTGGAGCAAATTCTTAGATCCCAAGAGCGTGGTTCTAAAGTCATTATATTTTGTTCCACAAAAAAGTTGTGTGACCAGCTGGCACGTAGTCTTGGACGTAACTTTGGGGCTGCTGTAATTCATGGAGACAAATCTCAGGGTGAGAGAGATTTTGTTTTGAATCAATTCCGGACTGGAAAGTCTCCAGTTCTTGTTGCAACTGACGTTGCTGCTCGGGGGCTTGATATAAGAGATATAAGGTCAAGAACTTTACATTTGCTTCATTAGGCCCTAATTGTTGTCAGAAAATACATAATTTAAGTTGCTTCATTGCATTAGATTACACCCAATCCTTAATTCTTCAACATTGTATTACCTTCCCATCTTTTACTTCTCTTGGTAAGCATTATTTGTCTTCTTGAATTTTTCTACCAGTTACACTGTTTGAGATTTCACATCACAGGGTAGTTATCAATTATGACTTTCCTACTGGGGTTGAAGACTATGTTCATCGTATTGGAAGAACTGGAAGAGCTGGTGCTACAGGGGTCTCATATACATTCTTCTCAGAGCAAGACTGGAAATACGCTCCTGATCTTGTTAAACTTTTGGAGGGCGCCAACCAAGTTGTGCCTCCTGAAATAAGGGATATAGCATTACGCGGTGGGCCTAGTTTTGGTAAGGATCGAGGTGCGATGAACCGTTACGACTCTGCTGATGGTGGTGGGCGTTGGGATTCTGGTGGTCGTGGTGGCATGAGGGATGGCGGCTTTGGGGGACGTGGAGGGATGAGGGATGGCGTCTTTGGCGGACGTGGAGGGATGAGGGATGGCGGATTTGGCGGCCGTGGAGGGATGAGGGATGGCGGCTTTGGCGGGCGTGGAGGAATGAGGGATGGTGGCTTTGGCGGGCGTGGAGGGATGAGAGATGGAAATTTTGGTGGTCGTGGTGGTGGGAGGGATGGCAGCTTTGGTGGTCCTTCAGGTGCTCGACTTGGTTGGGACAGGGGTGGACGTGGTCCACATGATCGATTCAACAATTTAGATGGACGAGGACGTGGTAGAGGGCGGGGGCGTGGACGATTTGATAACAGAAGAGACAGCTCAGATAGAAGTAGGGGCAGGAGTTTCAGCTCAAGTCCTGAGAGAGTTCGAACATGGGGTTATAGCCGAAGCCAAAGTAGAAGCCGAAGCCGGAGCAGGAGCAGGAGCAGGAGCAGGAGCAGGAGTTATAGCAGAAGTCGCAGCAGGAGCAGAAGCTGGTCCCGTAGCCGTAGTCCAAGGAGCAGCCGCAGTCGCAGCCCTAGACGTGGCCGGAGTCGGAGTCGCAGCTATGAGAGATATGAGAGAAGGCCACGTAAAACAAAATTTGATCAGATGGATGTTCCAGCACCAAATGTCGAAGTTCCCTCTGAATATGGAATGTTGACTGTGTCTCCAGGTGCCAGAGGCAATGGATTCTCTGGAGCTGAGTCAGCAGAGCACGCACCTTCTGTTGCAAGTGTGGATCTTGGTCAACCTGATGCTGGAGCTGACCCAAACAATCCGCCATTGGAACCCTAGAGTGACAGAGATGCTGTACTCAAATTATCATTATTGAGGTAGACGGTTTAAGTTCATCAATATCTCTTGAATATGTTTTCCAGTCCTGAGGAAAGATAATTACAATCTACTGTGGTTGAGCTCTACAGGGGGGGAGTGACAATTTTGGCATTGCCACTTTGTAGAAGCAAGCAAACTGGCATCCGGTGTCCTTAAAGTGCTACTATTTTGTGGGAGAGAATCCTATGGAATGCATTGTAGCAGTTATTAACCTTTCCTTTCTATTGCCTTGGGGTAATATGTATATCCCCAGATTTTTCAGTTTATCCATTTGCTATTTTTTTCTTACTGTTTTAGATGTGCTTGATCTGGCCTGCATGCATTGTTTATTGGGGACTTGCTAAAATCGTTAGTTGGGTAAGAATTATTGCGATGTTCCACTGCTTACTGCCAAGAATGTTCATTTTGTTTGTTATTTTGTACTAGCTTTTCTTTTGTTGAGAGTCCTTTGGAATTGAGTTTTCAAAAGAGCTTCTTAGGTTTTTTGGGTAACCATATAGGAGTGTTTATTTGGCGCTTGTCCATCAATTTGAACAGTTTGCTGTCTTAAAAGTTGGAGTGGCAGACTTGCAAAATTGTCTCTTTTTGAAAAAAAGGTGGATATAATATCTCTCAATCATGAGAATTCATCAATTCATGATTGTAACTGTTACCAATGCTATCTTGGGTTAATAGGCTTGATCTATTATAAAAGTTACCCTTTTTAGTTTTAAAATAAAAATTATTCTCTCTGTGTTACAGATTGCACATCACGTCTTCTGCTATTACTATTTGAAAAATTGCTGACTTCAGCCAAAAAGAGATGGGGTGGGGAAAGCTTATTTTGCTCATATTGAACAAAAATGTCCTCGAGTATAAATGTAATCCTTTACAATATTTAGGAGATGTAATCATTATATTTTCATATATAGCGGCTAATTATTATTTAACCTTAAGTTTATTAATTTTTCTTATGATATTTTGAAACTAAATTTTCAAAAATTTAAAAGTATTACTATATTTGAAAAATATTCCACTAAAAATACTAATTTATTATAAATAAAACTAGTATAATTAATTTTAAACTATTTATCATAAATAAATTTACAAATGTCAATAAAATTTCGTACTTGAATAATAAGAAACAAATTTAATTTCTCTAAATAAAGAAAATAGAAAAGTAGTTTGGATAATATATTTAAATTATTTCTTATTGGCCATAAACAGAAAAAAATAATGTAAACTTATTTAATCTTCTTCCTTTTGGAAATTTCAAACAAAAATTTCAATAAAATTAAATATAAATATATATATGAAAATTGTCGCACTATTATGCTAAATATGTTTGAAAGTTATTGCATACAAAATACAAATTTATTATGTTCTACACTAGCATAGTTTGAATAACCGAATTACTTAGCTTGAAATTAAATAAATGTTTAAATATTAAGAGAATTTCAAATTTAAAATCTAAAAATCTTATTTAAATTCAAACTTTAAATAGATACAATAGAAAAAATAGTTTTGATAATGTATTTAGAATATTTCTTAATTAAAAAAAAAACATAAAATAAAAATTATTGAAAGAAAAAGAAAAATGAAAGGATAAAAAAAGGGCCATCTTCACTAAACCACCCCTATCCTCCCTTTTTGAATTTATATTACAAAATGTTAAATATTTTATTTTTTATTAATCAAAATACTCAAATACAAAATGCATGCACCTAATAATATGTACAATACCTTTCCTTCTCCCACTCCCATGGCCATCACCTCCCAAGTTCCAAGCTCCAACCCCATCAACCCTCACCTCAACCCTGAGGCCACTGTCAACCCTTTCCCCCCAACCCCAAGCCAATCAACCTGTCAAATCCTCCTCCCCGCAACCTAGACTCACCACCCAGTCCCTCGCCAGCAGCGCCCCTCATCCTCCCATCTCCTCCCCCACCCCCACCCCGAACCTCATGTACCCCACACCCTACTTCAAAATTTCGATAAAACAATTTTTTTTCCCAAATAAAAAAACAGGGATCTTCGCTTAATGATGAGATCTAAGTTAATGTTTATTTTGGAAAAATAAAAGACGATGGGCAAAATTGTCCGTTTAATTTTTTTTTTTTTACCTATTTTTGTTTTTTATTCAATTTAATGGTAGGAGTAAAAATTTGTTAATCGCAACGGAATATTTGTAAATTCAAAATTTAAAAGGGTAGATTTTAAAATTGAAAACTTAGGAGTAATTTTGTAATTAAATCTTCTATCTTTCTTGAAAATTTCTTTTATGAAAGTTGTAAAAACATAAAACTCAAAATACCTCTAGTTCTAATCCAAATTTCATTTGTATCTTCTAAATAATCAATCAAAACTCAAAAACTCAAAGCTCAGTTTTAAACTTAGCTTTGTGTGAATTAGTCTGGCTTCGCTTTCAATGTTTATGAAAATTTTTATTTTTTGAAAATAGAAGGAAATTATGACATATATTTAATTTTAATTTTAAGAAAATAATTTTTACTATAGATTTCATATCTTGTCTAGTTATTGATATCACATCGTGATTTTATATTATTACATATTATTTTTGGATTAACGTAATAATTATATGTTGTAAATATATATTTTTATTGATAAGATAATTTGAACATATGCAAAATAAATATATATACATGTATATTAATGATTAGAATTTTTTTGTAATATTTTGAAAATGAATGAAAATAATTTTAAAGGATTCAATTGAATATTCAATTTTATTTTTTAAAAATATTAAACTACTGAAACTGAAATATGCAAACAAAGCCACAGTACTCCTTTTCTTTTCTGTTTTCTGTTAAAATAAAGATAAAGTTAACCCAAACTTCTGGTTCCTTCTTCTGCTTTCTTTCCCACGCCCCCTAACCTTGGTTGTTTTGTCCGAAATTTCAAACCCAAGGCTATTTTAGTAGTTTCGAGCTTTGAATAGTACAACCAAGCACTGGATTCCTCTTCGTGTAGTGCAGCTTGTGCCAGCAAATCTCTCTCTCTCTCTCTCCAAACATTTTGCAAGCTTTCATTTTTTCCGCTTTCGACCGCCTTTTATTTTCTCTCTCTAGGGTTTTCTTTCTTAACCGCGTCTACTTTTGAAAAATTAATTTCTTCTACATATAGTAATAATCACAAACAAAATCCAAGAATTTAATACTCATTCCTCCAGAAATCAAGAATTCAAATTCAGCCACTCTCAAGTTTGATCTTCCAGCTGCTTCTGGGTCAACCATGGCTTGAATCTGCTCTTCTCTCTTCGGTACTCTTTTTTCTCTATTTCTCTTTATGCATGCTTTTGTGGTTTTCCTTCCACTTGCTTCCTTGTACCGATTTTTTTATAGGTAAATACAAATGTTTTGAAAATTTCTGTTTGTCTTTTGAGTACTCATATTATTTTGTCACGTCAAAGTTAATATTGGGTTGCAATATAGAGTATATTTCTGTTGATAACTTTCTTTAGCTTGGGGGAGTTTTAAGGGTTGACTTGATTTCTTGGGGATTGATTGAGTTGAGAACTGTTATTTTGTTGAAGTGAGTTTGATGTTAGGATTATTTTTTTGCTGGGTTCGATTTGTAATCTTGCTTAATTCTTGTCCAACAAAATGTTTTTATGGCTTTAAGTTTACATGAATGGTGCAGGAAATGGATTTCTTTGATTAAGGGAAAATCCTGTTGAAGATTGTGGTTTTGGAATTTTGTATCAATTTTGGGGTAGTAGGGGTGTCTAGCTCATAATTGTTTCATTGTTTTTCATGAAGGTGTAATTAAATATGAGTTTTGAGGTACTCCTTTCTCTTTTGTGGTGACAAATTGAAGGACAAAATACAGTTTGCTCCCCTCAACTATGGGGCATGTGACAAATACCCCGTAAACTCTTCAACTGTACACTTCAGCCCCTGTTGTTAACTTCCATTAGTGAACCTGTTTGGCATAGATGGTTTGACTTTACTTTGGATTTTTCAGAATTCTTTGTTGACAAGCATTATATATTGTTCTTAATTACTTTATCCATGAATTTTCACCCACCTTTTCCCTTCTTAGTTATTGCACTCAATTATTTGTGTCCACTTCGTTTATGAGTTCTCTTTTCATTGTTAGTAGAAATACTGTGAGTTTTTTAGATATGTCTAGTTGTTTCTACCAAACAAAAGGAGACAGAGAGAGGTGTCTAGCATATGAAACATTAATTGTAGACAATTTATACCTTGAGTTGAATGCACAATATAAAAGAAAAAATTAATTTGTAGAAGTAAAGGGATTTCGAGTGAAACTTTTTTAGAATTGTATCACAAAATTATGCACAGAAAATTATTTAGGGGTACAAAAAAGTAAAATGAGTCCAAATAGTGAAATATATTGAAAGAAACAAAAAGAAATCATTGTGAGGAAAATTGATGGGATTTAAGAGATATGCATGGTTTTGTAATATATATACTTACATATAAAGACAGCACATGTAATTGGAAAAAGTAAAGTATTAATGTGATATAAAGATTATGAAAGTAATTAATTATATATTTTAGAAGGCCAAAGTAACAAAAAATCTGGGTAAAGTTTAAAATTCTAAAATTTTAAATACAATTGTTTTGATTATGGTATATAAATTCCCTTGTGTTACCCAAAATATAATAATTGTTTTATTTAAGCCCAGTTGGATTGACTAACAACACAAAAAAATATAAGTTTAGAAAATGGTTAAGAATCATCAAATTAATGTGATACTTTTTTATTTGGATAAAACATTTTAGCATCTATTTTATAAAACATAAAATGTATAAAAGATGTATTTTAGACTTAGATAATTAAATCTAGATAATATTTAAGGTATATAGTACAATGTATTTTAAATCTAGAAAATATAGACTTAAAATTATATATTTGAAGTATATATAAGATATTTCAACATATAGGGTAAATCTACCCTTTTTTTGACTGTCCACAAAAAAATATTTGCTTTCTTTCCTATGAATAAATGTCTTTTCCGTAGACCGCATTTTACGTGGATGAATTTCTTGTTATTTCATGCAACTTCAGAATCAAAATGATGCAAATTTTCTTCTCCAAAGGGTAATTTCAAGTTTTGAAAAAGGCCTTTGGGGTATTCCTAGCCCTTCATAGTACTATTGAAGGGTAGTTTACTAAATTCAAACTGGATATTAACACTGTTACTTGTCTTTCTCTTCGACTGATAGTGTCAGGAACTGAAGTGTATCACTCTGAGTTTGGGTGAGCATTTGTTACCCCATAGTTTGTGGGGGCAAACTGTATTTTATTCTTAATTGAATGATTGCTTTAGCCATGATTGTTTTTATGTACCATTTATTTGAATGTGTATTTGTGTATATACACTCGACTAGCTAGTATGTAGGATCTTTAGTCTATACCCAAAAAAAATAAAATTAAAACCCATCACCCTATGCAAATAATGACATACTGAATAAGTAAATTATAATACTTCTGAAAGAAAATTTTAAGGTCTGTTGCAATAACTACACACTTCTTACTCTGATATAACTTATAAGTCTAAGAGCACCTAGGTCCATCCTTGCTAACTTCATTGGGTGGATGAGCGTAAATCATTTGTGCTCCAGTGTCAATTGTTCTGGAAATTCCGTTCTTCTGTTACTTTAGGTTATCTCGTCAGATGTGTAATTGTTTTCTGGTCAATATGATAACTCTATCTGAGGTTTTGAGGTTTCAATCAAGGTTACAGTTTCTCCTTGAGCTCTATTGCACTTACATATTGCTATGTGTCTCTGTAGGGGTGGCAAGTCCTGGGATGGAAGTGTACAATGTTCCTGATCAAGGACTTGCTGATATCTATCTGGTAATCTTCTGTGATGGTCATATAGCTTATCTTCCTTTTTATCTTATCTTATGTCATGACTTCTCCTTGTAGAGTGGGTCAGTGGTGTGGCAGGTTTTCTGCTTCTCTATCTTCATATATTTGGGTGGGCGGTGGTTGGGTTTATAATATTTAGCACATCGTTATCTTTTCCTTTTAATATGTAGATTGATTTTAATTGAGAGTATTTTGGATTTCCCAGATTCAAGGTACTGAGTTAAACCCAAAGCTTACTCCTCAATTTGAACAATTCGAATCCATGTATAACGAGGGAGCCCAGGACTACCTTCTCGACCAGGGCTTGTATTATCCTACTGCCACCAGCTATGGATATATCTGTACAGGTAATAAATTTTATAAGCAATGTTTGACTTATTGAAATAAAATTGAATGCACATTATATTTATGATTGAGTGAGTTGACAGTAATTATCCATGGCACCTCGAGATGAGCTCTTTCGTTTTTTGGTAGGATTTGAATCAACCGGTGACTGGGAAGACCACCATAGGATTTTTGGCCTGGATGGTCAAGATATTCAGTATACCGTGAGTCGTTTTCTTCTGGCTTATATATTTGCGTTCTTTTCCAGATTAAGATATTAAATCTGGTTCTTTTCTTACAGGGTGCGGCGAATGAAAGTCTGCCATATGTATATTATACTCCTAGCTATGGATATGGACCGTCTCCTTATAACCCATACAATCCTTATATTCCTGGTGCGATGATAGGAGTGGATGGATCGATTGTGACGCCCCAACAGTACTATGCAATTCCCTCATATGAAAATTCCGTTTCATCGCCTGCATATGTGCCTGTGGTTCTTCAGTCAAGGCCTGAGACTGTTGCAAATGGGATAGCAGACTCATTCATTGATAATACTGTATCTGTTAACAGAGTTGATGGTCTAGTTGCTAAACACAATTTGCCTTCAAATGCTCCTAATTCTTCACTGACTGCAGTAGGGGATGCCTCTAGTCGAAGAAATTCCTATGCAAGGGTATCTGAAGGAGGTAGAGCTAATAGTGGATCTGGCAAGCAGCCTGTGCCAAGTATTACTTCTGGTAGTTTTATGAGTCAAGCATCATCACAAAGTTCCCAAGTGAGTATCTTTTACAAGATAGTGCATGTCTTTTTATAAAATGAGTTATCTCAAATAACACATCTATCTTCCCATGTTTTAGATCATCACTGTTCTGTTCAAATCTTGTCTATTAGGTTAGAGGTCCTCAAGGCACAGAAAATGGTTTACATGGGAAGGCTTCATCGGCTGGTAGCCAATTAAAGAGTGCTTTTACTTCTGCAAATGGATTGTCTGGTTTTGAATCGAGCAATCATGGCCGGGCATCTGTACATAAAGTTAAGCCCAAGATACTCTACGGGAGGGTGCCTGATGATGAAAGAGTCAGCCCTGAGACATTGAGCGAGCAGAATCGGGGGTCTAGAATGAACAAATCGAAGAATCAATTGGTGGTTAAAGCCTATACAACAAGGGCTGGAAATCCGGATGCCCAAGGAAACATCATTATCTTTACGGACCAGTATAACAAGGTTGATTTCCCTGTGGATTATACAAATGCAAAGTTCTTTGTGATCAAATCGTATAGTGAGGATGATGTGCATAAGAGTATAAAGTATAATGTTTGGTCATCTACACCTAATGGAAACAAGAAGCTTAGTGCTGCGTATGAAGATGCCCAGAGAATAGCAGCAGGAGATTCAAGAGGCTGCCCTATCTTCCTCTTCTTTTCCGTAAGTGACCGTTTCTCACGTCTTTGTTAAGCACCTATCTAATCTATGTTTTTGTATTACAGGCCGAGTATGTTTTTTGCCCTTTATTCATTTAATGTTACTGATTGGTGCTCTTTTTTCTTTCTGAACTTCAGGTTAATGCTAGTGGCCAGTTCTGTGGTGTTGCAGAGATGACTGGCCCTGTGGACTTCCATAGAGATATGGATTTCTGGCAGCAAGATAAATGGAGTGGTAGCTTTCCTGTGAAGTGGCACATTATAAAGGATTTGCCAAACCCCAATTTTAGGCACATCATACTAGAGAATAACGAGAACAAGCCAGTGACCAACAGCAGAGACACACAAGAGGTATCCTTACACTTCTTATCTTGGTGTGATGTCCTTTTTTCATTCTTTTTTAATATGCATCTGTTGTTGAATGCTGGCATCATTTATGTGGAAAAAGTTGCCACCCCACCCCCCCCACCCCAAAAAAAAATATAAAAAAAATAAAAAATAAAAAATAAATAAATAATAATAATAAAAGAAAAATTAATTAATTAATAAAAAGAAAAAAGAGAAAACCACTCCTGTTCACCCTCCTACCTTTTTAGTGGTGAAAGTTAACACATTTTGGCTGCTGCAAGCTCCAATGGGTTTAGATTTTGTTGGAACTGGTTCTTCATCATGAATTTTGCTTACTGGACACTGTGGATGGAATCAGGATTTCTCTTTCTTTATTGAACTATTAGTTATATTTCACCTGTTCTGTAAATTCAAGAGTTAATGTCTTGACTTGTTGAGGACTAAGGGCTGGTATGGATATTCAGGTTCTTAGTTTGACCTCAGTTTAAGGTGATCAGCTTGCCTAAATTGTGGTAATTATTGTTTTCAGATATGCCACAAGAAAGGTTTGGAGATGCTGCAAATATTCAAAAGCTATACGGTAAAGACATCCTTGCTTGATGACTTCATGTACTATGAGAATAGACAACGGATCATGCAGGAAGAGAGAGCCAGGCTTCTTATAAAGAGCTATGAAAATCCATATCTTGTTCCACTACTGGATCCTCCTCGCAAGCTTCAGTCTATTCATGATTCTCCTTCTATTGGAGGTGTAAACGGTGCCAAACATGATGCTAACAATTTGACTATTGTGAACAAAAACAAAGATTCAGCAGATGGTGAATCAGACTGTTCGGCAAAGAACCACTCTGCTTCTACAGGGCAAGTCTCCTTAGATACTAATCCCAACAATTTAAAAGGTGTTGGTGGGAGCTGTCAAGTTTCAGCAGATGGAGAGCCAATCGTCGTCGATGAATTAAAAATTAGTACATATACAATACATTCAGATGAGCCAGAGTCAGGGTGTTCGTTGCCTACTGCTGCTGTTTCTAACACAACAAACAGTGAGCTGGTTAATGTTGTCACTATAGGGTCAATGCCAGTCAAAGTTATGGGAACAGAGTCTTCTGGTTTTTTGACAGTTGGAACAATTCCACTTGATCCCAGAGCTCTACAGCGTGACTAGGTGTGTGTATTGGGCATGATAATATCTCAAAAGAGGTTTCTGATGCAGGGGGTAAATTTGGATGATTTAACATTTTGTTTGATTGTTGTCTGACAAGTCCCTGGTGAAGTTCTACTCTTTTATTGTATACTTGAGTGTATCATAGTCGGTCATGGCCACTGTTTTGAATTACTGGTAGTACTTCCATGGGCGGCTTGCTGTTTTCGTCTCTCTTTTGCTTGGATGGGAAGACGAGTTCTTATTTGACCACATTGAATACCGATGTTTGTTTTTTTTTCTCCCTTTTGGGGGGTGGGGGGCCTGCCTGCTTTATGCTGAGGTTGCTGATACTCTGTATTTCCATGTAACTCTATTGTTTTTGTGTACTAATGATTTCAAATATGATATGGAAAAAAAAGAAAGAAAAAGAAGAAGAAAAAAAGGCAACTACGTGAAGTGATATACTCCCTCTCTCTCTCTCTCTCTCTCCTTTTTTTGTCTCTATTTGCTGCCCTCCTTTATTATTATTATTATTTTAGCTTTTATAAAATCCAACTTAATGATAGGTGTATAAAAGCCATTTGTCAACTTTCCTTTTCTTTTTTTCCTTATTTTTGTAGTGTTCATTACTTGTAGGAATTAGAAGGTGGTTTTATAAATATGGCAAACTTTAGGGAGATGTTGGTAAATTAGCCTTGTTAATTATCAAGAGTTTAAGATCAAGACAATTAGGGTGCCATTGGATGGCATGCTCATTTTTAAGAATTGATTTTAAGAGAAAAAGTGAGAAATTATTTTTTGAGAGAAATGTAATGTAAAGATGGATATGGGTTTGGATGGAATTTTATTTTTTTTTAAGAAAATGTATAATAATGATATTTTATGTGATTTACTTTTTTTCAGTGATCCTTTGGTTGGGTTGTTTTATGCAAAAAAATCTTAAAAAATATATTTGTCAAAACTAAGTAACATAAAAGAAGAAATTAAAGTAGAAGATTATAATTATTAAATAATTTTTTATTTCTTCTATTGCAAAAATTAGACTTTTTTGAATTTATATTTTAAAGCATAGAACACAAAATATATATTTGTGAGACGGTGAGCGTTAAATTTTCAATTGTAAAAACTTGTGTTTTTTCTATTCAATATAAAATAGAATATATTAATTTAAATGTCTGAAAATGTGTAGTTTTTAAAATTTTAATTTTATGTAATATTAATATTATGAAAGATTTTTTTTTTATTTTAACTCATGTGTTATAGTATATATTTTTAATTTGTTAAAAATAAATAAATTTTTTAGAACATAAACTTAAAAAAAAAATAATTAAAATAAAAATTAAGAATTTTTTTGAGAATTTTCATTGACATTTGGCTTGAAGTTGATAGACCATACATATTTGAACAGTAGGTATACACGTGTGTATATGTATTTATGTTTAGATGTACCTGTATGTATATCGTTACAAGTTATATATATATATGTGTGTGTGTGTGTGTGTATATGAATATAAATACAATAATAAGGTGCCAAATTATGTGGCGTAGATATTAAATTTATGCATACCTATGTAGATATATATACAAGTGTGTACATATATCTATAAATACATATGTACAAAAAGTTATAAATGCATTTATACAAATATATACAAGTTTTCATATGTACATATATACATAAGTATACATGTAAACATACATGTATATCAAAATACATTTAAATTTGCACATATGAATATAAATAGGGATATAATTAATTAAAAAATTAAAGAGTCACAATAAAAAATATAAGATTAGTATTATACAATATGTCTATTTTTCTTCCATTTTTTATAATAATCAATATAAATCAATTTTCAATTTTTTCTGTTAATTAATGTTATTCAATTCATAAAATAACTTTTAATTAGTCAACTAATTAGTTATCAATTAGGAAGTAAAAGTGTAATTAATTAAACAAAAAAATTAAGAATATATAATGAAATATTTTATTTATTTATTTATTTAATTTTTCCATTTTCTTTTTTTTTATTCTTCCTTACACCAGCCCCACCACCAGCACCACCCACACCATTTTTTTTCTTTCTTCTTTCTTCTTCCACCATTTTTTTTTCTCTTTTTGTCTTCTTCTTCCTTACATGGTTTTCCTCTCCTTCCATGGATGAATGTGTGTCACAAGCCATATTGGAGTATACCCATCGATTTGGACAACCAATAACGATGAAATTGGGTCTTAAATCGTACCTTTAGCCGTTGGAAGGCCGATGAGGTGACTGACTCACTCATTGACGGACTATTATCCTCGAAAGAAGCAAGTTTTGTCATAGAGACCTGCTTGGACAAATGTGAGAGACGAACGAAACTTACATTAACGGCCAGGTCCAGTCTTTTGATGGAACAAAATCTTTGATAGAGAAATTTTTACACAGTTAAAAGTAAAAAAAAATATTATTTTGAGGTAGGTGAAAAAATTGTGTTCCAAAAAATATTTTTGAGATGCCAACCAAACATCAAATTTTGGAGAAAAATTATTCCAAATACAATTTTGCAAAACAAGATAGCCATCCAATCAGACCCTTAAATGTTGGAACCTAATAGGCTTTGATGAGATAAATTAAAGATTTGGGAATTTTGGATTGTTAGTGAAAATAGGGCTTGAATATGGACAGAGTATAGAAATATAATTACTTATTACACACATATATATTAAATTTACGAAAACCTCAAACCAAAATATTTGGTACAGTGATTACTAATACTATAAGTCAATATTTAAAACAAATCATAACTTGTCCAATAGGGCGTGAGTCTAAAAAAATTGTAGCATCCTTGGCAATAATATCAATGTGTAATCAAATTCAGAAGGAAATGTAAAGGAGCAAAGTGAACAATACTAAAATGTAGGGGCTAAAGTGAGATATTCACCTATCCTCAAGGTCTGTCCACGCAATTACTTCCTACATTACTTGGTCTCAGCTTCTCACTTTTTTTCAGTTCTGAGCTCTGAATACAAATAAAATATTTCTCCCCAGCGCAGCAGTCGACGCGAGTCTCCACGCGCCGCCGCTAACCGCATCAACCAGCTACCCTGTTTCCCAACGTAAGTAATTTGCTGTTTCTAAACCTCCTTACCTTTCATTTATAACTTCGATATATATTTTTTTTTTTTTTTTACTTAAAATCGATTTTTCCCCCGCTTTTAAACATTTTGTTTTTTTGGGGTTTTTTGTGCTGAATTATTTGCATGTACCGATAATGCCGACAAATTTGAAGTTCTTTTATATTTGACGCTTTAATTTTCATGTTCTTCTTGTGGGGGTTCGTATTCAATTGCAGAAAGTTGATCAAATAAGACTTTGTTTCGTTTTATTTTGATTGTTTTTGGGGAAATGAAACCAAACATTTAATACACTTTACTCCTCCAAAAATGTTTTATAAAACTCTAGTCGTTAATATGCATCCATATATATATATATATTAATTGTTATACATATTCAGATCATTATATGAATAATATATATGTATATTCTATATATTTTCAATTAAATTAATACAAAAAATATATATAACTAGACAAAATTATACAAGACATAACATCTAAATATAAAATGTCACCCTCAGAAATAAAACCAATTATACTTTACATTCTCCAATATATTTTCTCACAATATATTTCTCCAAAATAGTTTCTTAAAATACTTAAAAGTGAAACCAGGCAAAGCCTAAGCAGTTTTTGAGTTTTAATATTGTTTTCATGTCATACATCAGTTTTCAGTTTGTGGGTGTAGTTTTCCCATTTAACTTCTTAATTATTTAATTTTATTTCCTAATTTGCAGGACTTGTGCAAGAAAAAAGCTTGATTTTTCTTTTATTGGGAACTGCAAGTAATCTTAAGATGGTAGGCATTCGTGAATGTCAAATTTTGAGTTTCATTTTTTTCTTTGATGCAAGGGAATAGTAAATGTTCTGAGTGTTCATCTTACATGTTACATTTTGATAAAAAAATTGCCCATTTGTAGTGTGAGGTAGTGGAAATTTCGGATGATGAGGATTCCTTGGTACCGGCAAATGATGTTGGACTCGTACCAAAGGATGAGAGTTTGGACTATGATTTGCCACCTCAGAACACATGCTCGAGGCTTGGGGCGGTATGGTTACTTTTAGTTGATATTCTGAAGCAAATGTTGCAATTTCAGTATGACTTGTGAAAAATTAACTTGAGGTTGAATTGAATGTTGGATTATTAAGCTTTCTGAGCACACATTTCCATTGTAGCATAAGGACTTAATAAGACAGTAGTCTGTAATGTAAAACCTTTGAATTGAAAGATACGGTAACAGATATGTGTGGTGGAATTTGCATCTATTTATTTACTGATGTGTTTATTGTCTTGCGAGCTGTACTTAATTATAGGACAATGTGGCAAGCTCATCTGGAATCAATTTAAGATCATCGTTCATAGGGATGGGATTCACGCCATCTCTTGTCAACAAAGCAATTGAGGAAAATGGTTCGTTTAGCTTATTCTTGTGGACAACCTTGAAGCTTTCTTAGATGTTGAGATGCTATAAATCTAAACTTGGCTGTTAACTGGTTGTCATGTTCTCTAAGCTAAAAAAATGTCTCCAAATCTTTGTACTTAAAGCTCCAACTACTTCAGGATTTTTTAGAGTGTTTATGTCTTATGTATTATGATTACATATCATCAGAGAAGTGATATTTTCCTTTAATCATAGGTGAAGGAAATGCTGAGTTATTATTGGAGACTCTCTTTGCATATTCTGTAAGTGCTTCTCTCCCCAAGATAAAATAATACTCATACTATGTTCTTTTATCTGAATTCTTGGTCAACCTGATACTCAAGTGTTCTCCTTCACCATGCTATTTAGATAGAGGAAGTGTTATTAACTTTGCTCCTTGAAGTTCTGATTCTTGCCAGCTTTTGCAATGATTTGTTTCATTTAAGTTTGTTCTGTGATAAAAAAGGGACACTTAGCCTTTATAGGATGATTATGTGGTTTTTCAGAAAATCTGCTGATGGTAACCAAGTAACCAAGCCCATCTCTGCCGTGTTTTTAAATTAGCCTTTTCATTGGCTAAGATTTGAATTCTGCTATGCCTCTCAGCACAGAGCTTAATTTCCCCTTTATTTCTGCTTACAAGATTATACTGCCTAACTTTAATTGAACAGGATATTCAGCAACCAAAGACAGAATTTTTTGATGATGGTTTATTAAGCGGAGGCAATGATGTTTTAGCTGCAAACCATCATGCAATGGAGGTACTCTTCTGTGAAAAGCCTTTTTAGTAATATCTGAGTTTGGGCTGACGACAAATCATCCTAGACCTTTTCTCTGGTAACTTGTGGAGGACTAAATTGCTGTAAATGCTGCATTTTCAATTTCGACATTGGTTTTCTGATTATATGATTCTTTATACTTAAGTAACTGGTTTTCTGAGTGTATAATTCTTTACACTCATATAACCACATTCTTAGTATCGTATGATTCTTGACACTCCTATAACCACATTCTTAGTATCTTTCCTCATCATGTTTGTGACTCTCAAGAAATATGACTTTCTATGCTGTCTTATTTGTCTGTCCTATTGCATGCGCCTTTTATTTGTTTAAATTGTCATATGGACTGTCTAGAGGGTTCATATTGGAGTGTCCTATGTTCTCATTTCACTCTTTTCTTCTTTCACCATTCAATTATTCTCGAAATCAATGTCTCCTTGCATAAGATGGATTCCAAGCATTCATGATTTGGATGTGAATGAGTTGAATTACTTATCCCTCAGTCTATTAGTGAACCTTCTTTTTCTACTTCATTCTTTTTTAGCTGCTTTTAATTCCCATTCCCCAGATAAAGTTCCATATATTTGTTTCCTAGAGTGTACTTGCTAAGGACATATGGCCATTGCTGATTCGGAACTCTCTTCTTACTTACGCTATCCATTTGAAGTTGTAGTAGCTGTTTTCTGATTTGTTTTAAAACCTACCAGGCTTTTCATAAATCAGAGTCAGGAGATTCTCTTGATAGCTTGTTTGGCGAAGATACAAATAAGAATGCCTATTGTGAGGACGATGTTCCTTTAAAAGAGGTATCTTTTAAATTTTTCTTTCTAATTTGTTTCAGATGTGATAACCCAATTGTAAACTAAATCTCTCTTTTTGATCAAATGATCAAGTAGGTCTTGGCTCGGTGCTGCAGTTGTTTTGTTTTTGTATCAACATGGCTTTCATTTTCCATTTTTCTTTTTTTTTTTCTCTTTTTTGTGTTTATGTATGTGTTAATTTTCTTTGAAAAGCTTTTGCTACACTGGTGGCCTGACCTTGTCATTACCTTACTTGCATACTCTTTCAAGAGTAACTTATATACCTGGTTTAGCCAATTTTTTATGGTAGCTTAAATATGTCTATTGGTTAAACTAATTGCTGGCTGCAGTACTGGGCAAAGCCAAACCTATTAAAAAGAGTTAGTCTACCAAATTCCTAGTGGTTTGTATGCTGCTACTCAGTCAACTAGTTATAGAAAAATCATCAACTTTATGGTGTCGATATCTCTTGAGTGTTTAATTTGTGAAAAAGTATAGTTTCCCCTATGTCTTTACTTTCTAAGAAGGATGTGAATTAAGTTGACATGTTCTGCTACTTAGATTTTCTATATTTTTTTCAGAAACAATAACTATGAAAAATTTATGCAAATTATTTTAAGTCGAGGAGTAGTCAGTCTGGTACTGGTCCCAGTGTCACTAAGCTAATAATTGTTAAATGTTGCTTTAATCTTTGTCTGCTCTTCTCACGCCGTTGAGCTTCACTCTAGCTGAAAATGTACAGTGGATGGAGTATATTTAACTGCTACTCATCGGTTTTTTGACTTTGATGCCCTTCAGCTATGTTTGGAATGCAATATTTCCCATTGTACAAATTTACAGTAGACATTCAGCAGTAATCTGATTTATCATTGAAATTTTCTCTTTCCTCAGAGAGATAGCTCTATGATCCCTGAGCGCTACTTAAAGAGATATGCATCTATTTCTGAGGATGAAATTTACTCTTCTACTTACATTGCAATAATCAAAATTTTCCTTATGATACTCTGATGCTCTTACTTTGGTGCAATTATGGATCTTACAGGAACCCGATGTTGGCAGTGGAGTTAGTGACGAGAAAATGGCATTGTTGTTAAAAATGAATTTCTCTTTGGATGAAGTTGGGTTTGCTATGGATAGACTTGGTTCGTGAAAATGTCTGAACTCTGGACTTCAGCTTCTAAATTATGTGAAGAATGCTTCTCGTATTTTGCACCTAATGAAATGTGCATTGGACCCTCCTATATGATCAGCAATTTATGAAAAGGGGCATATGCTTAATGCTGTTGGCGTGACCTTCAACTTGCTCTCATAAGATAAATTTTTCTTATGTGGTACTCTTGACTGGCTGATTATTCTACAGTGGGTTATGACTGTACCTGACAACCTGTCAATTCAATCACCATAGCTTACATAAGTTTGATGCTTTCATTCATAGTTTTGCCTTCTAATATAACGTTTTAAGGCAATTTCTTATCATTTTGTTGACCAAGTGTAAATCACTCCTATTATTGGTTCCAAATTCTAGTAAATTGAACTGCCTAGGATTTTGTAGAAGTCTATTTGCGTGACAATTTAGCTGTAAATGTCCTCATGTTATTCTGATGTTGCATCACAGGTAAGCATGCTTCTATTGGTCAATTAATGGACTTCATCTTTGCTGCACGGATGGCCAAAAAGTATGAAAAAGATGCAAGTAATCCATTTCCTGGGCATGAGGAAAGTAAAAAGGTCTTTCATGACTCTTCCTTTTGTTATGTTTAATTGATTTGATGACTTCTGATGGTCTGGTCAGTGATGTCACGATTGAATTGGTTTATCAATCTATTAAGATCTGAATAAGAGATCTAATTTGTAATTCTACAATCTTGATGGATTGGCCATTTGCAGACTCCTTGTAGCCAGTTCTGGTCTGTAAACTTAAGGCCGAAGTTCTTGATCTCTGAACTTGATTTGTCACACCTGTATATGCAGCTTTGGTTTACAGATGATCAACGAGGAAAGCTTTTTTTGATAAATGTCCTTTCTTGACTGACAAGTTGAATCGTTCTATAGAAAATTGTTATTTTCAATTAGGGTTCAATGTGTTGGAAGGAAGTAAGACCTGTTATATTGTTTTGGCAAGTGGTGGAACATGTTATGTTATGCTTGAGTTATGAGACTCTCACATATTTTGTCATGAAGACCCTTTACTCTTGATTAATGATATTGACGTTTACTTCTAGTCCAAAGCAAGCTTTTTCAGACAATTTGATTCCTTATCCTGGGCCCTAAATAGCATATTCCTCATATTCAGAAGCTACACTCGTCGTGATCTGTATAAGCTTTTACTTCTCATTTTTATTGGTGTGCAAGTATCTTATTGGATGGAAACTATCTATGGAGATTGGTTAGAGGTGCACCTTTTAACCCAGAAATATAGAGAAAAAAGAGGGTGAACTTTTTATATGTTTATATTCCGCCTATTATGTTTTATATTTTGTGACCTCATGCCTAAATTCAGTTGCAAATTTCCAGGACTGCAACAATGAGGCCTTATTTGGTATTATGGAGAAGACACTTCGATTGCTTGAAATGGGCTTTACTGAAAACGAAATTTCAGCAGCTTTTGAGAAATGTGGTGAGCTGATTATGGAAATTGGGAAAATATTTAATTTACAAGTGCACTTGATGGCACAAGAAAAAACATAATAAAAGTAAGATAGCTTTTCCTTGTGTTTGATAGAAGGATGAGGTTATGTGCTTTCTTTTTTCTTCATAGGCAAAGAGATATACTACTTTAGCACAGGAGATGAGTTTTCTACAACTCTCTAAGCGATGAAAAAGGAAATCTCCTTGTTGAAGAGGTTTTAAAGTGATTTCCGGTCTCCTAATCTGTTTGATACCCCCATACATTGTTGATCACTATAAGTTTCTGATGTCTATGTTGAGTTTTCAGTATTGTGAGTAGGAAACTGCCAAATAAAGAAAGAAATTATTGCAAACTGAAAAGGAAAATATTTTGGGTATTCTGGTAGATGGAACAATAACAACAACAGTTGTAATCTATAGTTGTGCAAGCACAAGAAAATCGATAGTCAGCACTTTTTCCATTTAGTGGATAATATTTTGTAAGGATAGTGTTACCAATAGTTATCTCCTGTAGTTTGTTTATGCAAAACTTTTTACTGCACCTTTGATTGCCAATTCTATTAAAACCCTGCTAAATAGGATTCTACTGTTCGGTCACAGAACATTTGAATCGTACAGGTTTTCTGTTCATCATACTATTCTAAGGATGCCTTAAACTCCTGTTACCACCTATATTTTGTATTCTTTCTGAGTTGGTAATTGCATATCGTCTCTTTTGACATTTTTTTTCCTGTTGTTGTATTTCAGGTTCAGAAGCATCTTTGCCAGAGCTTGCTGATTCAATTGTTGCAGCTGGTACTTGGCCTAATGATGATAAGGTCTATGTCATTACTAATAAACTTTTTTAGCGGCTTTCATATATAAAACCGCCTTTCTTATGGATTGGTCATAGTTGTTAAGTTATTAATGGTGTTTTGCAGTATTCGTCAACTTCTTTGAGCAACACAACTGTCCAAATAAACTGTCGATCTTTGAAAAGAAAGACGGGAGATTGCTTAATTAATCAGCCATTTGACTCGTTATATATAAAAACTGAGGAATACAGCTCAGATGTTGTATCTCAAGTTAGGGCTTCTGACTTGCTTGAAAAATTAAAAGGCAAGATGCCAAAAGAAGAACACACAGATGAGCTAAACAATTGGAAGAAACCAAAGGAAGAATTTATGGAAGATTCGAGCAATTCTGTTGGCCGGATGTGGCTAGAAGCAAGAAGAGGAAACTCCACTTCAACCAGTAATCGAGTGGCAGCCTCGCAAAGATGGGTTGGCCGTATGCGAAGTTTAGAAGAAGATAGAAAGTCCACAATGTCCATGCCCAACCCTTGCAGGAGTCTTACCAGTGTGGTGGCCAAACCCCCTTATTTTTTTTATGGAAACGTCACAAATTTATCTCACGACTCTTGGGTCAAAATATCTCAGTTTTTGTATTCACTTCAGCCTGAATTTGTGAATACTCAATCATACTCAGCCTTGAGCAGAAAGGAAGGCTATGTACACAACCTCCCTACTGAAGATAGGTTTCACATTTTTCCGAAAGGACCAATGACAATTGAAGAAGCTATACCACATACAAGAAAATGGTGGCCATCCTGGGATAATAGGAAGCAATTAAGCTACATCAGTTGTGAAACGACTGGAATATCCCAGCTATGTGACAGGCTTGGAGGAATGTTGGCTGAATCTAAAGGGCTTCCATCAGCTGAACAGCAGAGAGACCTTCTCCAGCAGTGTCAGGCGAAGAATCTTATCTGGGTTGGCAATTACATGTTGGCCCCACTAGAACCCGAACATCTGGAGCACATAATGGGCTACCCATTGCATCACAGTCGAGTTCCTGGATTTAGCTTGCCAGAAAGACTTAAATCACTTAAACTCTCTTTTCAAACAGACACATTGGGTTACCATCTTTCTGTCATGAGGCGCTTGTTTCCTGGAGGAGTAGCTGTGTTGTCATTCTTTAGTGGTATAGGTGGAGCTGAAGTTGCTTTACACCGACTTGGCATTCATTTGAAGGGTGTGGTTTCCGTGGAGCCTTGTGAGACAAAGCGTAGAATTGTGAGGAAGTGGTGGGAGAATACTGGACAGAGTGGAGAGTTGATTCAGTTTGAGAGCATCCACAAGTTATCAGGTAACAAGCTGGAGAATCTTATTAAGAAGTTTTGTGGATTCGATTTTGTCATATGTCAGAATCCTTATTCGGGTGCAGATAGTGATAGCCTGGCAGGTTTAGATTTTTCAATGTTTGTTGAGTTTGTACGAGTTTTGCAACGTGTAAGGTCTACAATGGAGAGAAATAGATGATTACTTTGTCTGGGACACGATGAAACATTTTCATTCTGGCATTTCTTATTTGTCGTATTAAGGATAATTTTTCCATCACGCATCTCTGTGATCCAAATGAAGGTAGTCTTAGAGTGTCTGGTTGTTCTATTATTGGTGTTGTTTCCCTCCCAAAATTTCAAAATATTCTTGAAACATGTATGTTGGCCCATTAAACCAAAGGTGTAATTTGAAACTTATATTAGTATTTATTTATTTATTTCAACGAGAAAAAGCTATCATAACCTTTGTAATTTAATGAAAAATACTCTAAATAGCATTTTGATAAAATCACTCTGTTTTTCTTTTTGGTACAAAGAACAAAATGGAATATTTGAATGGATTTTGAATCACAAAGACATCAACATAATGCATAGTAAGACCAAAGATTGGTTATCAAGCCATTATAATCTTTCATTTGAAAGAAAGTGTACCAACGGAATACGTCAAAAATTGGTGAAAAAAGTAAATCAACTCATATATAAAATTTTATTGACATAATTTTCCAAAACAAATCTTAGAAAAAAATGTAAATCAACTCATATGTAAACTTTTATTGAGATAATTTTCCAAAACAAATCTTAGAAAGCAACAAACTCTTCATCTTTTGTCAACGATTTTATTTAAGCTTTGCAAACTAGCGATTTTTGTTTAAATTGGAAAGAACCTGAGGGAATGAAGCTCCCTATATATATATATATGTATATATATGTTGACTCCACTGAAGAAGCTAAATTGAGGTGGGTGCGACGGAGTTAACAAAATCGAAGCAGCTAACTCTTGTCATTTTTGCGTGCAGTGATCCTCTCTCTCTCTCTCATTAATTGCTTGTTTTCGGTTTGTGCTTTTTATTTTTCGCTTCTTCTTTTCGCATGATTTAAAGTTTTCTTGGGAATTTCACTTTTTCTTTTCCTTTGTGATTTTTTAAATAATTGAGTCTTCAATTCTGAAACAGATTTTTCTGAGAATTTTCTAAAGTTCTATGATTATTTATCAGGAGGATTTCAGTTTTTTATTAGCAGAAGTCACACGATTTATAATTCTCCATCTTAGAAGTTTGATTTATTTTCTCCGTGTGTTGAAAAGTTACTCTAAAAAATTCTCTCTTTTTCCCCTTTCCGTTTGTGCTCTTATTGATAGGTTCTTCGGCAAGTTTGATGCATTAACCTGTGTTTAGGCCCTTTTATGCTTTTCTGTTTGTTTATGTTTTTGGAAGTTGGTAATTTTCCTTTTTGATAAACCTTCATCTGTCATTTTCTTTTTCTGTAAATGAACTATTAGCCTGTGTCTTTTATTTGAAATTTTATTCGGATTTTCTTTGATTGTTCTTTTGATATAAACATCCATCATGATGATTTTGAGGATTTTAGTTGGGTATATAGCTTTGAGCGTCACGGACAAATGCATGTGCACAAACACATTACGGAGAATCCAATTGTTTCATGTTAATTTAGAGATTGTGGATCACTCACGCAAACATGATGCGAGTTAATGCTTGGTGTTGTGAACTAGCTGCACTAATGAGCCACTTCAATTTAGAGAACAGTGTAAAGTTTGGTGTCTTCATAGTCTCTGGTACCACTTTGGTGCGGAAGCTAATTTTTTGTAGCAATATTCAATTTCGTCACAGTAGTGTGAGCACAATTGAACTTAACATGGTGAGCTTCATAATGTTCTGTGGGGTTTGCGGATGGAACATGCTACCGCTGTTGGATGAATAGCTGTATTAGTAGCTATGATATCCACTTCTCTCATTTGCATGTTATTGAAAATTTTGTTGAATAGGCTTCGTCCTTTCCTTTTTTCAACTTCATCCTCTCTCTAACTGTACTAATGGCTGTTGCTTGCATTTGTTCTCCTCCATGTTGTTTATTTTCATCTGTGTTGGCTATTTAGCTTATTTTTAGATGATTTTGTCGTTATTCTGTTCCACACATTCATTCCTTGGATTTGTTTGATTAAAATTTGAATGCAATGAATGAATTTTACCATTCCACGTTTGTTATGTACATGCCCGACAATTTTTTGTTCTGTGTGATTTATTTCGCTGCACTTGTGGACTATTAAATTAAATTAATATCCTTCTTCTATATGATCATTTGCATTCACATGCACTTGCTTGTTAGAGGTGGTACTCGAGTGGAAGAGTTGGATGCTGATCAGAATAATCTAACTCTTCTGCCTGAAATTTTTCGGGGAAGAGAATTTGCCACATTTGGCACATGTTTATTAACTTGTAGTCCTTTTATTTCTTAACATGTGCATTGTGCTTGAAAAGATGGCTAAAATCTGAAGCCGTTGTGTTGCATTGTGTTAGCTGTATCTTTGCCCCAGAAGCTAGCATGTCAATATACTCATCTGTGAATTTGCATTGTGTAATCAATATAAAATTCAAGCTAGATCAGGAAGCTTTTCCTGAAGTGGCTTTGGGCACTGGTTGTCCACACTCTGAATACAGCTTTTAAAAGGTTCTATCAAGAAGAAGTAAGAGGAATAAATGAATGAATACAATTCTTGGATGCTTGACAGTACTCTAACTCTAGGAAGGTTATGCATTAGTCAACTGTGTTTGGGTTCAACTTTGGATATTTATATACTCAGGGATAAGGTGGGAGATTTTATTATTGAAAATTTTCAGTTAACTTGAGATATTGTTGTTAAACATAAAAATCATACTAGTGCACAGGCAGTAGAAAATAAAGGAAATTTACTTGTATAGGAGGGGATTCTATACATTTCCTGAGTGAAGAACACGGTTAGACAAAAAGCTCTTAGGCCTAAATTTGCTGGTAGCAATTGCAATGCTTACCCCATGTTCCATTTTATCTATAGATTGTACCTTTCCAAAATCGTTGCTCCTATCTTTTATAATTTGCTTACACGTTTTGTAAGCAGTTTCTTGAAGAAACAAGATGCTGGACCTGCTGGTAATGGTTGCAATATCTCGTTGACAACAGGTTTGTGTAGGTAACTGCAAAGTTAAGCTGACAGAACCCACAAGTATTTTGTTAGTGTGGTTTTTGAACCCAAAGTTTTGTGCCATTGAAGTTTTGCACTGATTAACTGTGGTTTTATCAAATTTAATTTTTTCACTAAGGCCGCAGTACTGTTCTCAATATATTATCACTTACAGATAATTCCTACTATATATCACTTCTTTATACATGTGATTGCATATATTAAGGCATGCTTAGTCATCTTTTTAATATTTCAACCCACCAACATTGTGATAAGAAGTACTACATGATAAAGCCATGTAAATTACATAAGCAAACAAATTTTGGTAATAATAATGTCTATAAATGGCTAAATTTGCAACAACAATGCAAACGGTCGCATCACAAAAAATTGGAAAATGATTTCATTCCCTCCTCATATGTAGAGATTATGTTTAGCCCCCTATTCCATAGAAAGGTCCTCACACTTGGGCCCAAAGGGCATTGTTGTCGGCAAAATTGGTTGAAGTCCTGACTAGTTACAGGACATTTTAAAGAATCAGGCTTGTTTGGTGCTATTATCGTCATTTTAAGAAAAATATTTTGAAATAATATATTTTTGGTAGTGAGATTGGAGAATGTGTGTAAAATAAAAATGTATCGAGATGTTTTGTTGGGAAAAAAATAATATGATATATTTTAGGAGATATTCTCAATTGTATGTCTTGTCAATGTTTTTATTGTAGTTAATGCTTTTATTTTAGTTAATGGAAATATATTTTCAATTATACATATTTTGTTAATGTTGTTTTGTTGTGTTAGTGAGGATATAGGAAGATATATAATTATTTAATTAAAATAATAATTAATAAGTATTTTGAGGGAAAGAAAATATGCTTTCCAAAAGAACATTTGCCAGACACATTTTGTGATATACCTATATAGATTGTGGGAGGATAAGTTGAATGGATAAGTTAGAATGGTTATAAGTGGTGATAACGACTTTAAGTAACTTGGGTTAATCATTTTTGCAAAGTAAAAACGAATGCAAAGTACTTGTTAGCAGAGTTTGTTATGTCGAATCTTGCTTCTGGCCCCCACCCTATGGGCTCGGACCATGACAAATGGTATTAGAGTCGATTCTAGAAGTACTATCAACGCATGAGGCATGGTCGGATGTGTATTGGAAATGGTCTTAGATCATGAAAAGAACGCGACGAGGAGGTTGTGTGTCCAAACGAGGGTGATTGTGATATCTCACATTAATTGTGAGATAAAAATTGAAATGATTTATAAGGGTTACAATTGACTCTTTTAACAATTTGGGTTACCCGTTTTCACAAAGTAGGAAGAGTGAAATAATTGTTAAGAGAACCTTTTATGCCACAGTCTTGTTTTTGGGTGTGACACATTTTTTTTTTTTGGGAGAAGAAAATGTTCCCAAAATGACTCCAACAAGTTAACTACCAGCTACTTCAAATAGCTTTTTTTTTTCAATTACGAAGTTGTTAATTACAATTGTAGAAGATTGTCTTCTAGACGACTCAATAAACCATAGCGAACTAGATGAACGGAGAAGTATCCTTTCTCTAACATCTTGTAAATTTCAGAGTAGCTTAATTGTCGTCACCATCTTTGGAATCTTTCTTGCTCTTCTTAAATGGAGAGTACCCTTTCTCCAACATCTTTTCCACCTCCCCAAACTGCAGCCCTTTGGTTTCTGGTACGAGGAAGAAAATAGAAATGAGTCCTATCAAAGAAAACCCTGCAAACAATAGGAAGGTGCCAGCAGATCCCAGGTGCTCAGTCAGTGTTAAGAATGTCTCACTGACTACCAGATTTGAACTCCAATTAGACACTGCAGCAATCCCTCCACCGAGTCCTCTGTACTTGAGTGGATATATCTCGGAGTTGACTATCCATGGCACGGTGCCCATGCCGGGGGAGTAGACAATGATGTACAAACCCAGGAATAGTACCGCCAAGAAGCCAACCTTGCTTGGGCAGCCTTCTGTGTACCATGTTCTCTTTGCTGCTCGGCATGCGCCCTTCACCGCATCAGTCATTGCTAGACAAGCCCCAGCATGACGCTGACATAAAAAGAGAATAATTTTCATTATAATCATAGGAAACATGAAGAAGAGGAGAGCACTGGGAGTTTTGCAGTACAAATGAATTTTTCGATGCTATATCACGTTGTTCCACTGGTAAAGTGGATAAGCTTTGAAATAGGCCGTGGATTTGGACTTACTATGCTGCCTCCAGCTGAGCAGAAACCACAATCAGTGTCCTTCTGCAAGCATCTCATGCAGCCCCAAGATGATGCATCAGGGGCTGTTGTATAAGCCTGGCAAGTAGAATTGGCACCGAAATTTGCAGTCTCTGCCTGGCTGATTTTCGGGGCAGTGACAGAGGCTTGGTAAAAGACAACAGATAATACCACAAGACAGGAAATGATCCCAATCATGGAAATGATCATAAGTCTCCTCCTTCCGTAGCGATCCACGAAGCACATGCTGACTATAGAGCCAAGAGCATTTAGGCCAGAAGTGATGAGAGAGAGTGTCAATGCTGTCTTATTTGATGCAAATCCTGCAAACTGGATAATGGTTGGGCTATAGTACATGACGGTGTTTATACCCACAAACTGCTGAGCCACCTGAACCGTAATGCCAGCATACAGCCCCCTTCGGACTACATCATTCCTCCAGGCACTCTTAAGTTGGCCAAACATGCCACCTTCCCCCACTTGCTCCTTCTCTTGCTCAATAGATGTTCGCAGGGATTGCATCTCATCCTCAACTTCTTCAGCAGGGTAAATTTTCTCTAAGATAGACCTTGCCTCCTCCTCTTTGCCCTGCTTGGCATTTGACAAGACGAAGAAAAAATTACTGAATAGGATAATAATAGACTGTTAATTGCTAAGCAACTCAATTGGGGAATGTAGCAGGGCTAATCTCCTTTTAACCGCATTGATATGTACGAGGTTGAAGATTTTTTAGGGCCAAAGTGCATTGTGACGATGATGAATACTAAATAGATGTTGGCTCACATTTAGGAAAAGCCATCTTGGAGACTCGGGGAGTGACAGCATCAAAATGAACTGAATGAGTGCCGGAAGACCAGCAATGCCAAGCATCCAACGCCATGTTCCAGAGACCTAAAACATATTCAAGAATTGTTAGACAATTACTTTTTGTTTTTCCGAATAACAAGATTGATCGTTTAACAAATACGAACAAGGGGAGAAGAGAAGAAGAAAACCTTACATGGGTGAATGCTAGATTGATGAGATATGAAAGAAACTGGCCTCCCGTGATAAGAAGACCGTTTGTGCTAACTAGTGCGCCTCTAATCCTGTGAGGCGAAGCTTCTGAAATATAAAGAGGAGCAGTCATAGATGTCATTCCAACTCCCAATCCCACAAAAATTCTACCCAGGATGATCATCCATGGTGCTGGAGCAACAGCCATAATAATTGCACCAGCAAAGAAGAGAACATCGGCTACCAAAATTGATATTTTTCTTCCAAAACTGTCATTGATCCATCCACCCAATGCAGCACCGATGATGGCACCAGCAACAGCCATGCTCACTATGGTTTCCTTCAATATGCAAACATAAACAAAGAGGCTTTCATTTTCCATTATTGCAAATGAATCGTCTCAAATGGAAAAAGTCGGACCGTCACTGAGATGAGAATGCATATTATATATATATATATATATATATATATATTAAGCTTTACATCTTTGGTACAACAAAGTGATTGCGAATACCTGTAGCCATGTCTTCTTATCGACAGACTCGAAATCTTCCCGTATGTACAGGATGGCACCAGAAATAACACCTGCACCAAAATAATGAATCCATGAAGAAAACCAATGTGTATATCTATATATATGAATGTATATATATATTATATATACTATAATATTATAATATAAACATATATATATATATTAATATTATGTTAATATTATTAATATTATACTATATTGTTATACATTTTATATTACTGTTATTATTATTATATAAGGAATTTGTATGGAAGAGATATAGTCATTTAAAGTTTAATATTCTGCACAATTACATATTAATGATATTTTCTTTAATTTCCTCAGCAATTGTCCAATTCCTATTATAATTCTATAAGAAATTAAAAGGAAGGTGAATTTACAATATAAATGAAAAGGTTAAGTTAAAGAGCTTTGATGCTAAGTAAAAAATAATTAATTATAAGATAAACAAAATAAAAAGATAATATTAATCGTTAAAAACCTTGTTGGTACTGAACTTTTTCTATTAATCTCAAATTTTTACATAAGCTTTTATAATTGATACATATGTTTTGCAATAAGTGCTCCAATTCTTCATCTAAAGTTTTTAATGATGATGGATAAACCCTTTAATCTTAGATCCTAATTTATTTTTAATTATCCACATAATTAATTTTTCATGATATATATATATATATATATATTTGAATAAATCCTACAATTATGATAATATAAATTTTAAAATTGGATGATAATAAACAAACATACTTAGTTAAATGAACAAATTAAAAATAAAAATAGACATGGATTGGAGTGATAGTTTGGAATTAATGACATGAGATTTTATTTTATTTTTTTAATATTGGATTTTTATGAGATTTTATTTTATTTTTTTAATATTGGATTTTTTAGGGAAAAAAAAAATAGTTCAGAGAGAATAAGAGAAATATTTGCTTTATTTTTATTGTAATTTCTTCTCTTACTTTGTTTTGATTAGGCCTAATCAGTCCAAAAAAATTTCCAAAAAAGAAAAAAGAGGAAGAAGAAGAAAGATGAAACAAATTTGTTGTAGCTAAAAACATCACATTTAAAATCTAAATAAAAATTTATTATGATTTTTACAAATCATATTTTATATCACACCTCATAAGTTTTAGAGCATGGTTTGTATGCAGGAATGGGGTCATAATGAAATAAGCATTCTCAACTCCATTTTTAATTGCATGATTGATATAATTTATGACATAATTGGTATGTAGAAATTCATTGGGAATGAAATAGTTATTTCTAAATCTATTCCAAAACACATTATTGGTATATTTTAGTACTGGTAATTCTCATTCCCATTGGAATCGCTATTCTCAAAACTATGGGCCATTCCCGATCATCTCCCTATGATTTTATCAATTCTCAATAATTCAAGAATGAACTTATATCTATTTTTAACAAAATTATCATCACCTATATAAAATTTTAATAAAATTATCCTTTTAAACCTAAACCTACACAAAATGCTATACCAAATTAATTGTTATGGTTAATATTGATATTTTTATTTTTGTTTTTTGATTCGGTAATTTGATTAATTGGGTTTTTAATAATAAATAATAAAATAACTAAAAATATTAAATAATAAAATCATAATTATATTTCTTATTTATGATTTTTTTGAGTTTTGTTGAGTCAAAAAATAAATATTATAAATTTTTTATATTAAAAATACTTATAAAATATGTAAAAATTATAATTTTGTATTGGGTACACTTTGATAAATTAAAATAAAAAATTAAAATCGAATCAGATACTAATTTTTTATAAAATAAAAGTTGAATATCGAATTGAGTTTTTTAGTTCGGTACATGCCAAATTTACTTTCAGTTCAATCATATTGCCTAATTGTGAACGCCGCTACTATTGAGTAGACAAGTTAATTGTCAAATATTTTTTGAAATACTACTACTATAGAATGAATTGAATATCCAATTTTAACCAGAATTTGCAAAGTCATATATAAAAATACACTGTACTAAATAAATAATTTTAAATTAAAATTTTCTACTAAAAAAATTATTTGTCATTCAAAGGAATTTGATTCAATTCATACCATTTATCTCTAGTTGCCAATCATGGATCTTGTGATTGAAATTAAGCAAGTAATGACTATTCCATTCATCTCTTATTCCGTGTAGAATACTCATATAATTTATTTTCTATCACCGTTCCATTACTAATTAAATTCATTACATTCCTATTTAATTCCTTTCCTGCATACCAATCACCCAATAAAAGTTATTGTGTTTAGTTATGCATTATTTTTTAAGGGATTATTTGTATCCACCTCAAGAGGTTTGGATCTTTTGCAACCATATCTCCTCTAGCATTATTTGATATTCTAAGAAAAATTTATTTAAAGACCAAAGTATCCTTATCCCTATACTTTTGGAAAAATAAAAGGCATAACTTTAAAATTTTAATTGGTAGTTATATTTTATAATAAAATAATTTTATGAAGAAAAGAAATGAATGGGGTCAAATTTTAAATTTTATAGTATATTGAATGATATAAAAAGTAACTATTAATTTATATATATATATATATAATAATGACAATTTTTATAATTTTAAATGATTCATAAATTTATAAATGCATAATTTTCATAATGAAATAAAAGACTCAAATTTACTTAAAAGTAAGCCATATTTAATTATATATCATATCATACACTTTTAAAAAAATCAAAATGAGTTATGTTTAAATGTACTATTTATCTTAGATATGTAATAATAGGTATTCAATATATTATTGAACCTCGTAATTTAATTTTTGGTCTCACATGTTTTTTCCCAGAATAATGCATATTAATGGATGGCTCTCGCTTAATGTTTTTTAAATTATATATTTATCTCAAAAGTATAAAAATTAATTTATACTCTTTCTTTTAGTAAATATGACTTGAACTTTAATTTTGATCTTTTATTTATTTTTAAAGATTTATGTATTTCAAAAATTAGGTTTTTTTTTTTCAATTTCTATTCATTGTGTTCTTATATTTAAATTAAAATATTCTCTTTTGTGACTTTTCATAGATTATCTATATTGATTTTTTTTGTTTTTTGGGGTTATATTTCTTTATTGGAAGGAGTGTGGGAGAGAAAAGAAAAGAGAGTAAGAGGAATAAATAAGCAAATAGATAAGCTTGGTATAGAAATAACTTTGCTTACTTGAAGCTTTTTTGGATTAAAATATGGGGCTTTGTGATTTTTTTTTTAATATTTTTTTTAATTAATTATGAATATTATTTTAATTGAGAAAATCGAGTAACATTATAATTATATTATGTATTTTGCACTGATCGTTACGATATATAAAAGTATGTTAGAGAATGCATATCTGCTTTTTGTTATGGCATCCTGGATAATAGACAAAAAATTGATTACAAGAATTCCCATGAACATGATGTTAGGCAGAAGATCAGCCCTCCTTAAAATAATTGATGAGAAATTGGAGATGAAAAATGATGAGGTGTGTTAGGTACCTGTGTCGTATCCAAACAGCAGGCCTCCAATCCCAGCTGATAAGGCCAACCTCATAATATATGGTGTTCTCCATGATGTCCTCCAGCATTCTGTGAACTCAGTTTTATCTGCATGTGAGATTCCACCCTCAACCATGCTGAACTACGACTGGAGAGATAAGTTTTTGTTGGGGCGTTCTTGGAATTACAAAGAGAAGAGACAGAGGGACGCTGAAAAGCCTCCTGATACAAGGATGTAGCCTATAGGGATATATGCACTAGTTTCTGCTCACAAAATCATGAGAAAAATGAATTGAAGTTTTGATCTATGTATGACCATAGAGTTGATGGTAATAAAACAAAAAGCAAATATATAAGAGAGAAAGAAGAAGAAGAAGAAGAAGAAGAAGAAGAAGAAGAAGAAACAAGTTATTAATTACCTGCGCTTTTGTTTCTCTTCCAACGAATGTGTGCGGGACAGAGAAAAAAAAAAAAAAAAAAAAAAAGAACTGAAATTCTATCCCACTTTACGGACATGTATATACACATAGCAAAGAAAAATAAACTGACTCTAAATTTAGTAAATGATAATTCAAGAAAAGGATAAATTTTCGTCAACCTTAAATCCCTGGTTGGATGATATCAAACTTTGTGCATTATGGAAGATTATAGTACATTGGAATGGAGATAATTTAGGCAATATATTTGTTTGAATTTACGTGGTTGTACTTGTACACACATTTGGCTATTCAAAAATTTACAAGTCAAACCCTATTAGCAAATTAAGCAAAGTGACAACATTAATTAATGAATACTTTTGTTTTACAGAATTAACATATGGATGAGTAACATTGATCAGTGTCGAGTACCCTTGTCAAATTTTCACAATATCTTGATTTTATGATCCACTGGTTTCACTTTTGCCAATACGCGACTGACTGCTAATATATGCTAGCTAGAAACGTACATATATATATATATATATATATAATCCTGAATTCCTTCCTTAAATTCTTTTTAGGCGCTTTTAAGGACTCTTTAATTATACAGATTCTTCTGCCCAATACCAGCTTTTTCCTTCCCTAACAGTTGATAAGAGATAAGAAACCCCAACAGTCAATAATATTGAGATAGCTAAGAGAGAGTTCGTCTCAGAAGTACCCCAACCAATGAAGAAAAGTTGACAAAAAATCCAACCCCTCCACTTCCCCTTTTTGCCTATCTTCATTTGCTTGTGCTTCTTATTATTTTTAAGTTATCTAAACCAGAATCCAAATTGAGATAGGCAAAAGGGACACAAGGGGGTGGGGGGCCACAACCCCAAAAATGGCTCATCTCCATATATGTATATATAGTCACGTACGACAACATTTCATGGGAAAGGGCCACAAGGCATTACGTGGAGGCAGACGAGGGTTATTGTGTTGATTGTGCGTGCATGCCTATGCCACCGCAACTGCCACGTTCTCTTCATGCACTGCCCCGCCCCCCAACTTCTCCTTCTAATTAACCACCCCCCACCCCCCACAATCACAATACCACCTTCTTTATATATAAAAAACTCCCTTTCTCACACACATATCTCCTCTATCTAGCTAATTCATTCACCATAGGAAAAAAACAAGAGGAAAAGAGATCAATATATCAATTCAAAAATGCCAGGGCTGACCATTGGAGACACGCTCCCCGACCTTGAAGTTGAAACCACACATGGAATCATCAAACTCCATGACTATGTTGACAATACTTTCACCATCATCTTTTCTCATCCCGGTCAGCCACCCCTACTTAATCAATCACCGCTACATGCAATTTGTTGTTGTTGTTGTTTCTTGTTTCTTGAAGGATAACTAAATTGTATTATATTAATTCTGTGGTCGACCATGATATATCGTACTGAGTGCAGGTGATTTTACGCCGGTTTGTACCACGGAATTGGGCATGATGGCCGCCTATGCTGACAAGTTTGCAGAGAGAGGTGTGAAGCTCTTGGGCTTGTCTGCTGATGATGTTGAATCTCACAATCAGTGGATCAAGGACATTGAAGCCTATAATAATGGGTACAAGGTAACATACCCCATTGCTGCTGATCCAAACAGGCAAATCATCAAGCAACTCAACATGGTCGACCCCGATGAAAAAGACTCCTCCGGCAACCAACTCCCATCTCGTGCTTTGCATATCGTCGGACCCGACAAGAAGGTTTAATTAACTCATATTTAATTAATTAATTACTACTACTGCTGCTGCTGCTGCTGCTGCTACTACTTGAGATTGATTGATTGATTTGATTGATAATGGATTGGTGGTTGCATGATATATATTACAGATAAAGTTGAGCTTTTTGTACCCAGCTAGTACGGGTCGCAACATGGATGAAGTGGTGAGGGTGGTGGATTCCTTGCAGAGGGCGTCCAAGCACAAGATTGCTACCCCGGCAAACTGGAAACCCGGGGAGCCAGTCGTAATTTCACCCAGTGTCTCAAACGATGAGGCCAAGCAGATGTTCCCCAAGGGCTACAAGACTGCAGATCTCCCCTCCAAGAAGGACTACCTGCGTTTCACCCATGTCGACTGAGTAGTAACATACTTGATTCATACTAAATATATATATGTTTTATATGTAACTAGTTTTCTTCTTATAATACTACATGCGCGCATAGGAATGTTGCTATGGCAAGTTTGATGGCAGTTCACAAATTACATATGGTAATTTGGTTGAACTTTGTTTGTTTCTCTGCCCCTAGATTGTTGTAATATAGTAGTGTGTATAATCGTATAGTAGCAGTAATATTGTCTTGGATTTTTATGATTTTGTGATTAAGATGCCTACCTCTTGACTTGATTTTTTCAATTAACAGCAATTCAATTTTTAATAAAAGAAAATGAAAATTAATGATCCCTCATAATCCACTAATATTATTACATTTCAAGTTAAAAATTACAATGTCGATCGACCACAATTTTACAATGTCGATTGGCAAATGGCAATCAGCTCTCTCTCTCTCTCTCTCTCTCTCTCTCTCTCTCTCTCTCTCGGGTTTTTTTGTAACACTACTCCCATTAATTCCTTTGGCATCAATGATGGCTGCGGGCCCTTCTTCATCTTTTTAAATTAAAAAAAATTATCCAAATCTTTGCAATAAATTATTTTTTTTTTTTTTTTGAAAATATTATCAAGAAAGTAATTCTATTTGCAGACCATGCACTTTATAATGTTTTAACTCTATTTTTCAAAAGTATTATTCTATAATTGTTTTAGTTCATGGTAGACCTCAGTTGGACTAAGCGAGAAGGCAACAATCACAACTATATAATATCCCATACCATTAACTAACTTTAATTCCCCTATATTCCTAGTTTCCCAGAGCACAAGTCTCTATCCACGCAGTTTATTTTTAAAAGCCTATATTAAATTAATTGGTCAAATTTTGAAACCCAGAGCTATTTTCAGAACTTTTTTACACGATCTTTTCGCAAAAAGATAAAGAAAATGAATCAGGATATAAAATTTTGTATCCTTATTTATGTTTTTAAGAAAGTTAATCAGTGTTGCAAACGATCGAAGTTTTAAAATATCTTTATTATGTTAATTTGCCGTCTCCAATACGTATCATTTCAATTTAATAGAGTTTTAAGACCTCATTATCACGATATATCAGTATTTATCTATATTATTATTGCTTCAAAATTTTCAATCCAAACATAACCTAAGTGTTCCAACTGAAACAACTACTGTTAGTCGTTAGAACATTTAACATCATTGTATAAGTTTGAACGTTTAGGCTTTTGATGATTGGATTAAAATAATTTCAATATATATATATATATATATATTTGTCTTTCTGAATCCCCACATACTACTGCCAACTCCACTAACAAATGAAAAGAAAATCCTGATTCCAGGGCCCTCAAATTCCTTATGATTAACATTTCAGAGCCACTGTGGAGCATTGGGTCTTTTATTTATTTGAGATTATTTTTGGGGTCCCATTAATACATTTGAAATTCAATTCCCACCAATTTACCACTGTCTTTTGATGGTGGAATTTTTAACTTTGCCAACGGATAAATAATTTATTTTTTTTATGATTAATTATTTTAAAGTACATATGATTGTATGAATATAACATTTTCCATTAATTTACCATATCCACTAATTTTGTGACAGCAACCATTTAACACAAGATGGCAGCAAGCTGCCTTTATTTTCGCATAGCTTGATTCTTACTATATTTACAGTTTGGCTGAAAAATACATAAATGTCGAACACACACGGAAACGAAATCATAAATATAAATATAAATTTCGATCAAAATATGGCTTCTTTGTTCATTTTAAACATATGTAATCTCTTTATCACTCCTAAAATATGTTAAAAAGTGTTCCACATATGTTCTTGGATAATTTCATCTATGGTTGGACCTTCTTGTTGAGATAATTATTGCATAAAAGCTGACATTTTATTTATTATATATATATATATATTAAATAAAATAATACTTCCAATAAACTCCTACAAATAATGCACTTACAAAATTAATTTTCAACTAAAATAAGTATTGTATATTTCATTTTTTTTTTCTGTTTTTTTCTTTTTATGTGGAGTTTAAAATATATGCTCATAAATACATTCAATATATTTAAATTAGAAGGTAAGAATAATGACTCGGCAATGAATTGTTAAAGTCAATAAGTCTTCGAATTGTTTACTCGATAGATAATTAGATATATTATCCAAATCTATTTTGTGAAAATCTTTTCATTAGTTTTACAAGTTTAATGTCAATATCTTAAAATAATAAAGGATTGGGGGTCAAATAGAAAATATACAAAATACAGGGGAACAACCAAAGCAAATTTATTTCCATTTCCAACCCCAATTGAAATTTGAATTTGAAGCGGGCTTCGATTATTATCACAAATTCTTTCTCCCCTTCAATGGAGTTTCAGCTTTCAAGCTCAGCCTTTTTCTCACTATGACTCTCTTCCCATTCCCCATATCCCAAAAGCATCTTCAGGACTTCAACTTTAACACTACATTAATCATCGTCATCAAATTCTTCAAAAGTCCCCTTCGCATGTTTTAACGTTAATCATCTCAATTTTCAGAAAGTTCCATTAAATTTCATCTCCATTTTTACTCTCTCATCTCAAAGCTCTAATTATGTCCAAAGACAGTCCTTTCACCCGGCCGATTCATCGAAAGACACCGCAGTCCCTAGCAAATGAAAACGAATTCGAAAGTTCATGGAATCAAATTCCATCGATTCCATCACGAGCTCCGCTCAATTCCATACCGGACCCGTCTCAGTACCATTCGAAAACTCCGCTGCAACAATTTCAGCACGATTTCAAAGAAAAGTCTGAGTCATCTAAACCTTCTGGTAGCAAAAAACCCGAGGGAATTACAGAAACCCACCTTATTTCTTCACTTCTAAAAACTCCTAAAGTTTATGGTAGAGCTAAACCAACTAATTCGGAACCCAATTCAGCTCAAAGTACACCAATTAGAAGTGGGTCTAGAGTTTCGAATGCCGGTGCTGCATCTGGGTGTACCATCACGAGGTTGCCGTCTCAGTTAGGTAATGGCGGAGGCAGAGGAGGCATTTTTCCTAGGGTTTCCAGGGGGATTTCTATCGCCATTCCCCATCAATTATCAGCTGATGTTCCGCATTTTGAGCTTGATGATGATCCGTCTTTTTGGAACGACCACAATGTGCAGGTTGATTTCGTTAGTTTAACTAGAATTGTTAATTGATTCAGTAATATGAGTTTATATTTATTGTTCAGAGTTATGAATCTCATGAAAGATTGTTTTTGTTTCATTATTTCGTTTTTTGTTTTTTCTATGTAGGTTTTGATTCGGATTAGACCTTTGAATAATACTGAAATGATCTCCCAAGGATATGGGAGATGCCTGAGGCAAGAAAGTCCACAGACGGTAGTTTGGCTAGGGCACCCTGAAACCAGATTCACATTTGATCACATTGTTTGTGAGAGTATATCACAGGTGCCCATTTGTTAACTATTTTGGATATAATGTTGGGTTGGGATACAAAAATGTGTATTTAGTAGTTTTGAAATGTAAAAGTGTTAGAAAAGTCTTACTACTGTAAAGTGAATATAATTACTGGAGAAGTCTTACGACAGAATTTGTTTAATTCATGACGCTCATAAATATGCTTGGACGTGTAGTTTTAAACCATTGATATTCATGTTTAGTGTAGCTCAGGCAATCGCTCGTGTCTATTTGATTCTTGACTTGTGAAGTCTTGACCTTCGTGTAGGAAAAGCTTTTCAGAGTTGCTGGATTACCCATGGTGGATAATTGCATGTCTGGGTATAACAGCTGCATGTTTGCTTATGGACAAGTAGGTGTTATTGAGGCAGTTTTCTATTGGACTGTATTTACCCAGTTGTTTGAAACAATTACAAAATCTTGGACAACTTATTGCAGACAGGTAGTGGAAAGACATATACTATGATGGGTGAAATTGATAAGATGGATGGAAAGCTCAGTGATGATTGTGGCATTACTCCCCGCATTTTTGAGTATTTATTCACAAGGATCACAAAGGTTGATGGCTATAATATTTTTTTATTAGGTGAATCTTAAGTTTTTGCCTGTACGTTAAACATCGACCCTCATGTCTATTTTTAAGGAAGAAGAAAGCAGGAAGAATGAGAGATTGACATATAGCTGCAAATGTTCTTTCCTAGAGATATACAATGAGCAAATAACAGACCTTCTCGAACCTTCGTCAACTAATCTACAGGTAATTAGAATTTTTGCTTGATTTAATGAACCTACAGTGCAGATTTACTCCAGAGAGTCAGCTGAAACTTTTCTTTTGTTCTACTTATAACAAATAAATTATTTTTGTCCCTGACATATATAGCTCAGAGAAGACTTGAAGAAAGGGGTATATGTTGAAAACCTTACTGAGCACAGTGTTAGAACAGTTAAAGATGTGCTCCAACTTTTACAACAGGTGATTTACAGGGTTAAGTATCTTTGATAAAAATCTTTCGTTCCATGGAAACTTGCTTGGTCTGACAATATCTTCGATAGGGGGCTGCAAATAGGAAGATAGCTGCAACTCATATGAACAGTGAGAGCAGCAGATCCCATAGTGTCTTCACCTGTGTCATTGAAAGCCACTGGGAGAAAGATTCCATGGCCCACCTTAGGTTTGGAAGATTGAACTTAGTAGACCTAGCTGGTTCTGAAAGGTAACAGCTGGTCTTATGGACAATAATCTCAATTTGGTAGATAATACATTGGAATAACATTTTAACTTTAATAGGCAGAAGAGCTCAGGTGCAGAAGGAGATCGTTTGAAAGAAGCTGCAAATATTAACAAGTCTCTATCAACTCTTGGGTAATAGTTTCTTAACTCATATTGAATTAGATAATGCATTCAATGTCTAGTTTTTCAATATGGACATGCAAATATTATCATTTACCTTCAACCATCACATCCTTTTGGAGGTGATATTGCATGCTAACGACTTTCAGATTCACTTAGGTTAGTTTATCATGCTATTGTCTTTTAGTATAGGCAAAGAATTCTCAACAAGACATGACAAGCTGCTAAAATTGTATTGCACATTCAAATTTCTAACATCTAATAGAAAATCTTGAATAGTTAAAGTGTTAAGATTCTAATGGAACAAGATGCTAGCTACACCATATAATGATACAAATCATAAAAATGGACCACTCAGTCTCCTTGATAAGCTCCATGGCTGATCCTACACGGGATCTGTGCTGAAAGAATTATATTACTGAAGCTTGAGAACCAAACAAACACAAAAGCAAACGGTGCATTATTTTACAATCTGTGGATATCTGTTGGTTAGCTAACTGTATAGAACTAAAGTTCTGTGTGTCTCCCTATTATTACAAACTGAAGACACTATAGTTGACTAAGTTCTTGTTGTTTGTTTCTTCTTTTTCTTAGCAATGGACTCTGATTTTCTGCTCATTTGTGCCTTTAGACTGGTAATAATGTCTCTGGTGGATTTAGCACAAGGGAAACATCGACATGTACCTTATAGAGACTCTAGGCTAACATTTCTTCTTCAGGTGAGAGAAATATAAATTTTGGTGCTAAATGACTTACATTTTTTAAGCGGTAGACACTCAACAATTTCTTTTCATTGAGCTTGTATATGAAGGTTTTGTAGTTACATACACCGCTTTGAATACAGGATTCTCTTGGTGGAAATTCCAAAACGACCATCATTGCAAATGTCAGCCCATCTATTTGGTACAATTAAGATAATCTTGAAGCGACAATGCAAGTGACTACTTTGAAAAATTCAACTTTGACATTTTTACTTTTGTTTTGCAGCTCTACAAATGAGAGTTTAAGCACTTTGAAGTTTGCACAGCGTGCCAAGCTTATACAGAACAATGTATACAAATTTGACTAACTTGTTTTCCATAGAAAATTGAAACTTTGCGATCTTTCTTTTATTAATTGCTCTGGTCTGTTCAGGCTAAAATAAATGAAGATGCTTCGGCGGGTGTCATTGCATTGCAGCAGCAAATCCAACAATTAAAGGTAGAAATCACCACATGAGTATAGAAGCAAAAATTTTGGCACCTGCGAGCTTGTCATTTAGATATTTATTTAAACAGGATCAGTTGTCATTCCTGATGAAGCACCAGCATAATTCAATGAAACTTATGAATTTTGTTCCAAGACCAGAACAATCTAGCTTGGGTTACTTTTCTGAAAGTTACGAGCCATCTGAGGAAATTAATATGTATGACGAGCATAAGACTCCCAACGGAGGAAGTATGAAGGTAATGTTTAAATCTTAAATGAACTTTTTCCTTTTTCATTGTTGAAGGCTGTATGGTTGGAAACTAAATTGTTAATGGCAGAAGAAATACTTCAAAACTACCTTGCGTGGTGCCCTACGACGAGAGAAATTGGCCGAGACAGAAGTCAGAATACTGAAAGCAGAAATTGAACATTTAAATTGTTTGGTATGTCTCATGTTCTTAAAATTGTTTGTCTGTTTTATAGTCGTTTATCGTGATGTTTCCTGATAAAAAATTGTGAATCCATTGCAGGCTCACCAGCAAGAAGAAGAAGCTCAGCATACTAAAATGATGCTCAAATTCCGTGAGGAAAAGATAAAACACTTGGAATTACTGTCGGATGGATTAATTTCGGCTGATAAGTTTTGCCTGGATGAAAACAATGCTTTAAGAGAGGAAAATCTGCTGCTTCAAGCAAAAATTGAGAGAAATCCAGAAGTCATTCGATTTGCATTGGAGAATATCAGACTGCTTGAGCAAATCAGGCTGTAATCATCATGAATACATCTCTAATGCTTCTGGTTGGATCTGGTTATACCTTTTAAATCCTCCTCCTTTCAATTGTTCACAGGTTTCAAGATTTCTATGAACAAGGAGAAAGAGAAACATTACTTGCTGAAATATCAGAGTTGCGCGATCAGGTTTGGTGGAATTTTATCGTTATCTGAATACAGGCTCATCCCATTGATGACGTTCTTATTGCATTGTTCTATATGTATGAAGCTTTTGGAATCACTTGAAGTTGAAAAAAGCTATGCACACCATCAGTTATCTCCAATGAAAGGAGACCAGGTTAACAATGTAGCACTGTGTTTTATTTATTTATTTATTTTTTAATAATTTCAGTTCTTTAATTTCTGTTTATATCTTCCTTAAAAATGCAGGAACCTAAAGTTGCAAAAGAGTTAGAACGATGCAAGGACATGAATTCCAAATTAATCAGGTGAATCTACCTTCTCAAGTTTGATAACCACAGACAAGCTCACCTAGGTGGAGGCAACACTATTTTAAAGCCTGACATGTATCTAGACTGTTTTGATACTCTTTTCTCCATTTTTTACTGGTTGATGAGTTCAGTCAAATAATTCTGTTGATGCCTTTTCTTTTGTCAGTTTATTCTTTCAGTTTAATTGTTCAGTTGAGACATTGAAATAAATTTTTGATTGTTTTAGCAATATCCCTATCATTGATTTCTCTGTTTGTTTGTTTTTTTTTTTCTGATTGTAGTTAGCTGTTCTATTAATTTGGCATTGGTACTAATGGTGTTTAGCATGCCTTCTTTATGACATACAAAGGATTTTATGCATTAGTCTTAAATTTATCATGTTTACTTCTTTGATGAAATTGGTTTCGAATCAGAGCACAATCAAATTGGTTCAACATTGGCCAGACTTGAGTAGTTTAATTTTGTTCATTATTTCATTTTTGTTCATATTGTGCATTTCAGGGAAGTTGATGAATTACGGCGGCAACTGACAAACAGAATGAACTCTAACCAAGATACTTTTAACTCAGTAAGGACAAGTTATATGCACTTTTTGAAAGGACTGCTAATATAAATCTTTGGACCTAATTATAGCAGGTGAAAAAGACAAGGTTATGAGCTAAATGCAAAGCACCTAAAGAGCTCATTAACATTTATTTTCTTTTTTATCTCCATAACTGAGGAAAAATGATTATTTTGGGAAAACAGTTTTCTCGCTGAAATTTCCTTGATATTTTCTAGCTACCTTGCAGATTGATAATGTGTTACTAAGAAGTGATTCTGTAGATGAAGCGAAATCTAACAATCTCCCAGTGGATGAAGTTATTTATGAGAAAAATGATAAGAAGATGGAATATATCTTGAATTTGCAGTGTGGCAATGTCCACAGACAACTGATGGATGCACAATCTTTGATAGAAACCATGAAACTGGAGCAGTTCCAGCTAATCGAAGAACTAGAATCTGTCCAGACCGAAAATCAGCATTTGATGAAAATGCTGGACACTAAAGAAGTTGCACAGAGGAAACTTGAGGACCAAAGTGAGGACTATAAAAGAAAACAATCTGGTTCAGGGAATCAGGATCCAACTGTGAGTATTGAAGGCAGTGAAGGCACTAGCATTTTAGCTTTGCAAGCTAAGTTGGAAAAACTGTCTAAGGATCTCAAGGAAGCACAGATACTTAATAGACAATATATAGAAGATCATGCAACACGACTATCTGAAGATCACCAAACTGAATTTGTCCGCAATGAAGTCGAAATGGAAACTACAAGAACAATCATACATTTACAGGAAGAGAGAGATAAACTTCAGTCAGAATTTCAAGTATGCTTGTGCTCTATGGCTGAACAGAATTTAAGTCTCAGAAACAGTGTGACAGCTAAGGAGGATGAACTAAGAGTGTTCTGTGCAGAGTGGGAAAGGGCAACCTTGGAGCTAACCACGTTCCTCATAAATGGTTCTAGATCCCTGGGAGATGCCTCTCATGAAATAAAAAGTATTTCCTCTTCATTTCCAAATGTTAATGATTGGATTAGCGAACATGTTGAGAGGGCTGCTAAAATATGTGTTGAAAAAGAGGAAACCATTCTACTACTGCAGAATAGTTTGGAAGATGCACAAAACACTGTGATGCAAATGGAACAGAAATTATACTCCTTGAAGGGTGCAACAATTGCTCTGACTGAATTTCAGCAGCCAGAAAAATCTTCAAGCAGAGAGGAAATCCAGTTGTCTAGAATGCCAAATGATTCAACTGAAATGAAAGAGTTTCCAGAGAATAAACCCATGTCCAAGAAGGATCACATTACTGACAATCAAGCTAACACTCCTATCTTGTTGGAAAATAGGATATCTGATTATTGCACAAGCACCGTTAGAGGCACTGATGTTGAGAATCTGCCATTAGCTCATACAAATGCTTTTGCAACTACAGATGTTGACATTCAAATTAAATTAGCAAGCCTAATTCTAGCAGAGACTGAAGATGCTGTTAAGGGATCTTGCGCTGATGCAGAAACATATTGGTCTGCCCTGACCTCCGACATCCACAATGCTGTTTCTCTGTACAAGGAATTGGTACAAGATATTTTAAAAGATGTTTGTGACATCAGGAAGGACATCGAGAAGTTAAAAAGGAAGCGAGGAAGCCTTCAATTTTTTAATGATACGATTCCCTCACGTCTTCCACTGCCGATACTGCAACAGATCAAAAATGAACTTGTGGAAGTAAATAACAGATTGAGCTCCATGAGTGCATGCTTTTACAAAGCCATAAATATGCATTGCGATCTAGATTCCACTGAAGGTTTCACAGAGACAGATGGATGGACCACTGATTGTACAAGTTCATGCTCTTATTCTTCAGTTGGAAGTGTTGATAATGATGATAAGCCTTCTTCAGGTGACAGATATAGATGCACAAGAAAAATGACCGAACAAATTCTGGACCTAAACTCTGATGAAGGATCAAATTTGAGCCATAAAAGAGCAGTTTTGCTTCTCAGGAAGGAATTCAGAAAAGCATATGAGACCTTTGTCAATTTAAAGAATCACTTGATGGCAGTTTCCGTTGGCAAAACAAATCAGAATTGTGTGGCTGATGTTTTATCATTTTCTGATTTGCATGCACTGGAGAAACTGAAGGAGGAAGGTGGAGATGGACTTGATCAACCCACTAGTAAGAGAGCTGAAGCAGGCATCACAAATTTGGGGGAGGTAACTATTTTTCTAGAAAAATGTAATTTCTTCTTCCATTTTGATTTGTCCTAAGTCCATGCTGAAAAGCAGAAATTAGTTGATTTTCATGCTTGATTTCATAATCCACAATATTTTGTCACATGCAGTTCGCTGTTGAAGAGAAACATAGTCCCCCAGTAGCTTCTTTACTAAATTTGAAGAGGCTTATGCAGCCATAAAAGAGGCTGATTACATGTTAAAAGCAATGCTCGAGGCAAATGAAAATGCAAATACGTTGACAGCAATGTGGAAACAAGCTGGAGAAGAATTGATGTCAGATAAAGCAAGCTTGACTGAAGAGATAAAACAGTTAAAATCATGTATTCTTTTGAGAGATGGAGAGAAAGAAGTACTACAGGATGAGATCCAATTTAGCTTGAGAGAAAAAGCTAATATATTATCTTTGCTTGAAGAATGTTTTCTAGCAATGCAAACAGGTGTGGAGGAACTGTTTGAGACCGCACATACTAATGCCATTCAAGTTGTTGAAGAGACGCAAACTTTCTTTTGCAGCTTGAGATCATCCTTGGAAGACTTAATGCGCAAAGCAATGCAGAATGACATTAGCATATTTGTGCTACATTGCCATATGGGAGAATACTCTCACAAATTCAGAAGGCTGAGGACAATTTCAAATTCTGATAGATCCACACTCCAAGAACATTGTCTAGTTACAGATAATCTTGAATTAAGTCATGTAAGTCGAGATGATAACTCAGCTCTTCAACCTGTGAAATGTGAAAGTAAAGGATATCAGATTGCATGTGTGTCAAGAAAGGAAATTAAAGAGTTGGACCTGGTTGATGGTGATACCGATAAAAACTCTGAACTCAAGAGAGAGTTGGAACGAAAAGATGTTCTATTGAAAGGCTTACTTTTTGATTTCAGCCTGCTCCAAGAATTTGCTTCCCACAGGAAGGACATCAAAGATGAACTTGAAAAGTTAATTGTTGCAATGAGCAAAGTTCAGCATGAGCTACAGATCAAAAGAGTTCAACTTGATGACGTGCTCGTTCAGAATACAAAACTTGAAGGCCGCTTGTCTGAAGCTGAGCAAGCCTTATTCAACTCAAACTCTGAATTAAACCAGGCAAAAGGAGCATTAAATATTTTGTCAGAGCAAAATGTTGAGTTGAAAGATCTTCTGAAAGATCTCTATCTGAAAAACTCAGAGGCAGAGCAGCTACTAGTAGATCAAAAAGAAGCTATCAAAAGTTTAGAGAGAGAAATTATTCGTGTATCTTCATCACAGGAGAAACAATTAGTTCCTTCGGTGGACGATATTGAGGATGCTTTAACAGTGGTGACTGCAGAGAGAGACCAACTAGTTGAAAAGCTTACCTCTTTGCAAGATAAGCTTGATATGGCATCTGCTTTAGCTGATGAGAATCAAGCTATAGCTGCAGAAGCCCGCCAGGTATGTTATATTGGAAGTCATTTGACATTGTAAACTTTTGAACAATCTACTCCTGAACTCTAGTTGAAATCTCTAGGAGTCAGAGACCAGTAAAATGTATGCTGAGCAAAAGGAAGAGGAGGTCAAGATTTTAGAACATTCTGTCGAGGAGCTTGAGAGCACCATAAATGTACTGGAGAAGAAAGTAAGTCCATTTTGTACTCTAGTTTCAAGAAAAGAGTTTAATACGAATAGTTGAAATTTCATTACTTGACGGGATAAATTTTCATCATTGTCATGCTTCCTCCCTTATTTTTTTCACTTTTTAAGGGTAATTTGGTACAAACTTCTACTTTCATAATGCCTGTTAAAGAGTTTGTTACTTCAGAACTTACCTTCATCTTTTCATATTTAAGGTGCATGAAATGGAAGAGGAGGTAGAAAAACAACGGCTGATAAGGGATTCATTGGAATTGGAACTTCAAGCACTTAGGCACAGGTTATTAACTGTTGAGGACCTTACTGAAAGTATGACTTCTGAGAACTCAAGTACATCACTACTTGAAGATCAACTTTCCAGGTAGAAGAATCCCTATTTCCCTCAACATATTATTTACAACCTTCACAATAGTTAGCAGGCTCAAAAATCATTATTTCCAGGAAATTGCAAGGCAGATCTCTGGAAACTAATGAGGCTCATAGCCGAATAAGATATCTTGAAGAGGAGAATGGGAAACAAGCTAAGGAGGTCTAGTTACTATTAGTTATTATTAGCTAATCTTTTGGTGTGCTTTTCCTGTATACTATTGCCAATTGTTTGACATATCCTGCAGATCAGACAATTCAAAGATTATATTTCTGAACTTGTTTTGCATGCTGAAGCACAGGCATCACAGTATCAACATAAGGTAAATTCATGAGGGCCCCTATGCTAGTTCTTCTGGAATGTTGTTGGGAATAGATACCCAGAACAAACCTACTTTTTGTTAGCGGTATAATTTAAAATTGATCTTATAACAATATATTGCTAAATGACTGGTTCGTTGAGAACTCAAGTTGTTGCTTTGTTAATTTACATCCATTATTAGTTTAGAAGCCATGTCATAGTATCAAAATTTTCTGAGCGTCAATTTTCAAGATAAGCCTGGAATGTATGCCCAAAAAGGAAATAAAAATAAAACTATACAGAATTTGGTCTACAAACTTCCAAAGGTTTGTGATCTAACTATCAATCTCATCCACCCAGAGAGAATGCTACAGGTGTTTTGGTTGGTAGTCGGTGCTTGTTCGATAATAATTATTTGTCAGTTACTATCGCATGTGTTCTATGTATTATGAACAGTACAAGACCTTGGAAGCAATGCTTCACGAAGTTAAAACAGATTTATCAACTGTATCTGCCGCACCAACCTTAGAAAGAGCGGATAAAATCTCAGCGAGGACAAGGGGTTCGAGTTCACCATTCAGATGCATCGCTGGTCTGGTCCAGCAGATGAATCAAGAGAAGGATCAGGAACTGTCAAGTGCTAGACTTCGTATAGAAGAGCTAGAGTTACTGGCGGCCAGTAGGTATAAAGAGGTAAATAAATTGTTTCAACCATCAGGATTTCTTATGAGTTTGTCAGCCTAGTAGCATCATACATGCTTTTGACAAAGATAATTTAGTGGTTCCCTCAGAGTTATTTTGTCCCTGCTCACTTATCATAACTATTCAATTGCCTAGGTGATAGATATGCAGTTCGATGCGGTACAAAATATTTCCTTTAGTTGCAATTTTGATTTTTATTTCACATTGCGATGGCTTTCAGCTTCTCTCTTTTGTGGGGAGGGGTTATTATTTCGAATGTTTTCTGGTCGCTGCTTGAATTATTTTTGGCTGCTACTTATAGTATTACAGATGTCATGTTTGTTGTTGTTGGTATCTCTCTATGCTCTTGAATATCGTGCATTACTTCTTTTTCCTGTTATGAATCCTATTAAAATAGAACATGCCCATCCACTATGCATCAGGTGTGTATGCTGAATACTAGACTGGCCACTGCTGAAAGCATGACACACGATGTCATTCGTGATTTACTCAGTGTCAAATTGGACATCTCGAATTATGCTGTAAGTTCAGGCTTGCATACACGAAACATTGGTTCATATTTTCTTTTCTAATCTAATTTGCAAAAATCGTTTTGGTTTACTATAGAATATAATTGATCAGCATCAACTTCAAAAGCTAATTGAGGAGGCTCAACATCATAGACAAGATTTTGTTGCAATGGTATATTTTTACAGGATTTGTTTTGCGATTTTCTTGATTTGGCTTCATGGCTTACACAAATTTCCTGTGACTAGGAGCAAGAAATTGTCTACCTGAGGAGTCAAATTGATGATTTATTTGAAGAAAGAGAAAGGTGATTTGATTGTTTTTCCATATCACTATGATAGTGAACTTGAAAAACTCCATTTAAAAGATTTACTGCTTGTTTGTGTTAAAACGGCACCTGTAAGTTTATGTAATTGATTATCTTAGTATTTCGGTGCGAGCTCAGGTTAGTGGTTTTTCATTAAAGTAACCCCTTTTATTGTGTTTATATGTTAGCTGCTTAGTCCATCTATTCCCAATAATTGCAAGGATTACTTGATCTTGATGTGATCATGGCATTGGACAGGAAGCAATGACACTGTTTTCCTGCAGATGTATTTCAGAAATCAATAGAAACAAAGCAGACCAACTTGCCAATCAGATTGTTCTGGAACAATTACAAGAGCGAGATCAGCTGTTGATTGCACAAAATGATATGCTTAAGGTATAGTTGACACTGTCTATCTAATCATGTAAAATATATAACGTCTAAAGTCATAATGAAGCCTAACATATCTTTTCACATTCACTGTTTATATATTTACAGATGGACAAATCTAATCTACAGAAGAGGGTTGCGGAACTAGACGACATTGTGAAAAAACTGTTCAGCATGCAGGACTCCCAACCCCGTGATCAACCGCAAATGAATAGCTTGTTGAGGCCATTTGACCACAATCTTGGTGAGAGGTTGGCCCATTCACAGAAAGTGCTTTCAAGAATCAATAATCAACTTGCTCAGTATCGTAGACCTGATGGCACCTGCCCAGACGACAAAGTGAATAGGCATGGCAACGAAACAAAGTTAAAAGGTGGGTTCAGGTAGTTGTAAAGGGCATTTTACGTAGCGAATTTATGATGTAGTCTTGGTCAATCACTAGTTTATACAACTATTGGCAGGAAGCAGAAGCCGTAATCAGAATCATTTGTAATAGTGAGGAATGGTTCTCTTGCAGTAAACATCAAGAAAATCCTCCCATGGATGGCAGAAATTTCTAGGTATGGTGAAAAGTGAGTAGATACATGGGTTGATTGAGAGGTGAATGTGGTCTTTCTTGATTTAATTTAATTTTTGGAATGTGCTAAAATCATATATTAGTAAATTTCACTCATGCTGCTGTATATTCTGTGGAATTACAGTGTAGTAGTGCGTGAGTTGTTTATTAAAATTCAGCTGCATAGCTGAAAGCTTGTCATTCTCTTTTCTTCTTTTTTCCCCCAATTTTTGTGGCAATACAAATCGATTTGTTAGTAATTGCAGCGAGTGTTTTGGGTGTGTTCTGACTGAAACAATGCAGGTTGTTTCAAATTGTTTCTTTTTCCTCTTTCATTTCCGTTTTACCTTGTACGCCAAACTCTTATGGCTGTTACTTCGACCTCTCTAGCTGTATATTATATATTTATGTATTATATTATTATGTTATTATATATATATATATATATATATATATATATTCTTATGTTGCTTGAGAACCCTATTTTCGCACTAGACTAGAAGCTAGTCCCCCAAGTTGAACATCCTTCTCTTATTCCTTCACAAAGCCATGTGCTTATTGATTTGCTTGCCAAGCGAAGGGCGGCTACTCTTCGCCCGAGAAATTGATTTAAGCGCGGAGATTATCATGAATCAACTAATTTTTATTGGTTTTGTTAGTGTTGTGAGAGAAAAAATATATTTATATTTATATAGGACCAACTCTTCTAATTATGGCCCTTATATTAGGCTACTCAACTAGTTGATAAAAAGGTATTGGACTTCAGGGAAGCTTTTTTAAATTCGACAAATGCACAAGGGTTACTTCTAGGGCCTTGTTGATGAATGAAAAAAGTGTTTATGAGCCCTAGCCCTATAAGCCCACACTTGTGTCTTGTGCTGCTAGTGAGCATCCCTCTTTGCTTTCTTTGAAGCAGGGACTGGTATGAAATGATGGTCGAGGTGCTTATGAGCACAAGGGGTGGTGTACTTTGTTCCACTGCTGCGTGCATTAACAAGGAAAGTTGTCCTTCAAACACCCAAGTCAGCCAAAAATATTCATGAATAATCCATATCACTTCTTGACTTAAAAAAACAAATATGAAACTTTATATACCTTATAATATAGGATGAGAAGATATTACTCATTATGCCTAGCCTTTTCCAATTTGCGAAGCAACATCCATCAATTTTGATGAATGATTATACAACAGTGTGATCCTTATGAACTAATACTTCTACACTTCTTCAATCACAAATTAAAGAGACCCTAACTCCTTTATCTCAACGCGATTATTTAGGGAGCTAGGTGGTGATCCAGCTTGTTTGTGAATCTTATCCCTCTTACCACCAAGTTAAAAGGAGACTTATTTGATTTAATTCGCAAACAAACAAGTCATACTTCTTCTGTTAAGTAATTAATTATTTGGTTGAGTTTAAAAACGTGACCAAGGAAAAATATTTTTGACACTTCATAGTTAAAAAATCAAAATCTATAAAAAGAGGAAATACAATTTCAAATTTTTACTAATTAAATAAGTGAAAAATACCATGGACTTCTACAATTAAATTTATTTTAGATTTACAAGTTGATCATACATGAAAATGAACAAAAAGATTATGACATAAATATTGATTAATATAAGTTGGTTGCTTTACAATTTCTTGTAAGATTAGTACACATCAAACCTAAATGTCAGTTTCCAGTATGAAGCACTATATTTCCATGATCCTATTCGGGTGGGAGTAAGCTAAAATTTACAACAAGAGCTGCCAAAATTTACAATTCCATTTTACTATTTTAAGCTTATGGGGAGACTTATACAACAGGAGATGTTAGACTACTTACAAGTGAAGTAAAATCGAAACACGAAATAAACCTACCAAAAAAATCCAACATGCAGCTTCTCCCATTATGCAGGGAGTCTGTCTGATTCTCTGCAAATCAACTGTTCTCATCCTTATTCAACTGCAAAGAAGCAACATCACATCACTTCTACAAAGTTGATATGGACAAACCAGTGAAAAGAGATTAGCACCTTCCAAAGACTATGAAAAAGAAGATCAGTATATATGACCAGTAAAGGTGGCTCCAAACCACAAAAAGTGGTGGGCGGTAAGAGAAACACTTCCTCAAAATAATTTTAAGGAGAAGAAGAAACACTTCCTCAGAATAATTAACGTCAATTTAGTATTTTATGCCAATGAACAATTTTGACGATAAGGCTCAACTAAAATCTCTGGCAAATGACCCTTCTAAGCACACTTTTCTATCATTAATTAATTTAGCAAGAGAAGTAAATCACCTTAAAATTTTCAAGTTTCACCAGTCTCATATACTGGTCACGTGCCTCTGGATGACGCACCATTGATTGTACCCGTGCTAGAGCCTTTTCAACACCTGCAACCTTCAGCTTTCTTGCTATCCTTAAGTACTCATACTCATCATTCTTGTCAATGTGAAATGGTGCATGCTCACTGGCCTTTTCAGTCTGAAATCCTCGCAACCCAGGTTTCTTCCGCCTCCAACGCAGAATTGCCTTTTCAACAACACTCACAGACCAAAGAACCTTTTTATATTGCTTACGAACTTGATGTCCCCTAACATGAGCCTGAAAGCAATATGTACAATAAACACTGTCAAGGATTCTCATAAGAAAAAAATAATAGTTCAGACACAGAAGATAGCAGATTGACCCAACTTTTTGGAGGTTCAAGTGTTGCACACATACTCTTCTAAACCACACAAGATTAAGCACATATGCTTGTGACTACTTAAGCTCATTGAACAAGCAGCACGATACTTGCACAAAAGTTCAGCACAAACATTTATTAATTTCAACTAATACACGTAAACAAGTAACAAAGCACAAGCTATCTGCAACTACAAACTTTCTGTCAGACAACCATAACAACGAGGCATTTTATTAAAGATATAACACACACGAACAAGGCATGGAAATTCTTCAACTCTTTTTCTTCCCTTTTCATAACAAACCAAATTGTTTGATCAAACAAATCCAGATAGAAAACACGCCTTATGACAACTCACATAATTGATGTTTCATTGGAAAGAAATGCATTATTAACCCTGTGGATTTAAATTCTTATGTACAGTGAGCATGACAGCATTAGCTAAAAACACGGCTATACAAGACTGAAATGGTAATCCAAAGACATATTTACATGAATTACAAAGGAGAGGGACAAAGTAGGGACGGAAAAAGATCAGATCACTCAGGAAATGTACAAACCATTTTAGACATCACGATGGGGCAATTGAAACTTCTGAACAAAGTTGACTTTACATAAACCAGTTTACCTGAAGTTTCACTATACGGGTGCGTATCCTCAAGAAATCTTTCCTTCCTTTCCAGCCACGGTACTTCTGCTGAATCTTTATCGCAGCAGAATGCAAATAGTCGTCAAAGTGGCCCACCTTCTGAACCTTATTCAAGGAACCTAGGGCAACAAGATCCAGGGAAACATCAGAAACATCACTGCTGCGCCGTGTAAGCTGTCTGAGACGAAATGAATGAGCTCTGAAAGCAGCTTGAATCATTGCAGCAGCATGAGCAGATTTTCTAACGGCAGCAAGAGACCCTTTCAAGGAAAGATCTTCATCTATTGCCACATTTATACGAACAACCTCTTCGGTGGCAGTTTGTAGGGCCCTCTCTGCTTCAATGGAAGCATCACTAGTTCCTATAAGATCTTCAGTAATGGACAAGGAAAGCAGATGACTGGTAAGATCAGCTTCAGCCAAGTATCCAGCAATTCCTTTATGGCCTCTATCTGAAGCCAAATCAGCCGCTTTTCGCCCTCCTGGAAATTCTGGTGTTGGGTCATCTACAGCACCAGCAGCTGTGCCCAGTTTGATGAGTGTAATGACAGCTCCCTCTCTGAGATAGACATGGAAAAATAAGGACAAAATAGTTTCCTGATTAGCAGAAGTAGGAACATCAATGACTGCAATAAGAAGGATTGAGAATACAAAACTTTTAACAAAAAAAAAAAAAAAAAATTCTGACACAAAAGGCATTATTTAGCTGTCACTAACCTCCCAAAGTATGAAGCCCAGTGAAGAGCTGTCCTCCCTAGCTTATCTCTAAAATTAGGACTAACACCAGCAGCAATTATAGGACCTAAAGCCCACACGTAACCAAGAGAAGCTGTCAAGTGTATAATCCCTTGGCCTTCATCATCCAAAACATGTGGCCCTTTATCCCCTTCATGTGCTTTACACACTAGCCACTCGTATAGTTTATCCTTCAGAAGATCTTGTATTACTATATCCTTAAAGTTTCTACAAGTAGCTTCAGTGAGCTCTTCCTCAGAATTTGCACTAGCCTTCTCCATGCCACCTTGCAAGGTGCATAGTTTGGTCTTCACCTTACACTTGTCACACTCTACAGCAAAGCAATCCAACCATTTCCTCTCCAGGCCTAAACATAACAGTTTTGCAAGTCGTATTTGCACAGACACTTCTTCTGGGGAATTTCCAAAAGCAAGAGGAGATGCAAATCTCATTGGATTTATGAGGAACTCAAACTCCCGGACCTCACTGCACGCTAACCTGTTACCACAAGTCACATAGAATGGGACACAGCCAGGAGCATGAAGTGGAACTTGGCATCGAATCATATTGTCAGACAGAACATCACAAGAGACCTCAATTTCGCCAAACATACAGCACCATTTATGACCATCTGAGGCTTTCTTGTCCCCAAGAAAAGTACCCATAATTAGAACCTGCAGGAGGAAATGATCAAAAATGGCTAACATTACTAGCTACGTGGTTTAATAAAGGCTTCAAGGTGATTTGGATACTAAACTACAGATGTGCTATCAGTTATTACCTTTGTTTCAACTCCAGAATAGGCCCAAACTGGTGCAATGTCAGAAATACTGAATAGTTGTTCTTGAGATAGAGAAGGGCCTAAAGAATCAGTCTCCAACTGCATATGGCGTGATAAACTTGAGACTTCTTTATCATCAGTTGCAGTATCAAGTGCATTCCAGTAATTGGCAGAATCAGAAGCCATCAAAGAATCATTACAGTCTCTACCAATCTCTCTGTCCATCCACCTGCCAAAGCTGTCTAATTTCTTTAGCTCTGCAGTTTCAGCAATAACTGCACCAGCTACCAGGACACTGCTTTCTGGTGTAGCATTGGAAGCACCAACAACCTGGGAGCACAAAAATATTCAATAGGGAGATCCAAAACACAAATGAAAGAAACTTTAGACTAGTGATCATATGGTGCAACCCAGGTAAGTAATAAGCCTGAAGAATTTGTTAGACCAGAGCTTTGAAATGCAACATCAGCTAACTTGTGCATCATTCCTGTCCAACTCTCTTGGATTGACATCTTTACTAATCAACTAAGAATCAAGAGAGTAGTCAAGATATCCAAATCGATCCTCTTATAAGTAATTTTTTTTAGTTAAAATCGAATTACACGGAAAAGAGAATGTATTATTACCCACAAACATTGGCATCCGTAACATCAAAAAAGGGCAAATTTTTGTGGTCGTATAAAAGGAAAGAACAAAAAATATAAAAAGAGAAAAAAGACAAGAGTAAAAGAAGTTATTGCATCATAGATTTTCAAACAGCAGAAAACGAGCATCTGTTACCAAAAACATGGACAAGGTCCTATAAGGATGATTTTAAAAAATAAAAAGAAAGAAGAAAAATGCACTATAGCCCGGGAAGATTAGACAATATACAATCCAAATTTTGATCAACTTTATTAATACAATGACAAGCTAAAATAATGATAAGCAGTAGATTGTTTCATCAAGAAAGCCATGCATCAATGGTTTGGCAGTTCCAGATACGATAGATGTACATAATTTTCATTATATGACCAAACTTAAAACTCTGAGAGAGTACACAGCATAAGACTAGAATGCAGTTTCAAGTGAAGTAAAAGTCCGCACCCCATTTTGGTTCCATATTAATCACTGAATCAACAAATTACTTATAACAACGCGCAAAGTATAGACAAAAAACCATGTAAACAAAGTACGACAGGTATATTATGCCTCCCAAAAAGAACGATAAGTATCTTATGTGTTCCAACATTTCCAACAGCAGTTCCCTTTAGAGTAGCTATATAATCTGTCTATCTATTCCTAATTCTAGTGTCACATCACAGATTCTGAATTTTCTGTACAGTAAGTCGAGTTACTTCCAACTCAACCCACAATATAAAAGTGAAAGGGAATATCTAATAGAGTGAGGTAGGAGCTATTAAACTTAACTCATTGTCACTTAAAGATAAATATAGCATCAGAACAAAGTAACTGCCAATGGACCTTCTTTATTAATCTAATTATTTTCTTTGGGAGGAGATATTAGTATTGAGTTTTGAGTTTTGGAAGGAGGGTGGCCAGGGGTGGGGGGGTTAAGAGCAGGGGTTGGAGGGTTGTTCGAGTACCATAATAGGATTTCAAATATACCTGAACTACACCCCGAGTGTCAGGAAACAACCCATCTCTATTGCTTGAAATATTTTGCAGAGCTTTATCAACATCCAATCTTGCATCTATTAGCTTCCGAGATAAGAAATCAGATGTATTTTGCTGATCAAATAGAAGCTTCTGATTTTGTATGATTCCAAGAGTTTTGCTTGATCCGTGAACATCAGACCAAAAAGATGAAGTGGCTGGAATATAACTCCCATCATTCAACCCTGGAACGAGATTATGCTTTGGGAACTCCAAAAATCCTGAAATTAGCAAATTAAGATGGACTATTTATGGTGTACTTTCCTGATAGTCATCACTATTCAGATCTAATGTAAGAAAGAAAAACACATATTATTTACCAAGCTGACCTTAAATTTACCATGACTTAAAGCTTGGAAAAAGAGAGCATAAGACTACCTGTCTCTTTGCCCACAGGTAGCAAAGTGTCATCAGTTACAGAACATTGAATTGGATGGTCATCAGTGGCAGCTCCGAGGTATCCAGAATCCCTATCGCCAAATTCTGAATCTGATCTACGCTCATTCCAATCAACTGTATTGGGAATAGATGTATAAGATGCTTGAACATGAGAGAAAGGTTGCTCAGACCAAGATGCAGAACTAGTTTTAGGACTTCCAAGCTGTGATCCAGGATCCGCAGAGGTTAGCAAATAGGAGAGACCTATTTTGTGCCCCTGAATGACATGCGGTACCCAATATAAGCAACTGTCTCCTTGAAAGGTTTCAGAAAATAGAGTACTTCAACAGGGAATAGCAGCACTCTATATGCAGTCCCGGATTAAATATTTAAAAATCAGCATATCACATCACGTATGCAACATCCGAAAGTTTGATAAAAAAATCAGGTATTTACCACCAATGTCATGTCACTTTAAAATCATGTAACTCCTCTATTACATTAAAAAAATCCTTGCATCTGCACGAGTTATGGTTAGACAATGAATACCAAGATTGCAAAATTCAGTCATATTAGGATCGTAAGCTATTGTACTCACATACCATTATTCTGTGGAAGATTTCACAGGCTGTATACTACATGAATGACATACAGAATGGCAAGTAGAGAATTATAACAAGCATAAGGTACAAAAAAAATATAGAATATACGGATGCATGCAAGCATGAGTACGTAAGACAATAAAAGATATGAAGCATGTGTTGCAACCGCAAATGTCCAAAGCTACCGGAAATTCATTGCTAAAGATTAAGATGTTGTTTTCATGCATCAGAAGCAGAATTAAAAGCACATAGAATTGTTTTAATAAGCAGGAAATTACCTCATTTACTTCTCTGTAATGAACAAGGACAATGTGCTCAAACTGCCTGAAGCAGAAACAGATGATATCATTACAACAATTATTTCTTGAGAAAGCATAAAACTCACATATATTCATCTCCAAGTTCTTTGCAGATTTTCTTCTTTATAGTCTTATGGTGACCAGCTGGGATTAAAAGAATGCATGAGATGATAACATTTCTTAATGATACATCTGAGCTATCTCCAAAGGATTGCAAAAGGCAAGAAAAGAATGGTATGCATCATAAATCATAATGTGGCAAGAATTACAGCTGCAAAAGCAATTTCTTACAATGTTAAATTAAGTGGGTAAAGTCCTAGGGCAGTTTAGAGCACTTTTTCTAACAAAACATCAGAATATTATGAAGAAGAAAGTGTTGCAACTCACATATCAAGCATCCAATAAATTCTTCTCTGAAATTTTTCATTATCCTCTCCATGAGCATAATAACAATGAAGAGCATCAACACCACCCACCTGTAAACAAGATGAACACCATTATACACAACCTAGAGCATTGCATTACAGTTTTTACAATTAATCATATCTTGCTCGGGAATGATGCGTAGCAGAGCTCACGTTTAAATTCCATCCAGGAAGAGCAAATGCAGTGAACTTAAATTGGTTTCTATTTTATTTTATTTTGACTATTGTTGCAGTTACACTTTCTCAACTATCGTATAGAGGAAAAATTGAATAGAGTGTCTTGATTAGCAGCAACTCAATTACTATAAGAGAAAAAGAAGTAAAAGTTGGACATTTTAAATAGATTGTGAAGCCAGCATATTTCCACCACCAATACAGTTATACTGTATCTAATAGTTCACAATACAAGCTTTTGTCTCACAAAAAACAAGGTATTTGTACTCAACAAATGATCGGCAGTACTTTGACAACTTCCACTTACATTCCTCAACAATGACTAATTAAAAGTGAACTTAAAATAACAGAAAGATTACCACACCTTCAGCTTTTCATGAGCTTCCTTTACAGTTTTCCCGTCCTTTTTCTTCCTCCAATTATGACCGTCTTTACGAAAATATCGCAGTACTTTCCGATCAAAGAGAAACAATGAACCAGCTGAAAAATAATGAACTATTTTCATTCTAAGAATATCAATAATCTGATTAAGAACATATGAGAGACAATGCAGTGAAAAAATTAATACATCAAACAATTTTTTACTGCAGCAAGGGAAAAAGAACTTAAAGAATAGTGACAACCTGGTGGCCTAACTGGAGGTTCCGGGCTCACATGGTACTTTGAGTGATTGCTCAGAATTTCACAAATTTCAGGTGGTCGAAACCAGCGGTGGGGTGCTTCTTGAAGTATTTGCTCAAGGTCTGCCAAATAGAAGAATATACCTCAAAAGATAATCCAATAAAGTTTCTTAAAACATTAAGAAATGTAAATGTAATTCATTCAGGATTCAAGCTTTGCAGTACATATGCACACAATTATAAGAAAAATTAAGTCCTAAAGAACGAGGGACACTCAAGCATTGCCTACAAGTCTTTGTGTCATACACTCTGTGAAATTTCTTTGAGCATCACCAAAACCTCAAGAACCAACAAAATCATCAAATCATATGCATAAATGCAAATACATTCAAAGAAAGAATACACACAATTGGCACACGCACACCCATGCATACACTCAAAAACATACAGAAATATGCAGAGTCAAACACGCATTCACATGATCTCAAATGATCAGAAAAGAAATTAAGAAACACTAACATACATATTTAAAACTCAGTTCAAATCAAGAATTTCGTTTCTGAAAAGGCAATTTAGAGATTCAAATAAGCAATATGAACAAGGACAGTAATGCAGGGTAAATAATAAGCACAAAGCATTAACAATTTCCTAGCACAAAGCAGAGAAAGAAAGAGTTAACCAAAATAAATAAATAAACAAATAAACAAACCAACCTAACGCTTGATCAGGAAAAAAACGTGTAATCTCTGCCATAGAAATTTCTCTGTGATTACAGTTTCTTTTTCAAGAAAATGTAGTATGAGCCTATGGAGACTTTCAAATAAAATAATTTCACTAGAAATTGAATGAATGAAATGCCAAAAAAAGTATACTGAGTATTGAAGAAGGGACTGAAAAACCCTAAAAAAGGTCAAGGTTTTGCAGTAAGAAAAATTTCCAGACAAAAGGGCTTCAGGTTTTAGAGAGAGAGAGGACAAAGGGGCGAAGGAAAATTAAAATGGTTAATATTGCTGCAATTCTTGCAGTTGTATTGTGGGAGTAGCAGGCTGTTGGAGGTTGGGATGCACAAACACACTAGATGAGTGGGGTTGTAACTGTAGAAACTGGAGGAAGGGTGTGAGTGGGTATGTTAATGGAGGAAAGTCAAATTCTGTGTCCACACCTGACTATACTACCGGAGCAGAGAGAGATAGATTTGAGGATTTTATTATTTAGAATAAAATTATAATTATTAATAAATGATAGGAACTGACGTGGCAATGAGTTGCTTTCTTGTGAGGCTTTTGTCGTGTCATGTCGTTGCGTGGCGTGGACTAGACTAGAATTTGAAGCGACTGCCCTCTTCGACGTACGATTCTAATCTTACACAGTAGTACTTACAGTATATATATAGCAATTTAATTTCTTTTTAACAAATATTAACTATTTGATAAGTTTTGGAATTGAAATTGACAAAAATATGTAAAAATTGTTCAAGTTATCCAAACCCAACTCGCCTTTCTTTTTATAAAACTGACCATCATGTGCAAGTACCAATATATGGAGTTATTTTAAAGTGAAAAATGGGGATCATTCCTCTGCTACTCAGCCACAGCTTATGTGGGACTAATCATTAGAAAGGGATGTGCAGTACGATACGATTATTGTTAAATTTGGATATAGACTAAGATCTAAGAAAAACACTGCATCAAGGAATATTGAAAGACAATTGTCATCATCTTGTCAGGAAAAAGGTATTCTACTTTCATGTTCTCGTCAGACAATTGTCGAGCTTCAATTCAAATTTTTTGAATTTTCTAATGAAAATAATGTTATTATCCAAGACATAAATTGTTTGCAAATTTTAAGCTCCTCAAAGGTGGCCCGAATATTTTTCTTGATTTGAGCAATGAGTAGTAGTTAGCATGCGGAAATGCCGTCTTGATTTGTCAAAACCAACAAGTTCACAAACAATCCAGCAGCAAAGCCATGATAATTCGCTTCTCTCTCAAGGGGAAGAAAAACCTTTGGTAGAGATCTGAATTCATGTGATTTGGATCATTTCAAGATTAGCACGAGGACACAGACCAAAATAAAATTTGAAAAAAAAAAATAAAAAAGGATATTTTTCAGCCAAATAGAAGAATGATGAAGCAATGCGCTCATCTAATCAGCAGTTGAGCCAACTTCCGCAACCCTCCTAAGTATTTGCTAAACTCATACCATTAAATAGCAATCACTCCCAGCCTTAGTTTATCAATGACAATGATGAATAATAATCCCCCAGTACAGATAGCTGAAGGTGATCTCATCATCATTCCCCTGATGACTCATGCTTCACTCTTCCCAGAGTCATCCTGAACAAGCAGAGGTTAAGTTTAAGAGCAGCAAGCCTAGTTTAAAACTATCAACTTCAAAGCAGTGCAAGGTATTTGCTCAGGTGAACTTTAGGCCAAAAAAATGTTGAATGCAACACAGATTGTTAGTCGGTACTAACCTTTATGCATACATAAATATAGTGAACATCAGCATTCATTCCCACGACAGTTTCTGGGGCGCCTCCATTCGCATCTAATGGAATGGGAGTGGTCAGTTCCCTGGTCCAATGTGAACTATTTCCTGATTGAAGTTTCCCTGCATGTGATGATGTAGTTAGACAGAGCTTTGGCAGTTGGCACTGAGCAGTGCAAATGAATTATTACAAAAGCAGTTGAAGACATAGGCAGGAAGGAGTGAAGGCAAGGAGAATGAGAATCCAGTAAGCATTACAAAAATCATAAGTTCATTCCATGATTCATTTTTCTGTGTCAGTTAATTTCTTTATCTGGCTCAGATACAGAATTTTTTGATAGCACATTGAGGATAAAAAATTTCAAGTCTTTATTTTTCTTGCTGATGTTCTGTTCTGGTATTAACTATTAAACGAATTAGTGGGACAGACGTCAAAATGAGAGTGAAAAAAGACTACCTCATTCAAAGGCCTTGCCCTAACTAGACAGACAACACAGTTATATTGCTACAAAACCTAAAAAGGGCCCCTATATGAGGGTGTATTCATCTGGAGAGCAAACACAACTGCTTCAAATAAATCTTCAGGATAACATATATGAATATAATAAAGTTCCAAACCGCACCTATCACATGCAACTTAATTGTCCACGTTAAGTCTTTCAATAATGGTAGTCGATAAACTGGTGATCCATATGTAATCTGCAAATGTGGAAACCTAAGTTAGGGAGCAGAGAAAAAGCACAAGCAAGCTTTATATACATATTCGTAACAGAATCCAGAATCCAAGATGCTCAGAAGCAATTTTTGGGTTTTGCCTTCCACCAACCTACCTCCTCTTCTCTTCTTTTTTGGTGGGAATGGAACAGCCTACCAAATAATCAAAATAAAAATGGAACAAGAGGAAAGTGCTCAGGAAGGGAAGAGAATGAGGTAAACTTACCAGAATGTATACTCCTTTATCCTTAAGGACCCTATAATTTGTCATCAACTGCTTCAACTTATGGACAGAGCGAAACGGATAAAACAACATCAAGTATTAGAGCTAGAAAACGGCAAAAGATTTTAAGTTGCTTAAGTGTACCTCCAGACTTCCTCAAGCATCTTAGCAGCATTGTGCCGTGAGTTGTGTCCACACTGCAGGAGAAAGAGAAACACATAAGATTAACTAATAAAGAGTCCTAGAAAGGAACATCCAATGTAATACAGAGAACTCACCAAAAGAGAGTCCAGTGTACCTGGAAGAATATATTGAAAAGCATCAGAAACCGCTGCAACATTACTTAGTGAAACACATTTTGGTAAAAACACTACCTTTATCTATGACAGCAGCAAAGGACCTTGTGTCAAAGGCACTCATATCTCGTACATCCATTATCATAACTGCTCAGACATTAAGGAAATATTGCCTGAAGGCACAAGTGACAGAATTAAAGACACGTAATTTCTTTCCCTTTTTTTTTCTCCAAATAAGAACAATTCCAATCACATTAAAAGCCTAATTGTGAGTGCAATCTTTTTACTCATCCGTCTCCTTACTATAGTAATTTATTCAAAAGCTTTCACTTGCAGGCCAATTTTAACTGCCAAATATTCATGTATTCCGTGAAAGATACATTTCAGCTGCAGGCAATTTGAATACTTCTTTTGCATTGCTTCAATCACCACTGAGGAGATATCAATATTGACAATTTCATCATATCCATCATCAACCATGCCTTCACTAAAGGCTGCAGAAAGAAACAATTGTATCCAGATAAGAGAATATTAAAAAAATAAAGAAAAAAATGGTTTCACTGAAGGAATATTCTGAGTTGGTTGGTGTTAGATTACAGGTACAAAAGAGAACTTTTAAACTTATTAACAAAATTTCAAATTATTGACTTCTTTAGTAAAGGCAAATTGTTCTCTTTTCTGTTTTCTTTTTCCATCCAGCATAGCAAGCTTACACTCAACAAAATGGACAAATTAACATGTTTAATTGAAGTCAACTTTGACATGATCTCCAAGTCATCTACAAAATGCATACTAAGACAAAGATGACATAAGTTTCCTACTTTTGGGTAACATCTCCAAACCTTTTAGTCTACATTTGTAGGAATTATTGAATCGATTGTGATAAATATTGCAAACACGGGAGAACAAATGTACCAACATAATGTAACTTTCAAGCTTCCTTTAGCAGATAAATTACAGTTTGATGGGTCACTGTGTGCACCAAAAAGATTTTTAATTTATAAGTTCAATAATCTCAATCACGGTTTTTCCTTTGTCTTATTAGTTCTCAAATGAAACTATTAGATGACTCACTAAAGCCAACAAAAGAAATTGAATGCATATGTAGGTTATTAAAACAAATGCTAACAAGAATACAGGAATTATTTATATATCTACCTTGAGTGTGCCTGTTCTGCATAAATAATTGAAGAAAAAATGCAAATAAGCAAGATCATCTTTCATGATTCTAATAGAAAAGCAAATATTGGGAATTTTTTAAAGAAAGTATACCAAGTATAAAAGTGTTAAGATTAAATCTGGACTAATCGACAGCTTCAGGAACATCTAGAAGGTGGAATTCCAATGCTAGGCCCATATCGGAGTTTACCAAGAAAATAAAGAAGTATATTGAGAGCGCAAACTCGAATCCAGGGCATTAAATGGGCTCAAACAACTCAGAATTCGCAAATTTAGAGCTTGTTCAAAGGCAAAGCTGGAGAACAGAAGGCTAAAACGTAGCAAAATACATGTTTCTAGCTCAAATAACAAATAAATCAATAAAACTGCATTGGGAATGGGAACTCACGAGATTTATATAGATAGTGTGAGATCAAGATTTAAACAATCAGCACAATAATACCTGAAAGTGAACGGAGGAGAGATGCAGAATAGAATATAGAGATGTGATGTACCGGAATTGCCACAGCCGACGACGAGAATTGGGTGGTGGCGAGGAATGTAGAGGCGGATTAGAGGGGCGAGGGAGAGGTACTTTTGGTACCAATCGAAGGTGGAGGAATCCTGTGTGTAGCGGTTGTCCCAGTACCATGCTTCTCCGTACGCCTGCGTGTTGCTGCTGGTTGCCGGAGAATTGCCTGCCGTCATTTCCGATGGATTGGCGAAATTATTGATTGACCAATTGGACTATTAGATATATAAATCCGGTTTTATTTTTGCCACTCCGGTCGATTTAATATTATGTAATGCTTTATGGTTATTGGAAAATTGTAAAATCACCCCCTTCATTTTGCTGAAATTGCAAAAATCTCCTTGCTAAAACACAAGCATGCCAAAACAGAGAAGGAAAAACTCATTCTGTATTAAGCTTAGCAGACACTCTCCAAACTTCAATCTCCACATATAAAGCTCCTTTCAAATAATAAATGAGCAAATATTAAAGTTTGAGTTTTATATAATTAAATATTTGTTAAATGTTAATGGACATAATATTGGAGGCTATCTTTCCAATTTTGATAAAATACACTCCCGTACTTTTGGATACAATAATCTCTTATTTGTAGATGCTGATGCTTGAATTGCTAATATTTAAATTTGAGTGATATATAATCAAATCTCCATTACATGTTAATGGATATAATATGAGGTTATCTTTCCAATTTGATAAAATACAGGGAGCAAATATGAAAATATTTTTTTTCCTTTTCCTTTTTCCATATTCCGGTTGGGAAGTGCGATTTCTAAATAGCAGTTAAGAAGATTCCTACTCCCGTTAATCCATGTTAGAACTTGGCCTGCCCAGACAAATGTTTGGTTTGACCATAACTTGTCTCTTTTTATTTGTTACAATTTACAAACATGCATTTGGAGAATTATCACGGCTACAACAAAGAAAGATTATTTTCTATCATTAATCAACTATATTTCCTATTTATTTGTTTTCTTGTCCTTTATTTAAGAAAATATTGCAATGGAACCCAAATGCCAATATCTACTTCTTTAAATTCCAAATATAAAAGGCAAATTTAGAGCTTTCCCTAAAGTTTTAACTTAAAATAGACCCTTTATTTGTTCTTTTTAAACAAGGATTTTGGAATCCTTACCAGCTTGAGAGTTGAGGCATCATATGCAAATTGATGCTAATTTTCCAAGAACTAATGTGAGATTTAAGCCATTTTAATTGTATCTCAAAAAAATTACACAGCTAAAAACCTTTGTAAAAGTCATGCATTTCATTACATGTACATACACCTATATCAACACGTGCTGGCACCACCACTTGATGATCCCTCGGACCTTATACTATGCTGCAATTGCAGTATCTGTGGGGGTGGCACGGCCACTTGATGGTGGTGAGATTCACTGTTTTCCGGCATAAGGTTGGACGAAAAAATGGGTGGCTGGGGGTGGAGGGATTTGGAGTTATTATCAGACACAACAGGGGCTCTACAAAGTGGACAAGTTGAATTATTGTGGAGCCAGTGGTGAATGCAGTCTCTGTGGAACATGTGCTTGCATGATGGCACTTGAAGCAACTCTTCTTTCACCTCGAATTCCCCCAAGCAAACACAGCACCTGTTCCATTATTAACTGATTGGTCAATATATATACAAATGGAATTGGCATTAGTAGATGTACTTCATATGACATTTTTCTTTCCACAAAACAGGCTTTAATTTGTTGAGGTTATGAATCTTAACTTGAAAAGAAGCACTGATGGTTTCTATGAACGTCCATAGATATGAATATGCATTTTTCTCACATGATGACAAAGGAAAAATGAAACACGGTATTTTCCCCTTTGCTCCATAAGTGCACGTTGATAAATTCCCAACATTGAACATTCCTTAGGCTTCTATTCCTAATGAGATTGTAGTGCTCCTTTACCTTTATTCTGCTTTGCATTAAGAGTTAAAAAGCATCTTGTGAAAGAGTGGACACTATAAAAGATTCTGATGATCAAAGAACTTGTGATCTTTTGTTCAATCACATGGAGTGTCATGAGTTAGAGCTACAGTGGAAGTGTCGTAGAAAGCACACTTTAATGCCTAATTGATACTAACAGAAACATAATCTCCCTAGAAGATTTACGTGACAAAAGTTGTATCCTCGTCATAAAATAACATGCTTAATCCTGTAATGCCGTAATGAAAAGAATTTAGTACATAAATGAGTGTGGCTTAGATGAGATATCAAAGATTTGTGGGGCGAAAGTGGACATACTTTAGTTTGAGACTAGCAGTTAATAATCATTGAAGGAAAGAGTAGAACTGTATTGTTTCATAGTGGTTCTTAGCATATGTGCTTGTCTAAAGGCACTTTCTGTTCTCCATAAAAAAAAAAAAAAAAAAAAGGTAAAATTCCCTTAAACAATCAACCTGAATCGTCCATTTCCATGCCCAACATCCATTCCAACCTTAACAGCGTGCCAGACCAGGATTCAGACGAAAATGGTTAATGCGCAATTTGGAGTAAGAGTAGAGAGATGGAAGAACTTACAAGGAATCCCTTGCTTTCAAATATTCATCAAACAAGATTTTGCACAACTTGTTCTTCAGCTCATTTTTCAAATCCGAATCACAAGGCTGGACAAGAGATGAGAAATCAGCTCAAATTGAATGAGAATCATTTATGATTAACTGCATATTGCATGATCAGATAGACAAAACAAGAACATGCAAAAGAAAATAAGCATGATGGAATTCAAAGTAATTGTCAGGTTAAAAGTACAATTATACACATAAAGAATCCCAGTTTGGACAGATAAGAGGGTGGGAAGCTTACTGTTGTGATGCTAGCGTCGTTAATAGTCCTTGGAAGAAGCGGTGGAGTTGATGAGATGCTGGAAGCTCTTCTCTTGAGGTAGAACAAGTAGAAGAGCAGAAAAAGAATGATTGAGAAGAGTATAGGAATTGAAAATATAAAAGCCTGATAAAGTTTAAGTTGAATTGCTTGGGGATATTGGTGAGGGGGGCTGGGAGACTGAGGAGGACTCATCAATCTTTAACTAAAACTACAGGATATAACTGTATAAACCCAAAACTTAACAATTTGCAGGAATTTCCAAAAGAGAACAATGAGGTAATAAATGATGGTCTTTATTCAGCCTGACTGAAGTCTGTATTTATGGAATCTGTGTGTTTGTGTGTGTGAAGGGTGTAGGGGTGGTGGCTGTTAAGGATATTTGTGAGACTCATAAAGTATCATAAATATATAGTAAGTTTGCGTATAAAGAAGCTACAATACGCCTGGAAAGAACTTTTCAAGATCAAACAATATATTCTTTGTTTCTTCCTTTTTTTTATGTGCGATGGGACAAGCCCACTAAGTATCATGGCCCCATTAATCATTCATCCTAATCCCCTTCAAATTTCCTCCAAGGCTAATGAAATCAACAATAATTGATTTAGTTGGCAGGTAAAGTTTAAAATCATTTGATATTATGCACGCACTTTAATCAACTTTCAGGGCACTGAATTTGCTGCACGGTTTTGATGAAAAGCACTCTACCCACTAAGATACACATACTTGACTTGAGATTTCAATACATACATATCAGGTTTTCTTTTTTTTCCTGGTTGTATGAAATAAGAATCTGGCAAAAACCAACTACTTTGCAGTAATCTATATATGTTCTGCCAGTCTGCTTGAGAAAGCCTTTTAGGTGTAGGCCTTTTGAAACTTTTGACATTCCAAACTATATTAATAGGAGGATTTAGGTATGTTCGGCGGATGGATGGCAATTACATTTGACAAGAAATGGTTTTGGAGTGGTGAATAGACTCAAAACTCAGTTGAAAAAACACATTTCTGAAATCTGAATTTTGGGTATCCCTCCTTTCACTGGAACTGTAAGCTATATATATATATAATATATATAATATATATATATATATGTATGTATGTATAGTCCATTTTAGTCCAAACATAGGATGTGAGGTGTGTGTTTTTGAGTGTTTAGGTTACCTTGTTTAATTTAGGCTTTACCAGTAGAATTCAACAATATACCTTACTTCCATAGTTTTTTTTTTTTAAAGAATTTCGGATTATTCGTAACTCGATTTTAAAACTTTGGGTGGTAATCGGGTGGAAGCACTCTAGCAATCACCCGATTGAATATCCGACTAATTAACTAAACCAAAAAAAAATATCAAAAAACCGAAAACAGGAAAATTAGATTTCGGAGTAGGGCTTTTCTTGCTTTTCATTTTTTCATTTCACAGAGGTTCAGCACAGAGCACACCTCTCCCAACTCTCGTTCCAAATTCCCAACCCAAGCCTTCTTTGTTAGATATTGGATTTTGACACCAATAAATTCTATTTTATAAAAATAAATATAAGTTTATTTAACATAATTTATATCCTAAGTAAGTAGATCAATTTATTATATTTGATTTATCAAAATTAATTTCGAATGAATGAGAAATTAATGGATAAATTAAGTTATTTAAATAAATAGTTAAATTTAAAAAGTTGAAAATATAAAAAGTTATAATTTCACATTAAAAAAGTAAAATAACTTTGTTTTACATATATATAATTTTACTTTAATAATAAGTAATCAAGTAAATTTTTTATATGGTGCACTGTAATAATTTTTTAACTGATTTTTGTTAGTTTAAGGCTACGCACCATCCGAGCCCGTACCCGCATGCATCGCATTGGACCCTCTAAGGAACTTTAAATTTTTTCAAAAATTGTACCAAAATGGCTTGGTGTAGCTTAATGATATGCTCATGTTCGCTGATGTGGCATATTCATTTAGTTAGTGTATGCATGGTATGACAACGTGTGGTTGGAACTTGAATGAATGTGACCAGACATACAGTTGACAAGGCACGTCCAAAGATTATGAGTGGACCGAATCGCTAACATGTCCGATTGACAAGAGTTCACCATAAGAGTGTGGACTTTCGCAGAGAGATGTGATCGGACGGTTGAAATTGATCCTTGGTATAAGATTCACTGTAAGAGTGTGGATACCTCGCAAAGAAATACAACTCATTTGAACTGAAAATTACACCTAGTTACGAATCGGGTCCATAACTCTTTAAAAACTATAAATAGACCCCATATTTGATCATTTTCATCCGATTAATTCTCTTCTTATATTTTTATCAAGTATTAGAAAGTTCTAAAATAATTATATACTTTAAAAATTCTTTTAATTTGTAATGTAGTATCACAAAAAGAGTCATGTCTTGAGAGACAATTAACAATCATATAAATATCAAGTACGGAACAATTTAATTTTATGAAAAAAAAATTAAACTCTTATCTCGATTATAATTAAAATTTTGTCAAAAATATTTTAAGCATTTCAATGCTACATACCTTATTTCCCAATACTTCACAGTTCACGCTCTCCGGGGTGGGGGCAGCGGCGTATATTTTCATTTTCACTTCACATAAGCGAAAAGCCCACTCACTCATAGCACAGAGCACATCCCAATACCTCCCCCAACTCGAAACCTTCTTCACACTTTCCGGCTGCAGCATATAGTGAAGGTAAGGTCTCACCCTTCCATTATTTCGGTTATGAAATTTCAGACCAAAAATGGAGATTTGAGAAGACATTATTGTGATAGATCGGGTACCCGACTGAAAAATCCTAACCCGCAAAACCCGGACCGAGGCCCACCCACTTATGATTTCTTTGAATTCAAAATTTGGGCTAAAAACTTACCTAGATCATTACTTAATGTAACTAAATAATCGCCAATAGAAAAGAAGTAAAAAACATTTTTTAAGTGTATTATTGAAGAAGACAGTTGGTATAGTCCAGTGCTAATATTCTTGATCCACATTTAATAGTTTCTTGAAAATACTACAGTCACCATGCGTAGTCAAAATAAAGTGCATTTTCATAAGAAGTTACAATAATTTAAGATTGGACCTGCATTCCACTAGGAATTATGGATAATGTTTATATATATTTTAGGAGAGATATATAGAGCACGTTAATGGGTTCTGGGCTCTCCTCTTGTCCCTGATGTTGAGTGATAATGGTGGGTACTAAGAGAAAAGCCATTCTTCCACTCATGCAGTAATGCATTTATCAGAAAAAAAAAAAAAAAAAAAAGAAGAGAAAAGAAAAAAAGAAAGATTAATTCTTGGCACTCCACCACTTATTATAACCTAGACCAAACATGCTTCTGACCCACACGAACCACTTCCACCATTAGTGCACCTTTCCATATAGTGGTTTTATAATAATATTCAATATGAAAATTGCTCAAAACTTTTGTTCACTTTGCAGACACTGACTTATTAACAAGAATATGAAAATTATGAATTTACATATTGTTTTGAATTGGAGCTTTAATCATCTGCTAGCAATATTTAAATTTTTTGCTACTTATATCTTCAAGTTGCTTATTCACATAGATTTTCGTGATTGAGTGAAGTATGACGAAGACAAATCTTCTTATTCAGTTAAAGATCTCTCATGATCTACATCCACTAGACAGATTTTTTTTTTTTTTTAGATTTGAGAAAAAGAAAGATATCTATCTTATGTATCTATTTAAATACACAAAAGTGCATTTACTTTTTCCTTTCTGTAATCCAAAGTATTGAGCACCTGTGATGAAACAAGCAGCTAGAGACTATTTAAACAGAAATTGGCCTTTCTTTAAGATGAAACATGAGTGTGCTGTGCTCCTTATATATTAGTATGAATGTGTATGGTATACACATAAATAATGCAAATTGAGTTGTCACTGGTCCACCCTAGGAGCAACTTACATTCTTGTTAATATTGCATATTTTTTTGTTAGAAGATCGGAATAGGCTACCAGCAAGGTTATGAACTGCAACTGCTACTACAAACCATTTCTGTCTTTAAGGCTGCTTAAATCAACTGTATCATACTGCTTCTTGGTAACTAATGGCGACAAAAAGTTGGCCATGGATAACAAATCATAATTTAGCTTTTCTGTTGTAGTCTTTAGTGTAGCCGCCTTCTGTTCATCCCGTTCTCAGTTCCCTTTTTCAGTTCATTGGTTCAATCCACATTGATTGCGCTATCTCTAATTTCATATTCCAAGACTGTGCGAGCATAGAATTCCATTGAACTTGCTTACTTCAACATAGGCCGGGCAGTGAGTGAACTTACTCAGACACTATCCAAATATTTTTACCAGATAGCTCTATGAAAGGCAGGCAAAAGTAGACGGCGTGCTGCCTACAATTGTAATAGAACATTGATGATTCCTTTAAGATTGACAACAATCGTACACAGAAAGTCATAAGTTGGATTTAAGAGGGACATCATTTTATAGGCAGTTTTTTTTTATGATTTTTGTTGGTAATGGGGACATCAATCATCAAAAACAAATTCTAGGGGAACTGAATTTCCGATAGCAAGATTCAAGATTCTTACCCTGCATGAGATGAGTATACCATCCATAAGAAGAGCTCTTTGGCCTGAGAAAACTAAATGGACTATAATCTCAGAACTTGTTCTTGAGAGGAGTGACAAAGATGCAACTCATAACTAGAGCATTTTCATTCATTCCTAAACTTTTCAAAATCTTCTTAGAGATGCTAAAAACTGATATCTTAAGTGTAGATGGTGCTTCAATTGGCATTAGTCTTGAATTGCTACATTTGTGTTTGGTAACTTTTAACTGGTAAATTTGGCTACATTTTTCACTCACAACACAAATATTTCAGCATTATCCACATAATTGGTGTAATTACGACATTTAGCAAGTGATATTTCAGAGATTAACATAGCAGTTCTGGATAAAGTTGTCAACTTGCCAGGTCTCAAAAGGTAAAAGCATATAAATTAGTTGCATGACTATATGAAAAAAAAGATTGTAGCTAAAAGACAATAGAATTGCTTAACTGAAAGTGGTATGTTTGTCAATGTTTTCACTGCTCTAAAAGAAAATAAAATCATGCAGAGACAGAGAAAGGGAACACAACCCAGCAAGTAAGAAAAATTAAACTAGTCACATTCACATTTGGCATATTAACTATTAAAATAAGAGCCATCCTGGTTTGCTAGCAATTGAGCCCTTTATCACTACGAACCGTGCAACACAAAAAACATGAACACTTTGTAATGGCTATGCATAAATACATACCAAAAAATCTAAAAAAAATAAAAAATGACAAACAGGTCAACCATCAAACAAGAAGAGAATTATGAAAACATATGAGTTATAAGAAATATTGAGCCAGTTGTATTAATCTGATAAAACTAAGAGGGTATTTGGCTAAATTTATTTAAAGAATCTTATAAGTTGTTACAAGATATTTTTGAAATTTATAAGATATTAGATTCTAGTATTTGAATAAAATTAGATTATAGAGCTTATAAGATGTTATTAATGGCAATGTCAAAATTAAAGGAATTTGGTAAGAATTAAGATTTGTAAGATGGTTTGCAAACGGGCTCTGAATCGCACTTGATTTATTTTAACTGGTAAGATATTGTATGTGGACTGGGCTTCTCTATGAGGTCCTAACTTCTAAACTTTATGGGCCGGCTTGGGTATCTGAAAAATCAAAAAAAGAAAATATGAAAAGTCATTAAACCCCCACAACGAAGAAACCTAACTTTGAGCCGATTATTCAGCAGCAAAGATGGGCAGTAATGGCGTTGAAATAGTTAGTCGGAGTATGAATGAATTGAGCATCAAAGAGCAGTCCGATGAAGGTGATGGTAGCGTGCAAGTCACGTGCTTTTCCGAAGTATCAGACGATGTTACCCTCCACTTTCAGATTATTCGTCTTCACAAACAGGCCAGCGAAAATCTTGTTCTTTTTCTTTTTAAGTTATGCTTGCTGAACAGTTATGTTGTGGTAAAATTTTCTTGGGTTTAGTTAATCCTAGTAAGTAGTACAAGTGATTTGTGCTGCTGAACTCTTTTGGGTTTCAGAAAGCTACCTTTTAGAATTTGGTTATGCTTCTTTAATTTTTATTTTTTTTTAGGGTTTGTTTTTGTTTCATTGATTCTCTTTATTATTGTATGTGCTTGTGTGTCTTACACCAATTCGAAATGGATTAAACCGTCATCTGTATTGTATTATGTGTAGTAGTTGATATCGTTTTCTCAAGTGGGAAGCTAACAAGTTGGAATATGCACCTTTTTATTTTGTATTTGCATTGGGATTCAAAGTGGTCAGCCTGGTAAGATATTTTTGTTGAGTTATGATATCAATCAAAATAAGTTTGGCTAAGACACTTCCCCTCTTATGGATTTAGACCAGAAATATTAGTGAGGTTCTTCTAGGGGCAGTTAAGTTCAATCTGTTACGCACTATATTGCCTATTCTGGCATTTTATATGCATTTTTCTATTCCATCAGTACGAATCCTTATCATTGTCACCTTGCCTAGATTTATGCATGGATCGGTTGCAACTCTGCCAAGTTTGGACATCTATATGCAGCTGCACCTACACGACCCGTAAGTTTAAAATTTTTATTGTTTGGCAGTGCTTCATTTTTTTTTGTTCCTTTGTTTATTTTCTTCTTAGCAGTTGTTTTGAGAGAATTCTGCTCTCAATTCAGCTGGATAATATCGTTTTAAGCATGTAAGGGAAGATTCATTGGAAGATATAAATTTCTTTGTAGATAAAGTGCTTGGCAATTTTTGGAGCAATTGACCATTGCATATTTTGTATCTCATAGTGCTGACGATTTGACATCATCAACAGAGCAATACAGTTGGTGTGACTTCTCTAATTGGAGGGGCTTCTGATAACACGGGATCTGGTATTGCACGTCGATTAGGTAAACTGTAATTTAATTAATATGCTTCTGCATCATCCTGTAACTGGGCTGATATGTGACTTGAATTTCAGTTCTAAAGACTGGTCTTAACATTGTACTTGCTTGTAATATACCAAAGAATAGCCCCATGCTTGAGGTTAGATCTCTCTCTCTCTCTCTCTCTCTCAACAATTGCTTTATCAACATTTCATTTGTCGACTCATGATTTCTTTTCTAATGGTCCTGCCTTGACTGAATGACAACTGCAAAGTTCTTCTCCGTCTCTAATATCATTACTAGTTATGTTGGTTTTGTTATTCTTTTGCTGTTTGACCTGCTTTTCTCTTATGGGGTGATCAGGCAAATGCTGAGAAAAAGCTGGTACAAAAGTTAATTGGTCTGGGATACTCAAAGCCAAAAGTCTAAAGGAACATCTTCATCAAGAGGACTTTTGCGATATATCTACTTTACTTTTTTTGTGAGTTTTTTTCTCAGTAATTGCATCAGTTTTAGAATCAATTTTTTGATGCTTGGGTTTTCTGTTTTATTTCTTTTTAAAGAGTTTATTCTAAATGCTATATCAATAGAAGTGTTTAATCATCAATGTGCCTACAGATTAACAATATGTATTCATTGTCTTTATAAGTTCGTACATGTGGACTGCTAATACTTGCAACACCTCAATTTCAATAGAGCGTTAGCCACCCCATGGACTTTGACTTCTGCTTCCACAAGGCATATGTTTTTCACCAGCAAACCCGTTTGAAATACAAAATGGCCATGCCAGACAAAGCTTGGCCAACCACATGTTGAGTTTGATGCGTTGAACCAATAATTACTCAAAGCTAAGTTTCTGGCAGAATCATACTTTTGGTTATCCCCATGCTTGGGAGTGCATTAGGTCAAGAACGCCAAACAACTGGAGTGTTTGTTATACACGTTGCACTCAGAAGAGAGGGTATTTTACCAGTTCTAAAGTAGCCCATTGCGATTAATTTGGTCTAGCATGCGTAATGTAAATTATGTATATATATTAGATGTGGGAAGGCAAGATTTCCGGTTCAGCTAAAGTCAGATACAAAGATATGTTGCTATCAGCACACGGTTGGAGTCTACACATTCTTGAGTTGGTTTTATAGCTGATTGCATCTGTTATCATTGATAAACGGTCTTGTTTTTAGGTGAACACACGAAAACCTCTGCCCCATATATGCAAGTGTCATTGACTGGATATTCAATCCTTAAGACAGTGAGAGGCATGACCTTATCTAATCCCGATTCCAGCTTCATCCCTAGAAATTGTCTCCCGTTTTCTACTGTGTCCAAGAAAACAACTAAAGAATATTTAGTAGTGGTTGTGCATGCAAAAATGGAATTGAATTCTGTGGGTGATTTGATGAATACATTACCTTGAAGAGTTCAGTAACTATGTTTGTTCTTTGTTCTGATCAAACAGAAAAGGATCTATAGCGTCTTTTGTTTTTGTTTCCATTCCATTTGGCTGAAGAACCAAACTTTATTCAACAAAAAAGGAAAAAACATTGCATGCATAAATTGGTTCTTTAAGAAAACACCGACGGAGTCTTGAAATGGACTGCCAAGTAATAGATGATGTGCTTTGAAAAATGAATTTTAAGAACGATTTTACCATTTGTTGCCTCCAGCTTCGAAATCTCTCTCTCTCTCTCTCTCTCTCTCTCTATATATATATATATATATATATATTGTTTTTAAATAACCGAATTTTGAGTATATAATCAATGGTCGGTGGATCTGAAACTGATCTTGAAACCCCTATGAAAAAAAAGGAGAAGAAAAAGGTAAATCGAAAATAAAAAAGACGAGAGAAAAATAGATAGATAATTGCTCAAAGGCAATTGAAAGTAGATAATCAAGATTGCAAAGAGAGTTTACGCTAGAATATATTTATGTGCATTTGTGAGCTATTAGTTATACATATAATAATATTATAAATTAGATATCAACATATATATATATATATAGTGAAACAATTTATAATTCTACTTCAATAGTATTCAAATAAATAACATTTTATGAATCACTAACTGTTGCTATTTCATTTTAAAGTATACTAAGTTATATTATAAGCATTATTTGTGACGTAGGTAGCAATAGCATAACTATTTTCATTTAAATAGATCTGTTTGTTGTCGGTTCGCGTTAATAAGTATCCTTGTTTTCCACAACAGGAATGACTGTGATAACTTTGTCTCAACCCACAATTACAACACCCCAGAAATCATCTTCTAATTACCCCTCAATCATAGTTATATACACATTGCACCACTACTCTTGCATGCATCTTCGAATTCTTTTTATATTGTTGATTTCCATTTGAGTTAAATATGTAAAATGTTATTAGAACTCTACGTACCAATAAACATATATTATTTGCTAGACAAACTTTTTTGCTGTTAATTTTTCTATAGCCTCGAAATCTTTTTACTATATGCTTCAGTTGAGAGCAATAGATAAAACTTCTTGTGCCCAGTAGTTGCTAAAATTGATATATACTAATTCGGAAAAATAATGAGGTCAAAATTCGTAATAAATTTTCTAAAAACTCGAGATTGGCTCCATCCCGTACCCTCCGAATCCGGATTAAACCCATTCAATTCTTTAGACCCGTTTTATAATTTTTAAAATATTAAAAAATATATATTTTTAAAATAACACTACAATTTTTTTTTAAAAAATCTATTATTTTAAATATAATATTACATAAAGATATATATAAATATGAAAATAAAAAATAAATAAAAATTAAACGGGATGAGTTTGAAAATAAAAAATTAAAATTCATTCTAAACCCATTTATAATTTTAAAAATTCGCCTCAAGCGGGACGCGTCTGATTTTGAATCTATCTCGTTGTCATCCCTAATACTAATATATTTTGCGTTTCTTGGGTAATGTACTTTAGAAATAGCACGAATCGATAACCACAAATTCGACAATTTAATATTTGAATCTGCGTGCAAAATACCTTCAAAATAGGAATTAAAAATGTTGAAAGTTGCTTAGTAAAATTCTTTCAATACTTAAATTAGTAAACAATCCAGAATGTAACCGAGATAATTGAATATCGGAATGCATGTGATTTAAAAAATGAGAGAATTGAATGCTGGAACCTATTTTCTTTCTTTATGGAGCACTTAACATAAAATAAAATCAGTTTTTATTTTTTTATCCAACACTTGGCATAAATAGAATCATTTTCCTCATTTTTCATTAGTTGTGAGGTGAACTTATAAAGGGTCAGTCAACAGAGAGCCCAATCTAGACCGAGTGTAAATTAATGACACACCAACCCATTTACCCAGTCAGTCTATCACAACAAAATTATTTTCAAATATCAAAATGAAATGATGGAAATTTGTTGAAATCTTGATGCTTGTATTGTTTCTATAGATTCATTGATGGGTTGGTCATTGGTTTTCAAATATGTTCCCTTTGGGAATTAAATTTGTAAGCTAAATCTGAAAAGAGCATGAGAAAATATTAATTCTTTATTCAAATTTATACACATGTTTCAATTAATTGATTCTTTCATATATAAATATCAGATACAATTCTGAGTTACATTTGAGACAATTTATCTAAATTGCAATATATTTAACATATTGTAATAATGCATAATATACCTATTAGAATACTTTTATGAAACTTAACTGATAGAAAAAAAAAATATATATATATATATATGTGTGTGTGTGTGTGTGTGTGTGTGTGTGTGTGTAACATAGAAACTAGATATTTAAGTTTTTGGATCGGATTGGAGAAGTTGATTAATTTGGTTGCTCGTCAAAAACAAGATAGCAAATTGAAATTTATTGAAGATGATGGATATGTAGGTTTAATCTATCCTCTCACTCTTTTCCTAAAAAATAAGGATTTTTGAAATTTAAAATATTAAAAATTGAATTAATTATTTGATCTCCTCTAAATTTAATTTATCCTTTGATAGCATTAATATCAACATGTGATTTGATGAGTTTTACTACAAACACCTTGATTTTGACCTTAAACATTATCGATTTTTTTAAATTTGATGGACTTAGTTGAGAAAACTTCATCTAATACTTTTCGTGTTGGACTTCTTCTTTTTCTCAAATTGTATTTAAATTTTTTTAGATGACATCTATTTATACTTGTGGGTCGAGTGATCTTGCTAATCAGAATTTGTAAGATAGGATTTTCAAAATCAAAATAACATAATTTGATGCATGGTAATATTTAATTTTTATATCAATTAAATATCTTATTTAATATTAGAATTCAATTATAATTTCAAAAAAAAATGGTAAGTGAAAATTATATTATCAATATTAATATATATTTGACAATAAAATTTCTGTCATTTTTATTTATAACATGATTTGATTAGTTCTTTATAATTGATGGATATTTACTAACTTAATCACAAGATGTGATTTGAATTAATAAATATTGATATTTACTTTCATAATTTTTAAGATATTATATTCATTAGCAAAATATCATAATTTGATACATGATAATATTTAATTTTTGCATTAATTAAATATCTTATTTAGTAATGAATTTCAATGATAATTCTAAAAGTAAATAAAATATAATTTGATAAGTAAAAAATAAATTACAAATATCTATGTATATTTGGTAATAAAATTTTCATATCTACGAACACACAAAAACAAAGGAAATATCCCAAAACACAAAATAAGTTAAAAGGGAAGTTTTCAAACCTCTTTCAAAAAAATAGGCCAAAAGAATTCAACTTAGCAGATTACTGGCTGGGGTTGGTGAGTTTACTGGCTATCACCGGTAATACCGCGTTCACCGACGTTTTTCTTACCATACTCACCTATTGGACACCCGGCTATCTTACGGTCCACCTTCATTCTCTTGCCACATTTGAGCCGTCGATCTCAAATGAATCTGCACAGAAATCCCATCCAAGGGGACAATCTGTTTTGTCTATATATTGCCCATTGCTGCCAACCTGCAATCTCGCCTTCCCCAAATCTCTCCAGCCCTTTGTCTCTCTCTCGCTAGTTCCAGCTGCTTACCTACCAGGGGTGAAGGTTCGCTCCGCATTCTATTTCTCTCTCTATACGTATTTGTTGTGTAAATTATGTGCATTGGTGTTGAACTTGAGAAGCTCTTTTGCTAATGAGCTTAAGTCATGTGGATCTGAAGTTCGGCAATTGAGCTTTCTTGTACGGTTTTGACCTTTTTTTCGCTTTAGATGACATGTTTGTGATTTGTTGATTTGTGCTGGCTATTTATTTAGTTATTTTCGTTAAGTAGGATTAATTCTTCATTTTTAAACCGCTCAGTGTGGTGGTGGTTAAGAGCTTGTTAATTTAATTCTGGTAGATCTAGTTTTGGATTGGAATGGTTTTTCAAGCCTTGATTTTAACTCCTGCATGTGCTTATTGGCGGGTAACTGTGTAAAGATAATAAACTACGCTTATTATTGGAGTTCTATTGTATCTTTAAGACGAAATTTGTAGATGTATTAACCAGATCCATGCATTTATCAAGTCATGGTAGAGTGATTTAGTTATCTTAAGAGGATCAAATTATTATTAATCATAATTTATGTGATTCGGTGTTAATGTATAATGTTGCTCTCTGCGTTGCCACATGATGTGCTAAAAAGTAAATCATCCAATTAGACAATCTATAGGAGCTAAAAATAAATAAATTACTTTTAGTCTTTATCAGGGCAGATAATCAACTTGTGTTTTACTTTGTGCTTGGATAGTCGAGGACATCTTTTGTGCTTCCAGTCTTATAATTGTTCATTGATTGTTTTTTACTTTTTTTACATGCAGCCTAAAATAAAGAGATGGAAACTTTCTTGTTTACATCTGAGTCAGTGAACGAGGGACACCCCGACAAGCTTTGTGACCAGATCTCTGATGCAGTTCTCGATGCCTGCCTTGCTCAGGATCCTGAGAGCAAGGTCGCATGTGAGACCTGCACCAAGACTAATATGGTCATGGTCTTTGGTGAGATCACCACCAAGGCTAATGTAGACTATGAGAAAATCATCCGTGGCACTTGCCGCTCCATTGGATTTGTATCTGATGATGTGGGCTTGGATGCAGACAATTGCAAGGTTCTTGTTAACATTGAGCAGCAGAGCCCTGATATTGCCCAGGGTGTCCATGGTCATCTAACCAAGAGACCTGAGGATATAGGGGCTGGTGATCAGGGCCACATGTTTGGATATGCCACTGATGAGACCCCTGAATTGATGCCCCTTAGCCATGTTCTTGCAACGAAGCTTGGTGCTAAGCTTACTGAGGTTCGCAAAAATGGTACTTGCCCATGGCTGAGACCCGATGGTAAAACCCAAGTGACAGTTGAGTACTACAATGACAATGGTGCCATGGTTCCTGTCCGTGTTCACACTGTTCTTATCTCGACTCAGCATGATGAGACTGTTACCAATGATGAGATAGCTGCTGATCTAAAGGAGCACGTTATCAAGCCTGTCATTCCTGAAAAGTACCTCGACGAGAAGACTATATTCCACCTAAATCCTTCTGGCCGCTTTGTCATTGGTGGGCCACATGGTGATGCTGGTCTTACCGGTCGCAAGATCATCATTGACACTTATGGGGGATGGGGAGCTCATGGAGGTGGTGCTTTCTCCGGTAAGGACCCCACCAAAGTGGACCGAAGTGGTGCCTACATTGTTAGGCAAGCTGCAAAGAGCATTGTTGCTGGAGGACTGGCTAGGAGGTGCATTGTTCAGGTGTCATATGCCATTGGTGTGCCTGATCCCTTGTCAGTCTTTGTGGACACATACGGAACTGGAAAGATCCCTGACAAAGAAATTCTCAAGATTGTTAAGGAGAACTTTGATTTCAGGCCTGGTATGATTTCCATCAACCTGGATCTTAAGAGGGGCTCTGGTAACAGGTTCTTGAAGACTGCTGCTTATGGGCATTTTGGCAGAGATGATCCTGATTTCACTTGGGAAGTGGTAAAGCCTCTCAAATGGGAGAAGCCTCAAGCTTAATTAACAATAGCACTTCGGATTACTAAGGCGTTGTAGCCCAGCTCCTGCTCCATCTTGAAATAGGATATAGCCCATTGGCTTTGGCGATTTTGTTTTTATGGTTTATTTAGTACGTTATATGTTCCTTTTGCATTAAGGATTATATTATAACTTGTTTTTGGTTGATTTGGAATATAGCCAGTTATTACTCTGTATATCACAGCTGTGAGAAGATGCACGTTTAGAAGATAAATGTTTTGCTGAAAGAAATGGATTTTGATTTGACAGTGTGAAACTTGGTTTTTCACTTGGAAACCTAGTTCTGATGGATTTAGTTGTGTTCTTGCATTGAGTTTGCGACTTGGTAAATGAGTTGACTCTGAAACAAGCTTTTATAAGATTGGTTAGTACTTTTTTGCAGTCAAGTTGCATATGCATACAAGTTAAACTGCTTGGAAGCCAAGCCAGTTTCGGTCAACTAATCCTCGGCACACTGCATGGTTCTCGGAGTAGTTGAGTAAAAAGGACAATGAAAGGTAAATGCATTCTTTTTTCTTTTGCACAAACTAAATAAGAATTCCAAATACTTTCTTAAGGTAGTTGATTATCGCTAAAATATAAGTATGAACTAATAAAAAAAATCTTACATTAGACTTTTATAGAACATTGTAATTGCATTTTTCTTCAAAATAAAACAAGAATAATGTTTTTCTTTAAAAAAACAACAACATTATCTCTTCACACTCATGTTTCTTCAAAGTCAAAAGAAAAAGATTTTTGTTTTTGGTAAATTTTCTTATTAAAAAATCTAAGGTCCAAATACAATGCAAGAATCTTCTAGGCTGCCCATTATACAATTGAAAGACTGAGAGTTGAAGATTGGTAAAAGTGGCCAAGTGCAAAAAAGCTGTTGTAAAATGATAAAAACTCTTCTTGTTTCTCAAGGGAAGAACTTGATGAGATTTTCATGTTCTTTGAATCCTGCTAACAGTCGTCAGTTGTAATGGTTGATTAATATCAGTTCCTTAGTACACTATAACATTTAAAGTAGAATCACAGCAAATGCACACAATACTCAAATGCCAATAGCATTACTAGTTCAGACACCTTCAATCAGCTCTTTTATTAAACTATTAAACCCTATATATCCATATGCTTGCTTCCTCAGGCGTGGTAAATGCATTTGCCAACAGCTGCAAGCAATTCATTAACAAAACAAAATCATCAGCAAATTAACTTTGAGTTACACCTGAAAGGGAGAGATGGTTTGTTTAGACTTACATGGATCCTCAGTAATAATCAGCCCACTTCCTTTAAAATCACAGTTGAATGGATGTTTTCCATTGAGTTTGTAGTAAATGTTCATGACAACAGATGCATCAGAAATCTTGTTGGGAGGAAGATAACACACCCCCCCTGCCTGGATCACTTTGCAATCAACTTTTGGTTGGGTGCAGCAGTATTGAATGATATCGTCCAGCTTTTCTTGCGACGTTGTTGGCTTCGCTATACACCATGTCGTACCATTTCCATTCACCTTCTGTACAACGCTTAATTTGCAAAAGATTGTGCATTAAAATGCGTTTAAGGACCAGAATATTTATGGAGGGTATAACTCATAAAGAGGGGTGTAGTGCAATTTTTGTATTACCTGGTTGGGAAGGGTGGGTGAAGTTGTTGTGCCTTTTAACTGATTGCTGCCAGATTAATATTATTTGGAATTCCCAATCAAATTTGGTAGCATCAGTTATCCATCAAAACCTATACAGGGAATCAGAAGCCATTAAGGCACGAATTAGAATGTGACAGAAATTTACCTGTGTGTATGGTGGTTTGTTCCAAGTGGTGGATTCACAGGCAATTTCGCTGCCGTATTGACCAAAAGCCGTCGAACCTACAATTATACTACAACTTTTCATATGAAGTTAATGGAAGTTTTGAAGGAAGACTGTGTGATTTTTTCAGAAGGGATTTCTTGTTCGTTCTGTAAGAAATCACATGCATTCCCAAGAGTTTCATCAGTAAAGTAAACTCCACAAACAAATACAAAATGTTCCTTACTACAATGTTCAAAAGCACAAATAAAAGATATATATATATATATATATATATATATACATACATACATACCTGCTTTCCTTCAGCAGCAAAGACCATCCGTCCTGCAAAACACAGAGTGGTCATGCAACAACATTTAATCAAGAAAGAAGAAGCTTTTCTTCCCATCTAAGGCTTCACGAGGAGTAATATCACACACACAGTACAGCAAAACGGGAAGCTTAATACGTATGAAATAATGTAAAACACCTGAACTTATTGTGCCAAAACATAGGAAACAAAGAAGACAGATCGATGCTGCAATTCCTCCCTCCTTAGCCATTCTTTAAATTAAATATGCAGAATGGAGAGCTGAATTGAATGGAAGGAATGAAGTGTAAGAGCTCAAGGAAGACACTTGTTTATATAGACAGAGATAGAGGAGTGATATCAAGAATTGGAAAGATGATAGCAACAATATAACTTTTATAAATGACAAAAACAAAAACATTAATACGAGGATGTTTTGTACCATGTATGGATCTTGTTAAGGTAATGAGAGCCTTCATTTTAACTTTGAATATAGGGAAGAAAAAAAAAAGGTCATTGGTGGTGTCTCCCTGCCAAATTCCTATATTAGAAATTCTGTAGACATTATTCACATTGTCATACTGCATCTTTTGTTGTTGAAATATTGATGTTGATGTGTGCCAGTTATGGAATTTCTTGATTGAGAGATCACTTGACATGAAATAACCAGCATTTGGTTTTAATTAGTTGAGACTTAAGGGGGTTTTCAATTGACTATTTATCTATACTATATTCAAGGGGGCTGAATCAAATTAATTCTGATTCTTGTGATTAAAAGAATGTTAATGGTCTCACATATTGGGCTAGTCTTTATTTTTGCAAAAAAAAATGAATCCTGTGGTGGAACAAAAAAAATTCTTTTGAAAATGACTAATTTTGTTTCTTTGAATGAAATATTTATGCAATACATGCAGCTTTTACTGTTTTGACAAAATGTGAAAAGTCTTTATCCAAATTTCATACGGAGTATTTCTTTTCCTTTACGGTAAGACAAAAGTCATAAATGTAAATCACCAACACACATCTTCGCTTCCTTTTTCTTAGATTAAAGTTTTTGCAGAAATATTTATATATATATTCTCTGCAGAGAAAGCCTAAAAGTTGTTTCCTTATAAGTTCCTTTCTGCATTGCCAATTCGGCCTCTTTAACTCATTTGCATTTGTTGAGGAGGTCCACCCCAAGAGTGGGACCACAACAAGAAAACGCCAAAAAAAAAAAAAAAAAAAAACACGAAAAAAGGAAAGTGGGAGAGGAGGTAGTTTGAACCTTGAAGTGTGTCCAAAACCAAATTGGTTTGGATTTCGAGATGGCCATTAGTTTACTACTTAAAAGTCACAGAAGGTGGCCCTAAAGTTAGTGCCAGACTAGTTCAATTGTATTTTCGCCACTATTTAGTTGACTCAAGTTTGGTATAAAAAGTTAGTGTACTTTAGATTTTTTGTCTCTTGTTTTGCCTCTTGTTTTTCTTCTTTTTGTTTTTGATGATTTTATTTGTATTTTCACATAATTATTAACTACTTAAATGACCAAATTTTCTTTTTGATCTCAAAAAAGCTAGCTAACCGTTTATTTGTATTCTTTGTCAAATAAAACTTGTACATTTGGAATTCTTCATATTGCATCTCAATTGTCATTCACCTTTTTATAGTAACAACTTATATTTGAGGCAAAGCCATGAATATAATATAAAGATGATACACCACCATTCACAACATCAATATCCCATTTTTAAATCATATCGATAGATACATACATACATTGTACATATTTCTACTGAGACCCATACTTCAACAGCTCCCACCTGAAGGGCCGGAACGAATAAAGTACCTCAGGTGAGCTTTTGAAGAGCAAAGCAGTGCATACACAAACAGCAGCTATTGCAACCATTGAAAGCATTGCAGGCCTGTATATTCTCACTGTTGCTCTGCTCGACATTCCATAACCCAATTTCTGCTCGCATTGTCCGCAATGTCTCTCACTGTCTCTTCCCATTTTCTTCTCACTTTCCAAGGCTGCAAATTTTCCCCGCATTTTCTGCTTGATGCTGCTATCTAATACTCTACCAGGAATGTCAACAACAACATGTCCACTTCCTGATTTCTTGTTCAGTTTCCTCTGAACTAGATGGATGTGAGAGTAATGACCACGGAGACACGCATAGTCATGCGGTGTTAATCCAGTACTGTCTCGAGCAGTCTTCCATGCATTAATTCCCACCTGATAAAAAAGAAAAAGGAAAAAAATTATCAACACAAGGCTAAAACACTTAAGGGCACCTCTTCTTAGACATATGAAAAGATCAATAAGAGACATGCACATCAAGGAAAAAGAGCTTACGGATCCAGGATCTTCAGTTAAGGCATCCAATACATTCTCACAGCTATCTAGACTCGCTGCTATATGAAGAGGAGTCAATCCACCAGGTCCCACAGCATCAGGCCTGAACAAATATTGGCCCCTGTCAAGTAGCTTCTGTACGCTTCCTGTTTTGTCCAAAACTCCATTTGGATGGTAATTTAATAGAAATTCCACCATGGACCTGCAATTCCTCCTAACAGCTCGGTGAAGAAGGCCAATATCCAGCAGTGCCTGTAAATTGGAATTCTGTTCTCCCAAATCCACAGTACCATCAAACAGAATACTTAAAAGCTTTTTTACTACAGCACACCAGTCATGATCAATGGAGAACTCAGTAAGCCACCTGAAGCGTTCAAAAGGGAATAGATCCACGTTACCACTGGTTTCACCTAACCTAAACTTCAAGCGAGTTCTGTGGAGAAGCCAACCCATTTCGTGTATAAAGTCCAAAGCTTGATTCCTAACTTCTAGTTTATTAGTATCTCCTTTAGCAGCGTCAGTGACCTCAATTATGCTTTCTAGAGTACAAATTTCATAGCAGACATCCTTCTCGGCAACAATGAATGGAAAGAAGCTGCTGCTGAGACCATGGTCTTCAACCTAATAGGTAAGGGCAACAATCACAAAATTCGGCGCTTAGAGAGTGAGGCAACCGACTTAACTCCCAATCGAGCAAACAAAAAGATATAATTTGGTAGGAAACAAACAAATGGAAAATGATACCACCTCAATAAATCCCCTTCCAACAATATTTGGTATAATGCAAGAGAAGCTAAAGGACTGAATCTCATCATGCTCGATAAATGAATCTGCTCCTCTCGTCATATCAGCACAATTTTCCTGAACTAGATAATTCCCTTCTAGCGTGCATAGTAACCTGAGAGAAATGCAACTAGTCAATATTGAAGCACCCTCCTAGCTTTACGGAACAAATCATAAGAGATCATAGAATTCAAACAACCATCTCCGAAACCAAGAGACTGATGCATGTCAAAACAAGAATACCTTGAGGTAGAACGAGACAAATTGAATCCTTTGACTACAAACTTAACACCCTCTGACACAGTAACAGCAAGTGGCTTGATACTTGATATTCTGCAACTCCGATGGTTTTTCACAGGTAAGGGTGCGTCTAGAACAACCTGGCCTACAGCATTACGAAAATTGTCAGCCTCACCGTCCAAAGAGTAATTGTCCATTACCGAAGAAGTGAATTCTGGAAGAGGAGTTGAAAGAAAATTTAGATCGGAAAATTTGAATGTACCATTATACATAAATGTGACACGGTGTTGTACTCGAGTATATATCCATCCTGTTCTCCAAAACGAATCAGTAGATGAATTGAGAAGCCTCCTCAAACTGGAAGTTAGATTGCAGTAAAGCTGCAAACAACAATAATCATACAATTAGACACCATTTTCTTAAAACTGAAGATATGAAGAGTTTGGTTCAGTATCAAAATTAGTTCGTCAAGAAACTAAGCCTGTCCTGATCTCAGGATTGGGGAATCCAACCCCAAGCTCCTAATTATGAGCATCATCTGATTAAAAACTGAACTTCATACCACTTTTAGTAGCTTATACAATCTATCCAAATCAGATCATACACTTATAGCATAAACACACTCTAACTGAATAACTAACTAGCTTTCTATTTTATGTGCTGAACCAAACTTACCTCGTCCCAACTGGATTTATCCATACGTAAATATATCGTCAGTATAATGCAACCAGGTCGGATGTAACTTTCTATGTCAGTAGGACTATTGGATAGCCAATCAAGAATCTGAAATCAAGTTCGAAAAAATCAAACCTTCAAAGAGGAAATGCACTAAAAGAAAGGCAATAGGAAAATGTTTAATCTAAAAAGCAGGAAACATACCTGTTTTCGCAGGACAAGAGGGAAATCACTTGGATCTTTCCCGAAAAGTTTAAAGACAATACGATCTGTGCGACTCTGCATATCAATAGAAAATATTATCTTACTGGGTGAGGTGGCAGTTCATATTTGGCTATCCGGTACTGCAAAAAAGACTACTCTAACAAGCATTTAACTAAAAATGAAATGAGATGCTTATGTATTTTATCCAACAATCTACATAACAATGAACAATTGATATAGAATATGTGCAAGTGGCACCACAAGTAGGGCAGAAAAAAATAGAATCATAGATATGGTGCTGAAACCTGTTATGATCCTAAAAGCACACAGTTCAATCAAAATGAAAGAGCCCTTAGTTAGATATATTCAATTTATACCAAACACAACTTTGAATTTCAAATTTTCTCCCCAAAAAGGCGGCAATTTGCTTCATGAAAAATGAGTTCAGACCTGCGCCTCTCCACTGGATGTAGATGGTGACTGGCTCGATGTGGAACCTGAATTCCCACTATTTTGAGGTGGGCTAGACTGTTGCGAATCCTTATATAACCATAATGGGCCAACAGGAGACATGTTGCCAAGATTTTCCGGGGCAAAAGTATCCGGCAGATCCTCCATGCAGTCTTGAGAACCATCATACACATAATTTAAGTCAATGTTATTCAGTTTTGTCCTCCCTACTGTAGTATCTGAAGCGTTTTCTTTGATTGAGCTGCTTCCGTTTGTTGGAAGCAGTAAAGCAGATTGTGAAGTGGATGCATTGTGTGTAACTCCACCTAGAGCCTTATCTGTGAGCGTCCTCTTCTGTGTCAAATCAGATGCAGGTATGGTCACAACTGGTCCAGAAGGCGTAGTAAGGTCCTGCAGATAAAATGCAATCAGAAGATGAATAAAAACACAACGACAGATTTAGGAATTTGTGACTTAGGTTAGCACCTTCAGAGCAGTCCCCAAAGATGTCCCCACATTCTGCAAGTCCTGAGATACAGGTAATAATCCAGCAGGGTTTCTCTCATTAGTTGTACCAGCAAGATTTGCAAGGTTTTTCAGAAGATGAGACAGCAGATCCTGATCCTTTGATTGATCAGAGCTATTGGCTGCAATTGATAAATAGGAGAAGCTGAGAAGCAATTAAGTAACCCAAATCATGATAACACACAAATGCTCAAGCGAGAATACAAGGAAAGCAATAAAATATAAAAATTGGAGGAAGAACACAAGAAAGGTATATTCAACTAAAAATATTAAATAAATAATTTTCACCATTCTTCAACATTCAGCTTCTGCATAATCATTAGAAAGATAGATTGTTTCAGTTTACATTTGATTGGTATATATATTTCTCAACTTTACCATGACTACCTTAGAAGACATCAATCTGTGCACACTTCCATATGAAAATTTACACTTGAGGAAGATATATTTCTCATAAGCCTGGTTTTCATTATATTATATCTAGAATGCTAGACTATCCCAAATTCTTATATCCATGAGAATTTGAGAACACATAAGTGACAATGGGCACAAAGTTAACGTATTATTCTCTATCACTCCCTTCAGAAAGACCTCGGTCAGCGTAAACTCCTTAGAATTAGAAGTGTTGATTCTAATGTAACAAGAACTACTAGTTTTTTGTTCAATAAATTTCCCAGACTTCGATCAATAATTTTTTAAATTGAAAAACATGGAGCAATAGCTGAACTTTATAGACCTTCTAAGATCTCATTTTGGACCTTTTTACAATTTTGCATCTTGTGCACAGTTCTGTAGTCATGTCTGATCTCGTCATTCTTTTAGAATTTATCTCAACATGAACTAAATGATTATGATAGAACTCCCAAATTCAAAATCCCTTCAACCAACTTTGATTTGCAATAAACAGAACGCTGCATGAAAGTTACTAAACGGACTATACCAGCACTTAAAAGTATAGCTCCCAACATGCACATGTATAATGGATACAAAGCAAGTAAACTCAACTTTCTACCATTCAACTGTCACCTAACTCAGCGTTTCAAAAGAAAGGCTGAATTAATTGTGTGGTTCTGAAAACCTTGCTTTTGTTTGATATCATTCCAACTAAACAAGATTTTTGCCAAAGTGAAAATCTAAGGATCCTGACCTTTCCTTCAAATTAAAAATGTAAAGTTTGCAATGTACAATGGGAAAATGAGCTTATAAGGACAGCAGATGCGTATCAACTATCAGCTTTTGCTGCTTTGTGTAGCTGCTGACAACATTGTGCATTTTCAGTGATGTAATGCAAACAGCTAGCTAACCCAATAAAAGTAGCACTTAAAAAAATTATGTTGAGATTAAACTCACAATACATAGAGTTATCCCTCACAAAATGACGTCCTACAGCTTAGAGCAAAGTGCTTCAATACAAAAAATTTCAGTTAGATGCCTACTTACAATGTATATTGGCGAGTATCCTTAGCAGACTGATTAGTAAGTAATTACTACCCCGCTCGTCATTCTGGGTGGCTGCATTCACTACATTCTCAGGATGTGTTTTCCTCCGCCGTTTATTGTGGCCTGCTAGACGCCTGCGACAACTCCGCTTCCCTTCATCAAACTCTTGAAGAACATGAAACCTGCACACAAAATGTTGTACTGGTCAGTGGTCCTGCTATTGTTTACCAGTTTTACACTAGAGTTCCAACAAATATCCGAATTCATATTCAATCAAAAATGTACAAGGCAGCTGAATTCTCAGGTGCATGATCCAAATTAGTAAATGTGGAACTGAACGCAACAGAAGCATGTGAAAAGCATAGAAGAAAACAAGTGAATAGCAGCTGCAGATTCTACAGATGCTAGCTGCACCAATTGCAAGGGCATTGCAAAGATATGCTAGCAATATTTGGAAAATAAAAATAAAAAATCATAGACGGAAGTGTGACCTGCTGCACTGCTGACAAAACCTCTGCATAACATTTCCCACTAAAGCACTGGTAGCCTTAGAATGCACATCACACACTTTATGTCGTCGGTGATAATCTTTTGCATTGCTCAAATCCGCTTTGCAATCCTCTACTTGACAAACAGCACGACTAGATAGTGCACCAGCAACTTTGGTCTTCTTCCCACTCTTCCCTTCCAGTTCATCTAGCTCCCCTTCCGTGACAGGATACACTTGTCCGCCCAGCTTCAGATTAAGTGATCCAGCCTCTTCATTCACCTGTTCATTTCCAACCTCAAAAACCCTCCTCCGTTTCTCCAAATCCCTATTCTCTCGCTCATTTCCCAGCATCACTTCATCTGACCCCGACGAGAAACTATTGAAAGCCCCATTTTTCAGCGGAATATTTGATCCAACCGGAAAGAGCTGCCTACTCCTACAATCTGATGGCACAGAATTAAGAGGAGCAGCCATAAACAAATCACCATCCCATCTCCAGTCATTCAAATCCCATTCCATACTCTTTTTCCCCACGCCCTTCAAATCAGACACCACTGGACCATAGAAATGATGCAACTTTCCACCAAATTTAGTCTCCATTTATGAAAACTTGAAATACCCACAAACAGAAATTGAAAAAAGACACTAATAATTGAAGTCTTTTCAAACAATCAGGCCAAAATTAAGATGAAATAATCACCTCTCAATCAGCCTCACTACAACCCCAGAAATCGAAGAAAAGCACACCGACACATCCACGGACCCAAACAAGAGCAGCCCACATGCCAAAAACAACTCTAATTTATAATTAGAGTCATTGTTGAGCATAACATATATCAGCCAAACTATATCACCCAGAAGACTCTACCTTTGATCCGAAAAACAAAAAAAGATAGTACTTATCTTGTTGTCTATCTTTGTAGATAAGAATATTTTAAGCTAAGTGTCGTTAAGACGATAAGAAGAGACTGAACTTGCCGATAGAACCGGAGATGATATTTGATCTGAAGACGTGTTGGCTCTGACCGAAAGATCGCCGGCGATTTAGAGGACTATAGGCATAATATAGAGGAGAGAGAAAATCTGGACACGGTTTTGTACTAACTGAAAAAGTTTGAGGGGCCAAAATGGAAAAACATAAAATAAAGAAATGGGCCTTATTGTTACTGTTGCTTTGCTTGTACAATATTTTCATTATTCTGTAGGTGTTGAATAAAATTCGTAAACATAGAACAGTTTTATTTAGCAGAAGAAACAAAAAAAGAAAAGAAAAAACATAGTACAGATTTTGAAGTGGTGTATTAATTATGACGCCAACTTCAGGGAATCTAAAAGACCCACCAAAGTTCGCGTTTCACTCTCTCCTTGTCTGATGTCTAGACCCAAATGCATGTCTATCCAGCAATTTTACTGTAATAAATAGTGTGGAAGGTTACTGTAAGTAAAACTACTGCTATATACTTTTCACTCATGACCGTGATGGTGATGGTGATGGTGATGGTGATGAAGAAATGAACCTTTTTTATTATTATTATTATTATTATCATTATTTCTCTACAAATTGGATGTGCAACCGTTAATATTTTACTTATTTTTGCTAAATACAAAAAAAAAAAAAAAAAAAAAACTTTGAATTGAATGATATAGAAGCCAAAACCGAATCCAACACCCGAACAATTGAAGGCCACATTTGCAAACTTTGCAAGTACATCAATTATTGAATCAAACTCAAGTTCACAAGTAAAAATAAATAACATGAAATAAAAATGATATTGGAGATGGAGATGCATATTCAAGCTCAAATAAAAACTCATTTTACGTGCATTGTCCAAAGATTGGGCTATTATTCATGATAAACGCCATAGCTAAGCTTACTAAATAGTAATTGTACAAAATGACAACCAGTTTTAAATTGTCACTAAATTTTTCTTCTTCTTTCTTATAGTGATGTAACTCTAATCGTCCGTGTAAATCTTTGCAATATATATGTATTGCATTTGGTGTTAAAAAATAAAATAATAATATCATCTTTAAAAAAGTTTTTTTTTTTATATATATATATTTTGTTATTGTTGACCGGTGAGAATGAAGTAATGAATTGTACAATGAGTTGAAGAATAGTCCAATTTGTGAGGCTTTGAAAAAAAAGAAAAAAAAAAAAAGTATGAATTAATTGAGAAATTTTATATTTTATCTTATAATTATAAAATCTGAGCAAGTTGCGATGGGTTTTAATGAACTAGTACCAACATGTGTAGTGTTTGTTAGAAAGGGGAGGGTGGGGGGTGGAAATATATGGGTTATAGGACATGAAGATAGTGACTAATCAAATAAAAGAGGCCTCCCATATAATAGCGACATCTCATGGGCATGGATGCCTCCTTAAATTTTATGTTTTTCTCTTGTTTCATCTCCTTTTTAATTAATTTAATTACCTTAATTATCCCTACCAAGCAAATTAAACATAAAATAAATAAATATGTGGTTTAATTAAATTTCATTCTTTTTCTGCGCTCTGGGCCTAAATCCTATCTGTGAAACAAGAGCGATCATCTAGAAATTAAAATATGATGGGCGACATGCATAGTGAATTAATAGGGTATATTATTAGGACTATACCCTTATCAACTTAGAATACAAAGTCCAACCCAATATACATATACAGACATACATATATATATTATACCCCATATCCATAATTACTTATCTAATTACAAAATTAAAGCAAGAATTTATTTGTATTATTCATATATAGGTACGTGTAGTGGGTGTACCAATTGAAAAGCCTGAGATTAATTTCCTAGCCTAGCTACCACTCTTTCACGTACTTCTTGAAAACTCGTCTACTAGTTGAAAAATCATTAACGCTGTACTTGCTAACTTTTTCTTTTCTTTTACTTTTTTGTAAGTCACGATATCTAATCTTTTCTTGCCAAAAGGGCTCGGCATATTTACTAAATCGTACTCCTTACATAAAAAGCAATGACACAAAATTATTTAAAACTTGAGGTGATGATCAAACTTCAGGTCAAAAATGTCTAGAACATATAGGCATTCACACGTATATATAAGTATTACAAATAAATAAAAAAAAATATCAATGACAATATTAAAATTACTATTAATAATAAAAGGTACTCCTTCATTAGTGATAGTAATTTTTATTTTCCCTCAATATGATTTTTTAAAATTTAATAATAACAATATGATTAGACTGCTCGAGCAAGTGTTTGTTGTAATGCACGCAAGTACAAGGTAGCTTGAAGTAGATGAATATAATTAATGCTGCAATGTATTACTTTTATATTTTTTTTCTTCGTAATATCAGTAATATATATAGAGTAAGCAATGCAGTATAATGTGTAAATTGTAGGATAGGGATGCATGGAGATACATAATTGAAACAACTAGTGTAAGTAAATAGAAGGAAATGAAGAGGTCAGGAATGTACCACTTCCCCAATTTATTTAATCTTCCACTCCAAATATAAGTTGTGACATAAAATGGACAGATGTCATTTATGTGTGTGTGTGCGTGTGCGTGTGGGATACTGCAGGTTGGATGCACGCATCGACATAGCAAATTAAGATATATATATATATATATATATATATTTTTTTTTTTTTAGTCCAAAGGGTGTTCCATTCCATACTTGCATGCATTGTTGTGTGAGGCGAGTGGCAAACCATGTTTTGTGTATGGTCCTTGGTTATGGGCCTTCTGTTGACCATTGCCTTTGACCCTTACCATTCTTCAATTTCCAACTATATTTTCTACAATTTCCACTATATTTTAATAATCTCTCTCTCTCTCTCTCTCTCTATATATATATATATATATATGACCGGAATTGAGTAATACATATTATATTATTGATGATGGCTTGTAACCAATATTAGTTTTGGTTAACACAAAACCTAACCTTTTTCCCTAACAAAACAGGTTTGGTCTTCCTTATACAGCTAGGATACATATATATATATATATATACAGCTAGGATACATATATATATATATATTTCCAGATACGTATCCAACTAATTAAACCATTATTATATATGGCAGCTAATAAAAGAAATACTTGTCTAATTTTATGGATCATTGCTGATATTGGTTTTGTTTGGTTTTTTTAACACTTATACAAATAATCATTAACAATTACTCCATCTTTTTAATTGCTGACCACAGTTTTCATATGTGTATATATATAATGAGTCAAAAATCATTTTGTAATAAGGCGGCCGGCCCATCATCTGATATACATCATCCACATTTAATTGTCAGATATGAAGCAGCTCCACATAAATGGCATGTTTGTGTAGCCCATTACCAATTTTGAAGTGAGAGAGAGAGAGAGAGAGAGAGAGAGTCCACCGAATCGTACGAACGGATTGACAGTCCAACATTAATTAAGGAGGAGGCATCACATTATAATTAATATGACCAAAACTTAATTTAGGATTTTTATTTTTTATTTTTTATTTTTTATTTTAAAAAAATGGGAACAGAAAGATATATTATATGTATAGAATGGTGGTCTGTAGTTGGTACAATATTAGAAGAGTATGAATAGTATGTTGTGTGTTTCTGATTGAAGAAAGATTTTTTGTAATTTGAAGACAGGCAGGTAGCTATAGCCTATTGCTAGACCACAATAATTTTTAATTTCCAATTATTATAGTCCAGTCCACCTTTGCACATTTGCATCCACTGATCATCTTTGTTAACGGCTTTTTTAAATAAATATAATAATTTTAAATTATTATTACATAATTACCATAAAATTAAAAAAAAATAATTTTCTAAGCAAATTGCTAATGGCAATCTCAACAAAAAGCTGCTTTGATTCCAATCCGCAAACTTTGCACTAAGGTCGCACGATGCTGCAGGGCAACTTTACCTTTCTTTTATTAAATATTTATAAACTGTATTATATATTTTTTAAGATTCTTTTTATGTTAAACATTTAAAAATTTGTGTTAGTATATATTCATTTAATTTAAAATAATTTAAAATTTTGTGGTATTTAAAATAATTTGATTGTTTAAATTATCCTTCAAATTTGAAATAATAATTCATTTAATGATATTTAGCATTCTCGTTTTTAACTTTGACATAAATAAATTCTATAAGCATAATTAGAACCCACACTTTTATTTATAGGATTATGCATATCATTACTTTTCATTTGATTATACATATTTATTAGGACCATATTATAAGAAAAAAATTTCTCAGACTTATTTTTAATAAAAAAAGAAGAAGAGGAGCTAATGTACCAATCAATTACTTGGCAGAAATTTGTATACAAATACATAAAAACAAGGGAAATGGCAAATAACCCTGTGATGTTACTAAAAATTAGCACAAGGGAGTCATTTGCTACTTTATTGACCTATCCAAAAAAAAATAAAAATAAAATATTGTTTAAAAGGTTCACAATTAATTTGGCGCAATTTAGGAATCTGGATTATTAAAATAAAAATAAAAATAAAAATAAAAAAATACTACTTTATTGATAAAGGGCTATTTTTTGCTATTTTAAAATAAAAAAAAAAGGGGTATTTTGCATTTTTGCAAAGAAGGAAAGACTTGTCAATGCGCAGTCACTATTCGTACAGCTGCATATATATATATATATTTATACATATGTACTAGTCCATAGACTAAGACAGGCCAACTAGTCATAATTTTCTCCAATATCTGCCTTTTGTGAATACTTTTGCATGGTTTTTTACTTTTTAAGTATAATACTCAGTAGTCAGTACAAGTGCAATATTAAATAAATATTCAATCAAATCCACCCCCTTCGGCCTTTGCCCATTCCTCCAATGGCCTTTAAGTCTTCATTACATATCCTTGATCCTCCTATATATCAGTGAGAACAAAAGGAAAACTCTCTTGATGCTTTACTAAATAAAGCCTTAAGCAGTTCCACATTCTCGTACCAAAAACAAGAAAAGGCGAAACGTTTCTTTAAATTCCGGTCAGTCTTTTTGAAGTGGTGAGTTCTTTTGCTGATTGCTTATTCATCAATTTGCCTGTTTGATCATCTTCTTTGTTCTTGGTTTCTTGATTCTTTCTGTAATAGTTAATTGACCGTGAAAAGTTTTGGAGTTTTTAATGCATACGAATGAATATTTTCGTTTCCCAATATTATTTATTACTATCAGTTGAAAGTTTCTCCATTTTCTTCCGGGAAATCGTACTTTCCATGAGTTGGAATTTGGTGTGATTTTTGGAGGGTTGAACTGTGGAAATTCTTGGGGTTCCTTTAAGAGCGGCTGAAAAGTGGTGGATCAAATAGGTTCCAACTTTGACTGGTGCTTGGTGACAATATCATGTGATTTTACTGTGTCTTGCCATGCTGTAACTTGTCTGTATTTTTGTTTAATTCGCCACAAATGGAAAAATGGTTGCACCTATATTCCACTAGTTGTGTTTGATTTTGGGATATTTTTTTCAATTCTACCTAGTTTGATTAGTATAGTATCGATATTTTTTGTCCTTAGGGTGGCTAAGAAACTCTAAGAACTTGAAATTCAGATACTTTGGTTGACTTGCTGTCATTGTCTCAGAAATGTTAGGATGCAGTAAAATAATTTCTATTGTTAGTCCTTCCATTGTGTTGTCAAGTGGTAAAAGAAACCTTCTTACATTGGACTTATTGTTAGCAGTCAGGATGAACAGAATTGTAACTTATTATTTAGACTTTGGTTGTAAAAGTAATGCCTCTCAGCAAATTTTAGTCATTACTTTATCTATGGTTTTCTATTGACTGCAATAATTTCTGTCCAATGCGATAGCTTACATAGATGGATGGAACAATCATAATGCACAAGTTCAATTGACACAATGACAATGCTCCTTGAAGTTTTTTGCTCAGATACTGAAAATCAATGTAAAACTGATAACAATTAGTGTTAATTAAATGGTGGTTTATGGTACTTTTTATTTCTTGAGGATATCCGCTAATAAATTGCATGGTTCTACCTCATACTCACCTAGTATTGTTGTTGATATTTTTTGTGAGGCATCTCTGCCCTCGATTATCTTCTGATGGCCTTTTCAATACAGAGTTTTTAGGAGGGCAAATCATGAGCTGTTTTAGTTGTTGTGAGGAAGATGACATGCATAAGGCCGCCGATAATGGACCGTACATGACGACCCACTCAGCGGGTGAGGTTTCTTATTGGTTTTAGCTTTTAGCTATTGATAAAAAGCAGTTTTCAATTCATTCTGTTCTCAATTTAATGGGCGAAAAAATATTTTTTGGGATTGAACTGGATCTTTCCGTTCTTTTATATCTTTGTGAACAATTGAGTAAGATTTGAAATCTAAACTTAAGTTATAGAAAGCTTAAAAAATTATTGATTTGTCAGTCTATTACATTAGCATCTCATACTTCATTCAGTACAAACGCAAGATAATGAAGAGAAGGAAGAGAACACCTTATAGTCTGCTTATTAATATAGCTTGTAGTCAGTTTAGTTCAATCTTCTCTAGGTCATACCTTTATTTTTGAAAGGATCTTAATTGGTTAGTTTGTGATGTGGATTTAGACATTCCTTCACCATTTCTTCTCTTGGGGAAACCTCTTGCTCCCTTTCTTGCTGTACTTCTTGATTAAACATTACAGCATTCTTATTCTAACTTGATTGAACTAATCAGAGATATTCTATAGGCAGCCCTGAAGGCTATCGTGCCTCAGAAACAGCACAACGGGACAAACAGATTATTAACATGCAGCCAATAGCTGTCCCTGTCGTTCCAGTAGATGAGTTAAAAGACATTACAGACAATTTCGGTTCAAAATCTCTAATTGGAGAGGGATCTTATGGAAGGGTATACCATGGAGTCCTGAAAAGTGGACAGGCTGCAGCAATTAAAAAGCTAGACTCTAGCAAGCAGCCAGACCAAGAATTTTTAGCTCAGGTTTTGCTGTTAACATATTCATGTTATAGCTGCATAGAATATGACCTTCTATTAACACCATATTGTTTCAGGTTTCTATGGTTTCCAGACTGAAGCATGAAAATGTGGTTGAGCTACTTGGTTATTGTGTGGATGGTGGTCTCCGAGTTCTGGCTTATGAGTATGCTCCAAATGGATCTCTTCATGACATTCTTCATGGTAGTTGATCTTAATTATTTTAGTCAAGCCACTCTTATAGCCTCAAATAAAAAAATGCTTGAGAAAATTTACATTATTTAACACTAAATAATGGCTACTAATAATTTGCTGGTGTCTTGAAGTATTAAATGTATGTGTTGTCTTCTAGCCGTATGCCTTTGATTATTTGGATCTTTTGGTCAAAATGCACGTTGCTGCAACTAATTACATAAGCTTTAATTTCATTAAGTTGGCTATGCCCTTCAAGATTTTTGTCTTATATGTATCGCATAATATCAAAAGCATAGATCTCTCATGAAATGATATCCTTAGATTCTGGATTTCCTGTATATGATTATTTAATATTTTCAAAAATTATTTATTGATTGCGGAAATAGATATCCAGTATTATTTGGCTTCTTAGTTTTTGACAAGTGCCTGCAAATACAATTTTCATTGTCTTCACTCGTTGTAACTTCTTGTTGTTATAAGTCATTATCTTTACTATGCCATTTATACTTTGGATTCTTAATGTAGGAAGAAAAGGCGTCAAAGGCACACGGCCAGGTCTGGTTCTATCATGGGCCCAAAGAGTTAAAATTGCAGTTGGGGCTGCAAAAGGACTAGAATGCTTGCATGAGAAGTCACAACCTCATATTATTCATCGTGATATCAAGTCCAGAAATGTTTTACTGTTTGATGATTATATTGCTAAGATTGCAGAATTTGATTTGTCAAATCAAGCCCCAGATATGGCTGCTCGTCTTCATTCTACTCGTGTTCTTGGGACTTTTGGTTATCATGCCCCCGAGTATGTTATTTTCTGCGACTTCACTAGAGATGAACACAACTAATAGTTGAATGGACTGATTACTTTGCCAATAGCTCAATCCTAGAAAATATTGGGAAATGATCTACAGAAATCTTAGCCCTGAGACTTTGTATTTTTATACTGGGCCTGATTTGTTTTATTTCCGTTGGTAGATATGCAATGACTGGTCAGCTAAGTTCAAAGAGTGATGTTTACAGCTTTGGTGTGGTTCTCCTGGAACTCTTGACCGGCCGTAAACCAGTCGATCACACACTGCCAAGGGCACAGCAGAGCCTTGTGACATGGGTATGCCACTTTCGTAATGACTATTTCCTGAATGTGAACACTTTTCCTGCTAAAGTTTATGAAGGGCATTTATTGCTTAGTTTTTTCCATGTGTGTCACTGATAATTGATTGATGTGTAAATTGGAATCAGGCAACACCAAAGCTTAGCGAAGATAAGGTGAAGCAGTGTGTTGATGCTAGACTAAATGGAGAATACCCTCCAAAGGCAGTGGCCAAGGTAACTTATTTTTTTGCTAAATAGTTTGTACTTTAAACTGTATTCTTGTTGTTTTTGCTAAATAGTTACTACTTTAAACTGTGTTGCTGTTGTTCCAAATCTATGAATTGCTTTTAGTAGATAATAGTGTGGCTTGCTTCACGATTGTAATGATTTGCTTAAAACAGATGGCTGCAGTTGCTGCCTTGTGCGTGCAATATGAAGCTGATTTCCGCCCAAACATGAGCATTGTAGTAAAAGCTCTCCAACCTCTGTTGAATACTCGTCCCGGACCTCCTAGCGGAACACCACACGTGTGAATTTCTTCTCTCCTAAAACCTCATTGGTCTGCCAATTGATAATAGGAATCGAAATTATCTTAACAAGTTTGCTGAAGATCTTGTGCGTCCATATTGTCTCCACCGGTGACAACTAACAAGCGACCTAGAAGAGCTTGTTTTTTCAGTTCAAAGTTACCATCGTTGACCAAAGTATCCATGCAGTGGCAACTGGCAAGGCTATGGCTGGCTATAGTTGTTGATTGTATTGGGTGTTTTTAAAATCCCTACCAAATCTTGAGTTACTCCAATATTTTTCAAAGACTTGTTAGGAAAACAGTATGAAATGTAGAATAGTAGGCATTCTTTGGCGGACAATATCATTATAGTTGTTTCGGTTTGTGGAAAACTTGGTTGAAATTTCTGGTGAATATTAACGACTTCAATATCATGCTTAAAGACCTTCTAAACACGCCCAAATTCATTTGATTTGTTTGTCAAAGGAAGTTTCCACAATTTTAGAGAAAGTTGATAGCTTCTGCTTCTCCTGATTTAGTTGGTAAAATTTCTGAATTGCTTTCCCCCCTTGGAGATAGTACAGAACTTCCCTTTTTGGCTACGAAGGATGATGCTCTGTTTTCCAATAACCTAGGAAGTTGTTGTTGTTGTTGTTGTTGTTGTGGTACCACTCTGTTTTTCAATAACCTTGTTGTTGTTGTTGTTGTTGTTGTTGTTGGTACCGGCCTCTTCTTTCTCAACTCAACGATAACGAGAGAAATGCTAAAAAGGAATTATTTCTCACTTCAAATGATACAAATTTTATAAATTAATTCTTAATGCCTTGAAATTTTCTTTATTAAATTCCAAAATAGGACATAACTTGAAAATTCAAATGCTCACCCGAAGGTCCCCATAACTCTGGTGATAATATGACTCTTTCCAGCACCCAGCAACTTGGCAAGCCCAGAATCAGATATTTTAGCATTGAAATCATCATCAATCAGTATATTGCTTGACTTAATATCTCGATGAACAACTTTAGGCTCAATTGCCTCATGCAGATAGGCAAGACTGCAAGTGATAAGTCAAATATACTAGAAATATATTGTAAGAAATAGAGAATCTTGTCAATCCAAATTTGGCAACACAGGGATATGTTAGACTCACGCCTTAGCAGTGCCAAGCAGAATCTTCATACGTCCCTCCCAAGTGAGGTGCCCATGATGGGACTTGGCTCCATGGAGCCATTGCTCTAGATTGCCATTGCTAATGTACTTGTATACTAACAACCCGAATTAGTTTATTAAAACACACAGAAAGGTACAGAAATCTATATCTGGAAGCAAAGTTAGCTTTCAAGGTTCAAATGTCATTGCCACGAGATACAAAAAGCTGCCATTTTGAGGTAAGTGGAAGATAAATTTCAAAAGGTTCAAGTTTTGATTTGTTTTAAGGTAAATTGTGCATTCATTGAAAGATTAAACAGTTGTTACCCTGAACAAGACAATAGAATTACAAGTTACGCATGCTTTATCTATCTTAAATGATATCAGAACAGAACAGAACAGAATTATCTATCTTAGATGATTTCTTAACAGAACAAAATTAGACATATAACTTTGAATTCTCCATTAAAAACAAGAACACATGCTGCAAATTTGATCAAATGACATAGTACTACATCTATCTTAATTGAATATGCTTTTAGAAAGCTATTCCATTTTGCTAAAACTACCAATATGACCCTTGAAATTCACCATTTGACCTCGATTTGGGTTAAAGCAGGATTTGTGCTTGAATTATCACCATCTTTAAATAAAAAAGGAATTAGACAACTTGGATTACAGAGAATGTTACCTACGGGTGCCTTCAATACAATAACCCAAAAGTCGAACTAAGTTCTTATGCCGGACATGCCCAATAGCTTCTACTTCCACCCTAAATTCCTTTTCTGCTTGTCCTCTACATGTAAAACAAAAACATTACAAGGGTCATAAATTCATGTAGAAAGAACCTTTTTGTCGAAATTAATTTGTTGAAACTAATCCAGGTAATAACTTACAAGTTATTTAGGAGCCTTTTCACTGCAACAAATGTACCATTAATCACTTGACCCCGATAAACAACTCCATATCCACCCTCACCTATAACATTTTCCTTTGAAAACTTGTTGGTTGCCATTTCCAGATCCCTTAGGGTAAACCAATGACCCCAACCAAGGTGAGAGTGCTCAGAGAGACCTGCTAGAGGTGAAGTGACAGAGATAGAATGTGAAGCCGGCTGCTTTACTACCAAGGAACCCTTATTTTCCCCAGATTCAAGTGCAGCATCATCTTTCTCTAGATAACTAAATGAACCACATTGACTGCTACCATCAGCATTCCTTTCCTTCTCATTGTTGAAATGTATCAAAAGTTTTTCAGAATCTTTTTCGCCATGCTTATCTGGGACAGTTAGGAAATAGTCGACATGGTTAGCTGAATTCTGCTCTACCCTTGTTACTTTGATTTCTTTGGATACAATTGGAATCTGAGTAGGGGGTAGTGTATTCTTTGTCCTGGATTTATTCCGCACAATACAACACCACAGCAGAAAAAGAACAAGTACTGTAAATATGTCAAGAAAGATGGCCACTAAAACCCACACCTTCAGATGAAAGATATGAATTTTCTTTGACAAATCAAAATAAAAACGGGAACCCATGTCGCCAACGTCAAAATTCCTGCCAGATAGATACCAGAAATTAGGAAATCGGAATCCGTCTATATGCTTCAACCAATCTCTCACACAGTAGTACTAGCCCGAGCATACTTTCCTTAGCAAGCAATCACAACGCGTGGTGACTAACCTAAATATTGAGAAAGAATGGGTATAGGCTACAATTATTATAACGGAAACGGATGAAAAAGAACATAACTTTCCATCTCCCTATTGCAAGTAAGACAATGAGCAAACATATACAATTAGAGCAAAGATGAAGCAGAAAGAATATCAAGAAAACACAAATAAACTGGAATTGAGAGACAGAACATGGTGACATTTCTCTTTCAATCATATATATGATATTCAATGAAAAAACACCTTAAAATCAAAATGCACAAGGTACAGGAATGTGTGAAAGATTCAAACTTTACCTGTATTTGATGGGATATAAATATCAAAGATGTTTCCAGAAATATTATTGAGTGTTAGCTTATCAAAACAGTGCACGAATTCAAAATCCCAGATCTCTCTGATATAAATGGCCTAAGCCCAGTTGACAATGAAGCTCTCCACAGATTTCTAAATCAATCGTATTGCCAAAACTGAAAAGACATGGGCAGCTCTATGAGTTTTCGCTCTATGCTTTTCTTCCATATTGTCGAATTAGGTATCTTTATATATAAGAGTAATATAAACGAAGGCCCTTTTAACAGCAGAGCTATATTGAAGGAAATGCCAGAAGAAACCTTGTATTGAAGTTGAAGGGAGTTGCAGATAAACACATGGAATTCTGTGAAGCAGGCGGGAGATAATAAGAAGGCATGGACTTGTCAGTATTAGGTGAATGCCTTGCAAACACTGATAATAAAAGTGAAAAAGAAGCATGACAAATTGGCTATTCTTTTAATTTTTTCTAAAAAGAGATGTAATCTGCGGTTGTTTTTGTAATACAGTAAGCAATCTCAATAAACAAACTTTTTGATGTTGACTGTGACTGTTTATCTACATCCCAACTCAACTCAAGGGGGTATTATAATAATAACAATAGTGATTGTAGATCTTACTTTTATATTTTAAGTTGCTAACCATTTTTAAGAATCAAATTGCCAGTCAAATATCAAGTTTTGTTGAAACATGAGTAAAGGTGAGAAGCAATTATGTTTATTAATTAGAAGCAACCTGAGCAAATGATAACCATAATTCAAAGTAACAGATTGAAAGGTATTTCAAAACCAATGTGTTAGGCCCTTTGATTAGTCTACATATTGTTTAGTTTGAATTAACTCATGAAAACTGTTTCTTGGGTTTTGTGTTTATTAACCTAGTTGAAGATTGAAACATACTAGGTTGGGAAGTCAAAAGAAATATAATGGATACCATAGGAATTGTAAAAGAAATTTGCCCCATTGTGTTTGTTTTGGAAAAAGGTATGGTGTGGTGCTTCATAACTTAGTACTGGAAGGGCAAACATCAGCAAATGGTTATAGAATTGGTACCTCCCAACAAGTTAAGGAAACTGATACATTACAGCCCTTTAATTTATATATATATATATGTGTGTGTGGTTATATGTTTTGGGAGAAAGTTGAGATGTTGGAAAAGCCGTACAATATGCATGTGTTCCCTAAGCAAGCATGCAAATGGTGGCCAAGCTTTCAATTTTCAATTATGTAAATATTCATTGGAGAATTCATGCACCTAACAATATTTGGCTGTTTCTAATTGGAAGTAAAAATTAGGTCAAAAATTAAACTTGATCATCATACGATCATACCTTCTTCCTGCCTATGACTTAATTCGCTCCTCACATGTATTTAATCTTGTGCTATGTTTTAAGTTTTATGATTAATATTCCATATATTATTGTTGACACTTAAACTATATGTATCTTTTGTTGATGATAATAGTGCGATCCGACCCTTATATCATACTCTTATTTAAACATATTTGATTATTCCTAATTAATATGAGTCCAATTATATCATATCAAGAAATGAAAAAAAAAATGATGAAATATAATTAATTATTATTGAAGTCTCACCTTAGTACTTGAATAAACTTTTATTTCAACTCTAATTATTTGGTGGGTAATATTTTGATAGAAATTAATAGGGTCAAACTTAATTCATGTGATGGTGCTACCAATTTACCAGAAATTAGCAAAATATTACTACTTATATGTCTTATATATATAAGAAATCTTTGGTAGAGAGAGAGAGAGAGAGAGAGTGAGTAGTGACTACAATGGTAGGAGTACGTAGGAGTGAGTGACAACACTCTGTGATAATGACAGTATTTATTTGATGGAGCTGGGCGTGACAGAAAACTTTTGTTCGTTAATTTTACATTCAGGGAATTGCAAATTAAAACATGACAATGACAATGAGAACTGACTGACACTATTTATTCGACTTTTGACCAACTTGATTTAATTTTCTCACAATGTCATCATCAATTCCATTAATATTATTAATAGTCTGACTCTGATCAAAGTGACAAAACAATCAGAAATTCAGATATACCCCATTAACTTTGATGTATGGCATGGTTACAACTGTCTTATTACTTGACTCAAACTATCCAAATCCCATGCATTACAAATTTTCGTAACAAATATAAATAAATTTTATTTCTTAATTACTTGCGTGATGAAAGCTCTAATCCCAACTAATAATATGTCATGTTTCATCTCTACCCTTTGAACGCGCCTAAGACTTTTAATTATTGGGACAAAGTTGATTTCGGATGGTACCTATATTTGGATTTCGAAATTGTTCAATCCAAAACTATTATTGATCTATATATGTTTTGACATTTAAAATTTAAAATGAAAATGTTCGAGCTCCAAACTAATCATTATTTTTAAATACAATAACCTATTTTATAAGATCATCATATTTAAATTCTAAATGGATCAATCAAAGTATATAATTGGTTCATATAATCTTTTTAGTGGTATCACATATCTTCCACACATATAAATAATTCAAAAAACATACAATGAGGAATTCAAATCTATTTTTATGCGATTTATATTGAAATCCAGAGGCAGAGGCCACAACATTCATGTTCATATAATTGATCTCCCTTAGTAATTGGTTTGGACCCGGAGCGGGCCCTAGATACGTTTAGTTAACCAGTTTCCATGCTTGTGATATTCGAATAGTGTGTTCCACTTTTCTTAAACTCAAGCTGTTTAACTTGCCATTCAATCTTGGAGGTACATCTCAGAACCCACTTACCATTTTCTCCATATTTTCAATACTCAGTTGAAGTATCTTGTTTTAGTAGTCGTGTGTGTGGCCAAAGATTCTATCTTTGCTGGTTTCAATTTTATGAATTATGTGTCCTGCGATTTTCTATCTATTTTGAAATCTTGTTGCTAATGTTGTGGTTGAGTGTTACTGTGCGTAACTGCCAATGTTCAGAAACATGGAGACTACCTTTCTTTGCCCCCTTTGTGTGCTTTTTCTTGTTCATCTACGTTTTCTTTCTGGGGGCACTTTACATTGAAGATGATTAGTTTTTACTGCTTATCTTCCATTATTTACTGGATTTATTACACCTGATCCCGATGAAATTAAAGGGTAATTCTGTAGGAACTTGGTCTTAAAACTCCTCTTTCCAACAATCTTATGGCTGTGCTGTGCTATCTTGAATTCCCAGAACATTTTTCGGATTGCTTGGTTGGTGCTGGTCTATGACTATGACTACTGCATTTTTCTTTCTTTACTGGGATTGGGGATTGGGGGGAAGGGATTTGGGAGCATGTGAGATAATGTAGCATGCTTAATTTATCATCATTTACATGTGTTTGTAGGTCTCGGTGCAGTTTTGAGAGTAAAATCACAGAGCAGACGGAGCTAAACACACATGACAGTACACCATATAAGAATAAAACTATCCAGCATAACACTGTCTGGGGTAACCTCAATAAGTAACTGTAGTTTATGAATGATTCTGGATAGCATTTTGAACTTGTTGTACATGGTTTGTAATTCCCCCCACCCCCCCCTCCCCCCTTATTTACAGTTACTGATTTTTCATCCTTAAAGTCTGAATATTTGTATCTATTGCTTGCTCAGATACCTGATTAGTGCACGCATTTGCTGTGAAATCCTGTATTATGAATAATGAGCTTCTGTAACTTTCACATCATAATATTACATTTCTGAAGTTTGCTGGTGGTTCCTTTTTTTTTTTTTTTGTTGTTCTCAATTTACTCAAGGTGGGATCATACGACTTCCCTTGGTCAAGTTTATAGGTTGCATAATTTTCATGCTTGGGAATCTGTTTCAATTTTGTCGCATCATATGCAATTTGGTGATACTTCTTAAGTTTGGCAATGATTTCTGTCTGATCTTTATTCAGATTCACATTTCTGATTGAACACGCGAGGACTTCATCTATTTCTACTGCTAAGTGGGGAGCACACCAGAGACCTGTTGTATAGGGCCAAGTGTGGGAGAAACATCAGTGAAAATGATAAATAGATCATTAGCCTTAACATATCTTTATCTTCTAATCTACATCACGCTTTCATCTGGAGTTATTTTATACAACAAGGTAATACACTTTAATTCTCAGTTGTATATTAATATACAAAGTTTGTGTTGTGGGTTACCTTCGTCAGAGCGCCTATGTTTAACTTTTGCATCACAATGGCAAATCCTTCAGGTTGAGCGTTTGCGAATTTATAATGCTATTGTGCTGAATTAATTTCTTTTCATGCATAATGTAGTTATCAACTGTCCTATAACTTTGGCATCATAAAGTATTACCACATAATCCATTACTTTAATATATCATGTATCTATGACTTTGATGAATTAGTGTACTGAGTTTTTTTAGCTGTTATTAACTTGTTTACTTATAATGCATTGCTTTCATTTCAGATTTTATTGATGCTCTCTATTATTTGCAAGTAGTAAGTGCTGAAACTGATGTTTTGTTTACAGTGGGTTCTTTCTCCAACATACTTCAACTTCCCATTTCCTATTACACTAACAATGCTACATATGGGATTTTCTGGTGCAGCTGCGTTTTTCCTTGTTCGTATCTTCAAGGTACAGATCCCTGCACATGTTGACTATCCAGCCTCTCATAGAGTTCCTTCTATGATCCTTGCTACATGCTGGTGGGACGGCACATGTTCCACCTAAACTTTTGTAAAATATGGAACACTATGGGAATTTTTGATTTTGTTTTTGGTGTTTAGGGAGAATGTGTTTTGGTAGAATGTATTGGAGAATGTGTGTGTTTGATAAGGATGACAATGGGTCTGGGTTGACCCGGACTCACCCCACTTGGGACGGGTTTGAGAAGTTATAAACGGGTTTGGGGCGGGTTTTGGTTTTTTATTTTCAAATCCGCCTCGTTTGATTTATTAAATTATTTTTTATTTTAATATATATGTGTTTCTGTAATATTATACTTTAAAAAATACTTTTTTAAAAAAAAAAAAATAGTTGTGTTATTTTTTTAAAAAATATTTTTTAATAATTTTAAAATTATAAAGTAGGTTTAACCCGGACCCGGCGAGTCTGGGGCGGGGCGGGCTTGGGTTTTGGCGAACCCGCTCCGTTGCCATCCATAGTGTTTGGAGGAAAATGTATTTAAAAACATGATGTATGTTTGGTTTTACTATGAGAGAATATATTGAGAATGAAAAGGGGGTGGGAAAACAATACCAAACGTAGCCTATACTTTATCCTTCGTTTTCAAATGCTTGAAAATATGTAACCATGTGGTTGAAGACAAGCATGCGAGTCACATATTATCTCTTTACTCTAAACTCTTACTGTCGTGTGATTGTTTCATTTATTGAACTATTTTGTCTGTAGTGATACCAGTTAGGATTCCTGTTGTGAAAATGCATTTCTATTTCTAGAAAAAAAAAACTCATTTCTTGGTGTCAAAATAGGATATGTGGTAAGAAAAGAGGTTAGAAGGTATGGTTCTTGAAGTCAAGTCACTGATTCCAGTTGCTTGCAATATCAATTGTCCTGAAACACAACGGGTTGTCATGTATGTCACTTGAACTTGAGCCTATGAGCTACAGTCGGCTAGGGCTAGGCCAGAGCAAGGAAGGAAGTTTAATGTGATAAAGATTGTAATTTATGATGATTGTGCCCGTATTACACTGGACATGATTATGCTAGACAAGTCATGGTCAATCTTATTGTTTGGGTAGTGCGGGAAACATTCTTTCCAACTACACATTGGAAAATACTGGAAACTTTCTTTAGAATATCAATTTTCACATGAATGGTTAGATTTACAGTGATTTCATCTAAGTTGTCTTCACCAAATTTTCTGCAGGTTGTGTCTCCAGTTAAAATGACATTCAGCATGTAGGGGAGCAAATCCACTTTAAACTTATCAGGGTTTCGTTTTGTATTGCTCTTCCAGTCCTCCTATAATTGTTTCTTTTTAATTTTCTCCTACTAAATTTATTGAAATTGGCAATTGCAGATATGCAACCTGTGTGATCCCAATAAGTGCCTTCTTTGCATCAAGTCTTTGGTATGCGCTCAGCTGCAATAACATTAATTCTAGTTAAAAGAACCTAATATTGCTCATGCTAGCTAATATGTTACAACTGAAAAAATGTACATGTAAAATGAGGGAAGTTAACAATGCAAATGAGGAAATAATTATGATAGCCTAGTGGAGAAACTTTAGTGATGTTTAATTAATACCTATGTAATGGTAATGAGATTCCACCACCTAACATGAGGAATAAAGAAATGGCAGGAAAATATACAGTTCAAATATCAAGGCGCCAGTAAATGCTTTATAAATACCTAGTGAATTTTTCTGGATAAAATGGGGTAAACCATGATGGATATTTGTTCTTTCTCATTTTTGTTTCTATGGAATTTCGCTTGTTTGTTAGCTTGATTTATATCATGCATTATGCGAATTAGGACTCTTCTCCATGCTGTTTAGCTTGGTTTGAGATCAATCTAGTGAAACAATTAATCCTTTCACCCTGATCTTGGTCTTACTAGGTAGAGGTTCTATCAAGAATTAAGCTCTGTAACAACTTAGTCGAGCACCATTAGTTGGCCAATATTCATCGATACAGTGTATCTTGATTATTTTGCATATCTGACCTAATCCTACCATATCAAAGAGACTGAACCAAGGAAGTATTTATTTCTAGGCATTGTTGGTATTACTGTATCTTCAGGCTTGCTGCTCTAAATGTTCTAGTGACAGACTCGTGAACAAGGGAACTGATAATATTATCCCGTCTGTATTGTTCCAAAATTTTGAATTTTAAAACAAACCATAAAATGGTCCCATGGATTTATTGTTGAGAAATAGTAATCTCAATGGTCACGAGCCTTTACTTGATGTTTACTGATTCATGCTATTCTATTTAGAAATTTTCAAGAGCACCAAAGCAGAGAAAAAGGCATAAGAAAGAGAAATGAATTCAAAGGAAACACATTTCTCCAAATTCCTGGGGTCCAGATAGATCCATATCGAGTTTTCTGACAAAATATTTGTCTATATTTATTTATCTCTGGAGAATTGTGACAGTGTATTCAGGAATCTTTTTAATATACTATTCCTCAAAACAATAAACACTATTGACAATGTTTAATTTGCCACAGGTTTGGTATCACTGCTTACTTGCATATATATCTGTGGCTTTCATTCAGATGCTCAAAGCCCTTAGTATGTGAAACAACTTTTCGTCAATGGGTTAATGTTGTATTAATGTTTTTCGAGACTAATAATACATATTTCCTTGTGACTTTGACAGTGCCAGCTGCAACCTTTATTGTGGCTGTTTTGTGTGGTACTGATAAACTAAGATGGGATGTGTTCTTGAACATGGTGCTGGTCAGCGTTGGAGTTGTCATTTCTTCATATGGGGAAATTCATTTTAATGTGATTGGCATGGTTTACCAGGTTACTGGCATTTTTGTGGAAGCTTTGAGACTGGTCTTGACTCAAGTGCTTCTACAGAAGAAGGGCTTGAGTCTAAATCCCATCACAAGCTCATACTACATCGCTCCGTGCAGGTACAAAAGTGTAACTGTTTCCTGCGTCACTTTGTCTGGAATAGAATGCCTGTGATCCGTCGGTATTCTAAAACGATACCTTATGGGCATTTGAGATCAAACTTGAGAAATTAGGGGGATTCCTTTTTTCTTTTCTCGTCATTTTTTCCCATAAGAACCACCAAATTTTTGTTCAAATTCCTAATGTTGCATGTTTTTCCTTTGAATTGGTCATGACAATTTTTCAGAAACTTGATATTTGAGTAAAATGAATAAATGTTAATTGCATTATACCTTGTTAAATTGCATGCTTGCTTTTATTTTATGCCATTGCTAATCACTCAACATGTGCTACACTGGTGTGCAGATATGGGATAGCCAGATGTCTATATCATGTTATGGAGATCTTGATCGCTTTATTTGTCATGTAATAAATCTGGCCATGCATCAATATCAAATGTTGAAAGACCCGAATTCATTTGATGGATTGATATTAGGAATGATAGAACAGTTGCAAGATAGGAATTATAATAATGACAATCAGCGAACTATGTCCTCAGAGCTGGAGTTTTCAATAAAAAGCTTACTCGGTGATTCTCACTCTGAAGTGCTATTGGAATCTCTCAGTGTGTTTTTTTTTCGTCTTAGGAATAATTCTTATCCAACCATACTTATCATTTTTTCATTGAGATCTCTCAGTATTTTCATACTTGTAATCTTTTCATGTGCAGTTTCATATTTTTGTTTGTCCCCTGGTACTTTCTGGAGATGCGTGGGATGGAAGTCTCCCAAATTCAGTTTAATTTCTGGATCTTCTTTTCCAATGCCATTTGCGCACAATTTTCTTAGTGATCGGTAGAACAGGAGCAGTGACAGTTCGAGTAGCTGGTGTGCTCAAAGATTGGATATTAATAGCCCTTTCAACAGTGGTATTTCCAGAATCTACAATTACTGGTCTAAACATTACTGGCTATGCTATTGGTATAATGCATCTATCGCTTTCAACGCCATCAATATTGCAGTTTTATATTTTTGGTAGCCACTTAATTGAAGTGTTAAAATTTCCTGCAGCATTGTGTGGGGTTGTCTTGTACAACTAGAATCCTGAAAGTATTCCTGAAATTATTACAAAGGTAGGATTTGAGATTGCTTATAATATTTTTGGCGGGGATTTATTCTTCTACCATTTCATGGTAGAGACTCTTGGCATCAGACTTATTTCTAGGTTCTAATTCTTCATTCCACTAATTGCATGAGGTCCATCCGTTGCATATTTGTATTTGTAGAGTATCATCCGTGAGAAACTTGCAAACTCCTGGGATTTGATCCTACCAATTGTTCTACTTCCAATTTCAGTGTTAATGGAGTGGGACTTCTTAGATCATGCAGTTCTTAGTTTCTTGATAATGTCATGGTTCTTTACTTATTTTGCACTTGAATTTGGCTGGTGTGTCTTTTCATGAATTTGCTGGTGTTAGTTGTTGACGTTGCAGCTTCACTGTGTGAATACAGGATTGGAAGTTAGAAAAGAAGTCATCTGATTTGTACAGACCTGATAGCACCATCGATGATGATGATGGTGATGATGGAAGTGTTAGCAAGGGCAATAGTTCTAGCTTTGATTTTGTATTAGATGAAGAGGCACCACTCATTCCTTTGTCTAGGCTGTCTCATATTGGACGGACACAGCAAAGTAATCGCAATGCATGAACCTTTTGCAGACAGATACTCCATTTCAAAGCATTCTTTTTATTTTGTCGGTATAATTCTATTTTTATTTTTCCTTTTCTCTGAGAGTTGAGCAGATTGGGTTTATTCCATTATACATTATTCAAATTTCTGGCCTTTGCAACTTTGATACATAAAAATTTCGTCTCCTAGAGGCTATGATAGCTACCCTCAAATATTTGAATCTTAGTTTTCTTAACGCTCCAGATGAATGCAGAAGAGTCAGCTGACTTCGACTCATACTGCTTCAACTAACTTTTCCTCAAGTGCCAGACGAAGTATGCCTGTAAGAATTTGTAGATGTCCCGCCGCTATCATAAAATAAACAGTATTTGGTAAAAACAAGCAGCCTCTTAGAAGCAGGCAACATGCAAACCATGCAAGGGTGATTGCCCAGCTTATACCAATCCACTATAAAAACGAAAGTGCCCATAAAATGACAATGAAGAAAATAATGCATGCTAACAAGAGAGATCACATCAAATTTGAACAAAGGATGTCATTGCTACACGCACAGGCCGGCAAATCATAAGCAAGTATATTATTTTTGTTTTAGTCACAAGTATCCTATCTAACGGTTCACATGAAGAATAATGGCATTCAAACCAATCAAGAGAAGGGAAGAAAGAAGAGTAAATGTGAAGACAGACCACAAATATGCTTTACATGAAGAAAATACATATATGCACAGCTCAAGCACGAACCAGATGAAATAACACAATAGGTTGTCACAGATATCATTCCCGCATATGTTTACTGAAGCCTCATTATGAAAATTGGATGGCATAGTGACCCTTCTGATCTGAGACGACAAATTTACTCAAAGTATTGTGCAGGCTTTAAATACAACAATCTCCTTGTAGTAGGAGCAGGTGGAGCCAGTCCAGGAATATCCCTTATGCTTCTATTGTTTGGATTCACAATCTAATAAATACACAAATCCCAGACCATCAGTTACCACTATTGTCATCGAGTACATAATACTTCCAAAGTAAGAGACAGGAGGTACAAATAAAAGAACAAGGAATATATAAATAAATAAAAAACCCGGCCAGGTACAACCAGACTGACAATTATATCACAATGCAGTCTGCTAGATTTTCCTTTCCTCCAAATATGACCATACAACAAAACAAAAGTTACCAAGACATACATCCAGACTAATAAATATGACCTATTCAATCTCATAAAAGAGTTGTGAATGTGCAAAATATTAGGCATGCATATAGACACAAAAAACATATTTTTTCGGATTTCTTATTTCATGGCAAGTGACTAAATAAAGAAAAATTCCAACACCAAATCCCTCTGATACAGTTCACATAATGCAACTGGATTTACTCAAGTAGAGATCAACTTAAATACTGAAAGCAGCAAAAGTGAGATTGTGAAAGGAAATAGATAACAGATCTAGGAAATACCTTCACAATGATTATGGCAATAACCCCGCATACAATCAGAAAAAGAAAAAGCATGATGCATTTATCAGTAGCCACCTGGAAAACACATGAGCGTGAATTTTGTATCAAAAACAATTAAAACTATAATGAAGCAAAGACACAAGAAACAATTTAGGAAGTACCACACTATCTTTAACAAAAACTATTCCAATCTATGTCCCAAAAAAGTTTCAATTGCTTTTGAGGGGTGAAAAAGCAATTTTTGCACATATTATTACCATTATCTTGTCATGGGTAGCCAGACAGTATTAGTTTGTATAGAACATTCAAAGAATCCACCTAGCAATATTCCAACAGGCACGACCAGGAAAGAAACAGGTAGTATTTTGACTAATTTACCTGTCTACCAATCTCCTTTACAAGCTGCGATGCCTTTTTTATGGAGAACTGGATTGTGTCCAGTTCATTGACTACACGACCCATTTGTTCAGTCTGTGCATATTGAAAAATACATCAATGATTAGACAGCGAAACACACTTGAGGCCAATAAAATTAGCATGCCGAAAGGTGCACTCACTTGGCCTTTCAAAGTAGTAGCAGTTTGCGTTCCCACTTCAATAGTTTTGTGAACAACCTACGAATGACAGTTTAGAATATTATCAACACCTAACCTAGATTCAAAAAATGCACATAAATTTTATTTTACCTGTTTGGAGCGTTCAATGGCTTGGTCAGTTTCATCAATTGTCTTCATTCCAGCATCAATAAGCTCCTGGTTTGACATTTCTATATTAATAGATGAAAATGGAAAGAATTGTCAGCTATAAAGGTCAAAAGAAGATCCATCAAGAGAAGATTTGGAGCTTATTATGCAAACAGCATGAATGCAGATTATAGTCCAATAGCATGACATGCACATCACAGTAAGTAGCAATGATGGAGCTGTCATGGTTACATCTAGCTAAGTAGCAATAAAAGAAGTTAGAATTATAAGCAGACACAAATTAATCCTCCCTGAAGAATCAGAGCTTCTGTAGATATATTACAGACCTTTAGACTAAAATGGAAAGGAACTCCTATCTTAATTAGGCTAGACAGTGATAATATTAACTTTGAAGAGACAAGTACCCACCTCAAGTCCAACCGTGTCAGCATTATGTAGATAAAGGATTCAATGTATGTTTTGAAATGCCATAATAATCAGAAGAGTCAAAATTTGCACAAGGATACATTTCCATACATGTTTCAGTACAAGATTTAATCGGTTCTAACAACATAAAAGCAAGAAAAAGATGTACTAGAAGTTAGAGCAAAATGATGGCCGCATTCGTACAAGAATGAAAAGTAATATTACAACTTTTCAGGCCCCAATGTCAAAAATGATAAAAAGATTAAAAATCAATTTAAATTCTCAATGAAAATGCACACAGAGAGTTCATTAAAAGGGATAAGGACAGTGTCAATAAAGTTGTGCAGCTGGAGCAACAAGCTATTTAGCACATGGTTTCTGTAGTGTTCATTTTATGACTTTGCACTTATACAATATCAAAGATTATTATGGATTACAGGGACGAATTAATAAGACAGCTAACACAAAAGGCAAAATGGCAGAAAGGTGGCAACCAATCAGGAAAAAAGGGATTTGATTTAATTGCTCCACACATATAAATATTACAGCATAATAATGACTCGTCACTTTCCTTTCCCATGTATTCATCAAATGTTAGAAATGGAATCCAATTAAGAAAGGCTTGGTATGTAATACCTGATGCCATTTGAACATTCTCATCAGCTGTAGGCTCACTGGCTCCAGTTCCCATATCAAAAAGTTCAACTCTCTTATTCCCAAGAGTGCTCATGTACCTGCACCACCCAATGAGACAGAATAGCAAAGAAATAAAAACAAAGAAGAACGGGGAAACACAATATAAAAAATAACGGAAAGAGAACATTAGTCACATTGAAGATGGTATACAATTGTCAAAATTATATACACAAACGTTTGTTATCATGCATTATCAATATACTCCCCTCAATTTCAACTACTTGTCTTACTATGCACAGGTATCAGAAAAGCAGGATGAATGCAGTATCATCTGAAAACATCATTTTCCTCAATTACCTCCCCCCTCCCCCACCCCCAAGAAGAGGATATGGATGCAACTCATGCCGTAAAACAAGAGGTACAATAGAAAATCTAGGAACTCCAATGATTTTACTTTGGGAAAAGCAGAATTTTTCAAACAAACAAATACTAAATCAAAAGATTAAATGGGACAGAAAAAGTTGCAACCAAAATCTCAGATTAGTGCTGACATGTCTGGATTTGAGAATAATCCTATAGATCCCTAAAGATTGATATATTCTACAATAAATGCAGATTCTGAATATAACGTTAGACCTGAAAGTTGTCTGCCCATGTAAAAAAATGAACACTAGTTTATTAAGTCATTTAAGCAAGTTAAGAGATGATCAATACGAGCAAGAGTCATGGTGAAACCATTTCATGATGAATAACTATTATAATGATGAGTATCTTAAATCATTATCAAGGTCATGAAGAACATGCACCAGCATCCTGTCAGGTCATACAATGCACTAAAGATAATAATTGATGCAAAATCAGATTAATATAGGAGGCCATGGTTAATGACAATTTACAAGCTACAGATGTCAATTATCTTTCATGTAATAGTACTTTGTTATATGAGGGACCATGATCTCTTATCTAAAAGCAAGACATAATTCAGCGAGCACATAATCAAGCTGGAAAAGATGGGCTTGAAATGAATACTGGGGAAAGTATAACATTTGCATCAAAGTAGCACATAAACTTATATCCTGAAACTTCCTAAGAACCAAGCAACAAGAATACATCACATATACAAACTTCTCTTCTATTTCAGCACTATATAAAAATAAAGGCATTTGAATAGCAGGCTGTACATTGAGAACAACCGGATTCAAACAGCAATAGACTGGGTTCAAAAAACTTACGTTTTCCTCAAGGCTACATATGAATTCAACTCTTTGATCTGCACAAATGAAAAGAATTAAAGAAAAATACCACCATAGTATATAAAACATCTGCAGCATGTGCAGGCGTTCTTCTGGGCATCAAGGTGTTAAAAAAAATCATCTACCTCAGATGAATTCTAGCCATATCTAGAAACTAAAAGATCATATGAAATTGCCAATATGATATAAACAATGGTGAGTATTAAATTATCCATCCAGCAGTTTAGCACCCAGCTACTCAACGTATATGCCTACCAGTGTATGCATAACACTAGAGTCAATGGCTTTTAAGTATCAATATCTTAAAATAGGAAAATGCTGACATGAAAAAGAGCGAGGGAAATTGCAATTCCAAGAGTGAAATATCATTATCATCCTCATCTTAAAGACTACTCTTTTGGTTTCCCAAAATTCAAACATCGACTAAGTAATACGAGTATTTTGGTCCGCCACTATGATTTCGAGGAGAGAAAAATATGCATGATTCAAAAACACAAAATAATGTCATCACTGATAAATGAACATTAGTCAGTTTAAAAGCAATTTCAAGTTTTCAACACACTTACCATGGATTGCTTCTCATCATTAAGGTGCTTGTTAACCTCTGGAGTATTTCTACTTTCCTCGTCTTTAATTTCACGATCAAATTCTTTAATCAATCTGAAAATTCACCGTGCAACCAATAATGAGTGAAACAGGTTCCAAAGAAGCATATCTGAAAAATCAATCAGAAATAAATGCCACTAGTTTTGATAGTCCAAGGACGATATTACAAATTAACATCAATATCATCAAAAGGTACTGTTTAACATACTGCAAAAGCAACCTCTATATAGTTCTAGTTACAGAACTTTTTAATGGTTCATTCATACAATTTCTTCCCCAGGGATCTTTCATGCATGTCATAGTTATAACCCACTCCACATGACAACGGATATAGTTATAAAGAGAAACCGCGATACAGAAGGTGCACTTACCTTTTACACTCCCTCATCTTCCCTGTAAGCTCCTCCAGCTGTTTAGTTTGTCTATTCGAGTCTTTGATTTTATCCAGCTTTTGGAAGCCATTTCTGGTTAGGAATAAAAAAAGCAGCTGTGATTACCTAAAAAAAGATGCTACCGCAACAGTAAAATCTCCACACTGAAGAAAGTAGTGGAAGATAAAAGTCCACCAGACCTCATACATAGCAACAATTCAGCAATTACTTACAGCTTATAAACAAAATGGAAAGGTGGAAGCTTTAAAAAGTTTTACAGGGGACTAGTGTCCAAATCAAAACCAAACAAAAGCAGATTATCATTACGATATTAGAAGGAAATTCAGAACATATAAACATAGAAGCTGATATGTATAGATTGCCGAAGGAGAATAAGAGAAAGTAATGACAAGAAGAAGCTTCTTATCATGCAATGAGCAGATAAAGAATTATTAGTTTCACAAAGAAGAAGTCGCCCTTGTTCACTAAATATAAGACCTTGAGTCAATCACAATATGCAACAAAGAGACCCAAATAAAGCATTTTTGCCTTTGAAAACAGCAAATACCGACTCCCCAGGAAACTATTTAGCTAAGGCTTAATGCTGTCCAAAGTCTTGATAAGACCACTAAATACAGCCGTCTATAATTGTAGTCCCCATAGAATGAGAAATAAAGCATAAAGGCGCCATACTTTCAATGCCTTCAATTATATCAGATTATTAACTCATAAAAATAATGGAAAACATAAAAAGCCAAAAAAAAAAGAGAGGAGATTTTCCTATGATTAAAAAAAATAAAAAATGGAACAACCATTGTTTTAGACGTCATGCAATCTACAACGAATAAAAAAAATCAATGACATCTATCAAAACACAGATATACACCAAAAATTCAACTGAAACGTAAACATTTGCATAACGACATTATACATAAGAGTATGATATGAATACAGGAGGAGATAGAGAGAGAAATTACGCAAGGGCACGGATAGTGTCGCGAATTTCGCCATGGATCTGCTCCATTTGAGGGTTCATCTGTAACTCCAGGTTAGCCATCTTTACCCTTCCTTCCGTCTATCTCCTTTCTCCTTTATATTTGTAATAAAAGAAGAAAATCCTTACCGGAAAATAGCGGTAAGAATGTCCCCGAAAAATGAAACCTTTATTACAAATCTCAGGCCATCCTAATAAATAAGGAAGATAAAAGAAATAAGAAGTGGGGGGGGGGGGGGGGGGGGGGGGGGAGGGGGGTAGAAAATGGTGGAGTGATAAGAGGGTTGAATTTCCCCGGAGAAAAGATGAGGATTGATTTTTAAATTTGAAAAAAGAGAGAAAATATGGAAAGAGAGGGGGTATCGAAACACCGAAATTGAGAGATGGAGTAGGGTTCAGTTGGCCGTTGCAGAGAAAAAGAAAAGAAGGAAAGAGAAAGGGGGCGGGGTGGGATATATGTGAATTGATTTTGTCGGGTAATAACAACTGATGAATGAATAAATTAATTATTAATTAAACTACTAAATGGGATTTATAGGATTACAGCCTAGTCCGCCCGCCTGTCTGTCACCCTGTCCCACCTACGACCTGCTACTCCTACTACCATTGATTGATTGATTGATTCTCCAACAAAGTTTTATTTAGGATAGAAGAAAGCTGGTGAGGTAGATTTCATTTCATTTCTTATTAATTAAGCACAAGAATCTGTGATAAAACTAAAACTAGGTAGGCGTGCGTGTCTCATTTCTCTCATATTTTACAACACATAATTCTACATGCCAGTGGAATACAATAAATGCCATTTAATTTGTTTTTAATTGAAGAAAAAAAAAAATGATTCCCCTTTGTAATTAGTCTATTTTATTTCCTTTAGATGCGGATATATCTTTTGTTAATTATACAAATTAATTCTTATTGGATTGAGTTTATCAAAAAAAAAAAATTTTAAGCGGAATATTTTGCTACATGAAACGCCACTATGACTAATACTAGTGATACTGGTCGTATTTCTTTAGCCTACGGGTCGAGCTAAATATTGATGGATTGATGATATGAGGTTGGTTCATAGCATCCTTATCATCTTTGATACTTGACCAGCGTTGTTTACCCAGTTTTATTATAAAAATACAACTAAAAGCTTGGGTCTAGATGCCTAATTCGAGTCCATCTAGGAACTTTAGAAAAAATTTCTAACTCTACAAGAAAACAAAATTTAAAATATATAAAAAGATTTTAATCTTAAGTTTAAGGTATATTTTTAATTCTTCAGTATATTATTACGTTTTTTTTTTATCTCTTACAAAAAAGCAATTTCTATGTTAAGCATTTAAACATTTTTTTTTTTTGGCCAAAACCCCCTAACCATTCATTTTTTGGTGCATGAACTTACTTGGTGGACGATGATTTTTTTGGTATCAAGTTGTGGAAAGCAATTATTTTTTTTATCTTAAATTTATTATTATTATTATTATTATTATTTTGAAAGTCTTAAATTAAAATTTTATATATTGAAATTATCATTTTAATTAAAATAATAAAATATATTATTAATTCTCAATTATTATTTAATTCAAAATTAATAGTACAAAAATATATGTAAAATGTATTTCAACTTCTTCTGTAGCGAGGAAAAGGTGTTATACATCCTCCTCGTGAACAGCTCAAGTACATTCCCTAAGCTAAGCAAGGCGGCTTAATAATTACACGTAACTTAAGTTTGGACAAAAAAATTCACCAGTTGCTTGCCCTTGTTAAATTCCCCCTCAAATGCTCTTTCCTTCCTATGTTTCACTATCAACTCCAACAGTCCCCACTTGTCCTTCCTTTCTCTCTCTCTCAACAATGGGTTCTTTGTGTGCGTTTTTGTAGCTCTTCTATCTACATACACGTCAGTTTACCATTGTAAACGCCGCCCTTTCATGTCCTCCATGTTCTTCGAGGTTGATATATTGCAGACGATTGGGTGGTGGCGCTTCTTTTAATGGCGGCTAAGAAAGCATGGGAAGGTTTCTCAAAAGGGCTAATAGAGGAAGTGCACAGATGGGGTGCCATGAAACAGACTGGTGTTAGCCTCCGCTACATGATGGAATTCGGGTCCCGACCCACGCTCCGGAATCTCCTAATTTCTGCTCAATTTCTCCATAAGGAGCTCCCTATTCGGATCGCCCGTCGTGCTATTGAGCTTGAGTCCCTCCCCTATGGCTTGTCCCATAAACCCGCCGTTTTGAAGGTAACCTTTTGTTGCAAAGATTCCAACTCTTTTTTGAATCTTTATTTCTGGGCCTTCAAGATTCTAATATTTTTTTAACATTAATTTCTGGGTCTGCAAGATATCCCTTTTTCGTGTGGGTTTTGATTTATTTTTTTCTTGGGCTTGCTGTAATTAGGAATCTCGTCGTGGTGGATAATTGTCAGAAGTGAGGGATGATTATATTATACTGATGCTGGTGGGTGTGTTGGGGGAAGAGAGAGCGTGTGAGTAAGTTCTTTTGCTTTCTCAAAGATGCTTAATTGTGTTTTCTAGTTTGACTCTAGAGTGAAGTGTGGACAACCACTTAAAATGGATTTTGTTTTATTGACATTTTTTTGTTTACTCATGGAGAAGAAGATTCTCTGTGTATTGATAAATTACCTTTTGCAGACTATCAATACTTTTGGGCTTGGGATTTAGTACTGCTCTCTGTGTTTTATTCTTCGTGTCTGTACTTCTACGGAATTCTTCAGTGCAGTTGCTATGCAGTGCATAAGTACACATTTTTCGTCCACTGAGATTTAGAATTAGCAGTTCATGATACTGGTTTAAGCACAGTCTTCAATTAACCTTTGCTTTTTTTGGATTCTAAAGTTAGGTATTCCCTTTCCATCTATGGACGGTGGGTATGTGGTTTCAACAGTGTGTATCTTTATCACTGGAGGCTCTGTCCAAGTGTCCTCTAATTTTGATTCTGTGGTTGAATTTGTTTGTAGCGTAGAATGTTTATGATCTCTAATAGGGTTAGAAAACTGCCTCATTGATTGGTAGGCAGTGATTTCATGATGATGCCTTTTAAGAAGTTGCATAACATTGTATGAATATTAAACAATCCCTGTTTTTTCTATTTTAGGTAAAAGATTGGTATTTGGATTCGTTCCGTGACATTAGATCCTTTCCAGATATTAAGGATAACAGTGATGAGTTGGATTTTACCCAAATGATTAAGATGATTAAAGTCAGGCACAACAATGTGGTCCCTATGATGGCTTTGGGAGTGCAGCAGTTGAAGAAAGATCTGGATCCTAAAATCGATTACAAGGATCTGGATGAAATTCATCAATTTCTGGATCGATTTTATATGTCTAGAATTGGGATCCGCATGCTCATTGGTTAGCCCTTTTCTTCTGTTGGCTTGCTTGGTATCTTGTTTGATATTTGATTGGCATATCCAGTCGTACAATTGTGACAGTGATTTTTGGTATCGGCAGAAAAATGTTCTAAAATATTTTCTTGTTCCATTCAAAATTATGGCGAACTCAGGACAGCACGTGGCCTTGCATGATCCGAATCCGCCTCCTGATTGTGTTGGCTATATACATACAAAAATGTCCCCAGTTGAGGTTGCAAGAAGTGCTAGTGAGGACGCCCGTTCCATTTGCTTGCGAGAGTATGGCAGTGCACCAGATGTTAATATCTATGGAGACCCTAAGTTTACATTTCCGTAAGTTATTCGATTCTTTATTTCCAGTTTAATGTTCCTTTTTGGCTGCATAGCATAGCCTTTACACATTCGCATAAACTTTTCATCTGTTTTCATTTTTGTGGAGGCTATATCTGAACTTTTGGAAGTTCATCCTTCAGTTTATGCCCTTTATCTACTGTTTCCATATCTGTTTTTTTTTTATGGCAGTTATGTACCAACACACTTGCATTTGATGGTCTTTGAGTTGGTGAAGAACTCACTGCGTGCTGTTCAGGAACGATTTATGGACTCAGACAAGGTTGCACCTCCTATCCGTATAATAGTTGCTGATGGACTGGAGGATGTTACGATTAAGGCAGGTTCCGGCCTCAACCCCCTCCCTCTCTTAATTTTTCCCTTTGACTTGTGATTGAGAATATACTATTTCTCTATGCTTTTATTCTGTCTTGATTATCCAACTATGCTAATAGGTTGTGTATGTGATTTTATAGGTCTCTGATGAAGGAGGTGGAATACCAAGAAGCGGTCTTCCTAGAATATTTACATACCTCTACAGTACTGCAAAAAACCCCCTAGATGAGCAGTCGGACACTGACCTTGAAACAGCAATGACCATGGCAGGTTATGGTTATGGTCTTCCCATAAGCCGTTTGTATGCTAGGTATTTTGGAGGGGATCTGCAAATTATCTCCATGGAAGGATATGGTACGTTGTTATCTTAGTTGTCTAACCATGTTATGAATCCGATGATCTCTATTTCACAAAAGGCACTGATTCTTAAAGGATCCTTGTCCAGAAACAGCCACCACTTTATGCTATGCTGCAATAATACTATTTTTTGGTGGTTTTGTTGCCGGACATTTAAGTGGTAAGGTTTTTATATTATAGATCATTCTTTGATATATTTGTGAAGCTGCCAAAGGATTGGTTACTAACTAATAACAGTATCAGACTTTTTGAGAGTATTAATATACGAATACCATGATAATATGTTAGAAATGATTGGAAAGGATACAACGACAAAAACATCCATATCCCTATTTTATTGCACATCCTCTTGCAAGGGCAGATATCTTTTCACGTATACTCTTGTTCAGCTGAGAGCTAATTGAAATCATGTCCCAGTGTTGCATTAGTACTATGCACTGGTATTGATCCATACCTTGAGACTCTAGCCATATTAGATCTTATCTATAATAATACCTATATGTTGTTTGTCTTACAGGAACAGATGCCTACCTTCATTTGTCCCGGTTGGGAGATTCTCAAGAACCTCTCCCTTGAGTGCTGATGTGGCTTAAAACCATTATTGAGAACGACGAGCTTCTGTAAATTATTGCACTACAAAAGAATTTGAATCATGATTGTGGAACGTATTATTGATCGTCTTTTTATTAAAAAAAAAAAAAAAAAAAGGAATTGCTATTTTGGCTCGTTATGCAATGAAATGTATGTATATTGTCCAGTTGAAGAAAGAGTAGCCTATTTTAGAAAGGTCACTGGTGCATTGATCACATGTGTTGATGTTTGTATTTGTGTATATGGCCAAATTTGAGTTGACCAGATGGCACTCAGATTCAAATGCGTAATGAAGTGAAAGAATGGCGTTTTGGTCCATAATTTTTGTGGCAGTTGACAATGGATATGGAGTGGAGGTCTGAAGCAAAAAAGCAGTGTGATAAGGAATATAAGCGTGGCTACTTGGTTTTGAGTATGGGCCAAAAATGCTACTGTAAAAGTGATTCCTCTGCCAGCAGTTTTAAGGACCACATTACATTTGATTTGTTTCCAGTTCATCTCTCTCTCTTTACTTTTTACTCAAAAAGACCAAACATGAAACTACCTTCCCCTGGTGGAAGCTGTGAGGTTTGGTCCTCTCTCAGGTCCATCCTAGTTAGTTTCTCATCCGGTCACCTCTGTAGTTTCTCATCCAGCATTTTTATAACTACTTCCCCAGCTCTCCTCTCTCTTCTTTCCTCTATGGAACTATACTCCCCAACAACTAAGTTATTGCGGAAAAGCAACTCCAGTCCACCCAAGTATGGGATCCCAAACACACACAGCTTTTGAGGGGAACGCTGCTGCTCTCTTGCTCATCCACAACTCTACCGTGGAAAATAGAAAAGTACAACAAGATAGCCCGTAAAATGCGGGGTTGGGGCTGATACTAAATACCACCGTCAAGGATTATTTGATTGCATGCTCTCTGTTAATAACATAGGGATTATTGGATTCTTCCGCCCAACTCCCAACTCTCTCGCTCCCTCCCGCACAAAGGATAATCCCCCCCATGCATTATTTGTAATTAGGTATTAATAATTCTCTTATGTTAGTAAAACTCGTATTGTAATTAATTGACAAATACATTTGATATCCGTATCTATTCTAAACTTACTAAAATAATACTTGTTGAAATAAAATATGTATTATACTTGATGAATAATACTCTAATTTAACCATTAATTTATAAATTATATTTAAAACTTAAAATATTATATTAAAATTATTTATAAGTATTATTTAGATATCATACAATTAGATAATACAAGTCTAATAATTTTATATAAAAAAATTAATTATCATTATATAGCTCTCTCTACATTGGTCATAATTATTATAAATTAAATAATACAACGATACATAGAAACTAACTTTTGCATAATTTAAAAATAAATATAAGCACAGTAAATATAAAAATTAATAAACCATATTTTTGTTTCACATCCATATTTTACTTAATTTACATTCATATTTACATATTAAATTTTAAATTTTTTTCTTCCTATATTTAACCAAGTATGAATAATTGTGACAAAAATCTAGCTGATTATTGCATCCATCAACTTATTATCTAGCAACCGATTTGGAAAAATCCTAACTTGATAATATCAAGTTGGAGTTGTGCCAAAATAGTCTCCTAGCATCCATGGAAAGAAGAGCAGGAATTGAAAGCTCAAACTACTTGATCTGGTCACCTTGAAACAACTGAATCACTCTTCTTCTCAGTTTCCTTAATCAATTTACAAAATTGGGCAACAGAATAGCTCCGTCTCGACAACAACTAACAGTGCACTACTACAGAAGAAAATGAACCTAGTAAATTTTACAGCCAATTAAATGGAATAATGATTGGATGCAGGTCTACATAGGTGGTGAGTCTAGTGACTATTCAGTCAGATCATCATCAATAAAGTTGAGATCTTGATCATCGCCTGAAGCTGCATCATTTTGAGCAGGATCATCAACATCCAAAGGCTCCACCACATCTGCCAGCACCATCTCCAGTGATCCCTTTCTGGAGTCTGCAATTCCATCATCAAACTCCTGCAAATCATTCTCGTATGCATCCCCATGTTCCATTTCAGTATAAAGGATTTCCTGCAAAATTTTATTGGAATTAGAATATTGAGTAGTCCACGGTAGTGGAAAGATGTATTAATGTTCAAAAGGAAACTTAGGTTCGCAGCCAGCCCCCAACATGAAGAAGGAAAATTATGATGAAAATAATTCTATGCAGCAATATCAACTTATCTTAAACTTCATGAAACCATGTCACCGGGTTGTTTCTTTTCTCACTTGAAAAGGGAGCAAAATGTAACTCAACAATTGTTCAATTTTCCCTTGTTTCCCATGCCAAGCATAGCCACAACAAAAATTAAATCCAAATTTTCAGAAGCACTCAAAAATTGCACCATGTAATGCGCCCCCGCCCCCCCCGATAGCCAACAAAAAAAATAAAAAATAAAAAAAATAAATTTAAGAAAACAAAGGAAATAGGAATGAGAGCAAAATAACCACTATCAGAAGCTAATGCAATGAGTGCAAGTAACAATTAGTAAGACTGGCTGAGGAGACGAAAAATCACAAAGAACTGCCATTCAATAGCCTCTACTATAAAAGCTGGTTAATCCAAAGACATGAAACAAATCGTGAATTATGAGAACCAATTTTTTTTCTCTAATTAGGTGACCGCATCAGATCTTTGACCACAGTTACAACTAACCATTATCTCATCCAGAACAAAAGGCTACTATTGTTTATGGAGTGATTATAATCTGCAACCTTAGGTAAGATTTTATCAGCTATAAGCAAACCTAAGTCACACAAACACCATATTTATGTAGTTACAAAACTAAATACCTTAGGAACCTCTGCTGGGATTGCAATCTAGCAAACTTGGACAAAACTTTATTTAATTTGCAAACCAAACACACTCCATCCAAGAAATGACAATTCTAATCCTTAAACTATAACAGTTTTAGGACTTTCATGGATGTAAAGATGACAAATTGGCATCAAACAGAAAAAGGCCTAATGCACGTACTTTTGCTTTAAAAGTGCATTGTGAGCCACTCATTCATACCCACAGATACAAGTGAATATTCAAATAAAAAGATCGTCATTTGCTCGTATAAGAATGTTTGAATTTGCCAATCACTTGGTGGAAAGCATTTTACCTCTCAAACCAGTGATGATATAATACTTTAACAACCCTTCTTGCTTTAGGTTGGTGTATTGCAGATTTCTCAAATAGATATAGAATTTTGCAATCTAGGAGTATAAAGTATTCCTTGCTTCCTTGCGTAAAAGCAAAACCAAAAGAAAAGACAAGTTCTTGTTTCTTACTACAGTTTGTTATTTGAAAACTAGAAAAAGCATAATTCTTGTGACATAAATATAAACACCATATGCAGTCCCACTTTACATTATACTAAATATTTAAATATGCTTCTCCAATGCTCTACCCCACTCACACACTCGCAACTTGACAAGACACTAGCGACTGAGAATAAAACCATCAAATAAGTCCTTAGAGAGACTACATGCTCAAGTGGTACCTCGTCTTCTTGCAAGGCTTGTTTCTCTGTCTCTACAATCCAGTCATACAATAAATCTTCTTGCAGAACACTGTCAAGGGACACTGAGTAGCTAGACCTTTTCCTCATCTGGCGTTCTCTAAGCCTCAAATTGTAGTGAACATATATATTTTCATTCAATCTTTTCTGTGCCAACCGGTTGTGCCTTTGTCCACACATCTGATCATGTATACTCCAGTTATGCTCACACCCAAAAGACGAGCAACTTTGACTGAGTATACGCACAGCTATTCGTTGCAGCTCCAAGCAATTTATCCCGTGTTGTTGCCACCAGGCAGCTAGAGAAAAGGAGATTGTCGTCAGTGTAAATTACACATTACAGGTGTCATTTGATTCATGTATTTTTTATGGTATAACCTGGATCAAGCTCTGATCTGGTACTAATTGCCAAGTCAGTTCCAAAATCAGCTTTTGCAGAGCCAAAGTCAGAAATCTGAAAGGGAACAAGCAAATGTTTGAGAAATACATATGCACACACAAGTCAAAAGTTTAGAAAATACTCCCATCAAATATGAAAATGTAAAGAGATACACTAGAAAATCCTTACCTGCATAGATGCTGAAATTCTTCTAGCACTGTCTGATTCCAATCTCACGATGCAGGCATTCAGACCGCGTACAACATCCGGATGCTACAAGATGCACACTATTACTGTTATGCTAGCAAAAACTAGAAAGTTCAAACAAAATTAACTTTTGATTGCTTTAAATGAAATTGTTTCGGAAGAATAAATCATTCTCCTACCAGAATAAAGTCTGGACGATACCGGTATGAAGGATTCAGGAAGTGAGCAGCCAGATAGAGGGGGTGGTGAAACAGTGAACTCCAGTGATTGTCAATCACACTCCAAAAGGGTTCATATTTACGTGCATCATCATTATGATTGATTTTAATCGCAAGCTTTGCCCTGTACATGTCATTGTAGATGAATGGCATTGAGAGGCTCTCATCACTATTGATCTTTTGAAGCACTTCCACTATAGGGTCTACTGATCTTCTAACAAACTGTACCTTCCTCCAAAATGAGGAATCCAACACGATATTTTTCACCTCTTTACCCTCGTCCAATTTTGAAAATCTAGATGAAATCCATTCGTTTGACCGAAACATTCTTCTAAGAACAACCCTGTGGTCAAGCAAACTTTGCAATGTAGTGAAACTTGAAGCAGACCGAGTGACAGACGGCCTCAAAAGTTCCTCACCTCCAGTAAATTCTTTTTTCATTAGATTCAATAACCAGATCCTATTGTAAATGAATTTTGTAATTTTTTGCCCTTTCTCCATACAGTCTCGCACCCGGTTTAGTTTCATAAATTCTTCTAGCATTTGATCAATACAATAGGCAGCACAAGGTGTCCAAAATAAATTTCTTCTCCTCTCTTCAAGCATCTTCCCAGCAGCCCGATAACTGGGTGTATTCTGAGTGATTACCTACACTCAAATTATTGACCAGCAGGGGGAAAGGATTGGGGTTTTTTTTTTTTTTGGGGGGGGGGGGGGGGGGATGTGGAGCTGAGTCAGTTGGTAAACAAGCAAGGCTAAACATACAAATAAAGTAGCACTATGGTATGCATAGAAGCAAAAGGTTACCTGCACAACATTTTCCTCCCCCATCTCCTCCACCACTTTGTCAAGCAATTTATATAAATAGGTTGCATCATCAACTAAGCCTGTGGCATCAACTGAACAAACAAAATATACTCCACGAGGGCAAGAAACCAAAATATTGATCAATGTCCTGCCCTGAACATCTCTCCAACTATCTGCCAAAATGGAACACCCTGTAACTGCCCAGGAAGACTTGTACTCCTCAAGGTAGTTTTTGATGGTCAAAATCTCATCTTGTAGACACCGCCCAGATAGCAAATGGCATGAAGGTCCTACCAAATCTGGGCCGTACTGACCAACCAACTCTAGCATTTTATGGAAATACGGGGAGTTGGCTGCATGAGAAGGCACTCCTGCATGATAGAAAAATTTGCATATGGCAGAAATGACTTCTCTTCTGGACCTCTTGGAGGAACCTGTTTTCACTTGTTTGCCAGATACTGGCATCTGAATTTTGGGTGTCTTCAGAACATTAGCATCAAACCTTGGCCTTTTTGACAATGGTTCGGACCCATTACAAGTAGACAGCCCTTTGAAAGTTCTCCTCAAATCTCTGTCAAATCTTCGATCACCAAGTACAAGTTTATCATTACCCATAGGATATGCAGCTTCCTCTTCTTGCTCTTCCTCTTCATTTTCTGAGTTCAGGTAAAAAGTAGATATCTCCTTAGAGTCAGGTCGTCTGTGCCTCCTACCTGTACGATGCCATTTCATGTTCTCTTTTATTTTGAGATATACTTCCTCCGGTGCATTCTTACAAGGAGCAACTTCACCAGGTATTCTAGCTAGATGTTGCTTAAACCGGTTGATACCGCCACTCACGATCTTCTCACAGTAATTGCATTTTACCTTCTTCTTCCTGTCATCCTGAGGAACACCATGTTCCCAACCAGGATCAACATATCCTAATGAACGAAGTGGAGTCATATTTATCACTAAATCCTTGTCACTTGACAATTGCTTACCCTTTTTTCTATATCCAAGATGCTCTTCCTCCTCCACATCATCAGTAGGGTTGAAATTCAAATAGGATTGTTCATCATACTCACTTTGCCTTGATTTCTTACCAACTCGGCACCCCTCTAGATTTTCCCTCATTTTCAGACGCACTTCTTCTGGAGCCTTATCACAGTAAGTTACTTCACCAGAAAGCCGGGCAAGATGTTGCTTCAATCTGTAAATTCCACCGCTAACTACTTTGCCACAGTAATTGCATCTGACCTTCTTCTTTCTCTCATCTTGAGCAACACCATGCTCCCACCCTGGGTCTACATATCCAGAAGAGCGAAGCGATGCCATCTTCAGACCATTCCTCGATGGTGTCCTGCAGCCCTTCTCACAGCAATGTGAATAGGCTATTGGAAAAAAACCACAAGGCTTAAAAGTTTTGCAGTAGTACCATTTCGTAATAACACGTGGTTAACGTCAAAATGCAATGATCAATCTGAATATCTTTAAGAAGCCGAATAGCAGTCAGTGGTTGCAGCCATAAAATCTGAGTCCAGATTACAGGAACTCTTTGTGCACTGCCCATCTGATATTCAGTGCATCTTAGGAATATATAAACGGATAGATTTTTGGAAGTTTGTAAATTCAAAAAGCCAATCTTTTGTCACCAGAACTAGCAATACACATTTAAATAGTGATAAACTGAAAAACAAACACCATCATATCAAGCTACAAGGGAATTTAAGAAGTAGACAAGAAAGCTTCCTTAAAAGCACAAAAAGCTTTTCAGCAAACAGAGATAATATCAGTAGTTCACTTGAAGTTAAAAACTTTACATTTCACAAACTACTTGGAGACACACAAGAATTAATATTACGATCAAAGAGATACATATAAAGAGTTGGATGGTACAGTTGTGGTAGGTAGTGAAATAGCTAAAAACTATATATATATATATATATATATAAAAGAAAAAAAAAGATTACTTGGGATTCTGCCAAAGCAGCAAAGGGGATAATCAAAATTCAAAAAACAGAGAGAGAAGATGAAACATTGAAATCCAAGTGGGTATTAATTGGAAATCTGCATACCTGAATGAGATGGTAAGGTGTTGGAATCGGCGGAATTTGACGAAGAAATATTGATTTTGGAGAAATTTCAAAATTAGTGAGAAAATGGAAAAACGTATGGATCGGAAGAAAGAAACGAGTCGAGTGGAGAGGTTGGGAATCGTGAGTCTCTGAGTGGACGCGGACGCGGTGTTGGCTTCTCTACTTCTACCTCGACCTTTAGGGTTTAGGAATCGTGACTCTGTGAGTGGACGCGGCGCTCCTTTCAATTTACCTTACGTTAATAATACAAACATACAAATGCTCCTCCTGTGAGTGGGATTTCTTGTGTTTTTATTTATTTTTTTCTCCTTCTAGACTTGCACTACTAGTTGAAACTTGAAAATGGAGAGAGAAAAATACAATTAGGCTTTGAATTTGATTTTCCTAATTTTATGGATGGGAGGATTGTTGTTACTTCTAAGAGGAGTTGCTTTAAAAATGTGATCCATACACCTGACTAGTACTATTTAATTGAAACAGTTAACTTTGAAGAGTAATAGAAAAATAAAAATAAAAATATGAGCTTTATTAATTTGTAGTTAGAATTTAATAATTCTCATGAATTAATGAGCTTTTATTTATTTAATTAAGTGGAAGGTTAATTTAGGTACATATGAAGTAGTAGTGGAACAAAAATAAAACTGGAAGGAAATAAACAAAAAACTGACTTGATAATTATTATTATTTTTATTTTGAAGAAAAAAAAAAAAAAAAAGCATGAGATGGAATGAAGTGAGTTTCAATCTGGTATAAAAAATTAAGATTATGAGATAAGAAATGGAGTGGGTGAGTATTTGTTGAGTAAAATTGAATAAATGAATAATTTGGGGTGTCTGTTGTCGTTGCTTGGAATGGGGGGTACGTACCACCACTAGGAATTATTGATATGATTATCAATAATTCAAGACGACAACAAAACCTGGTAATTAATCAGTAGCATCAATCCCAGACCTAGTGAGAATATTAGAAAAAATCTTCAATTTATTTCATATTCATTCATACATGATGTAAAATTATATTTAATTTATTTTAACCCAACACATATTTAATTTTAGTTTCAGTTTCATTAAATTCGTAGACGCAAGAGGCTCAAATTATATTTAAAACTCATGTCATAATATTTAATTATATATAAATACTCATTCTATTCATTTATAATGTATGTATTTATATCTTGCTTTCTATTGATTATTATTCTCTCTAACTTAACTTTCCATCGGTAATTATTCTCTTTTTACAATTTTTATTGGCTTAAGTAGGAAGGATTTTCATGAAACAATCCAAGGGTAATGGTAATCGTATGTTGGTGCAGGAAGTAGCAATCAAGAGACAAATGAGGAGCAGCGGAGTTGTCGCACGAAGGACTTTCTCGTGAAACAATCCAAGTGTAATCATAATACGTATGTTGGTACTGAAAGTAAGTAGCAATCAACAGACAAATAAAGAACTGAGAGCTATCACACCTACGTAGCCCCGCATCATATATATATATATATATATATATATTCATAAGCATTCCCATTAATAACATGCCATGCAAATTGCAAGAACCAAATATAGTAAATAGAAATATGCATATAAAAAAGATAGGAGAGCATTGCGGTGAAATGTTGATATACTTACTATAATAATATGGAGTAGTTAGTAATAATAGCACTGCAGGGGGGGTTTAATTTCAATTAATTCTTTTAACTGATGATTTAACTCCCATCATTCATTCATTCATCTTTCTTACACACTTACCTCTTCATTCTCAACCTCTCTTCCTCATAAACTAATTTAACCACCTCAACTCAACACATCCACTATTATCCCACAAATATTATCAGCCACCCCCCCCCCCCACCCCCAAACTAATCTAACTATCCTAGGAATATCCATCCATTCCTATAAGACCTCTTTCCTTCCTCACTCAATAAAAAAAAAACCTTTTCATTTTCACTCCCAACAAAAAATACCTTCATATATATATATATATACAACAACATGAAGGGGGGCAAGTTTCTTCTCTTAGGAGTCTCCGTCATCCTCGTTGTTGGGGTACTCATCGGCCTTATCACCGGTGTAAATCATTACAAATCCAAAGAAGCTGATGACGACGACAATGCACTGTCCACCACCTCCAAGGCCGTCGCTTCAGTTTGCTCCCAAACCGACTACAAGAAAACATGCGTTCACTCCCTAACCTCCGTCGCCAACAACCAGAGTGCCACCCCAAAGGACTTCCTGGAGGCCGCCATCAATGTGGCCATCCAAGAGGTGGAGGCTGCAATGAGCCGCCCAGCTGCCATTGGCAAAGCGGCCAATGACTCCCAGCAGAAAATGGCCGTCGAGGATTGCAAGGATCTGCTGCAATATGCCGTTGCTGAGCTCCAGGCCTCCTTCTCCACCGTGGGTGACAGCAGCTTGCACACCATCTCTGACAGAGAAGCAGAGCTCAAGAACTGGCTCAGTGCTGTCATTTCTTACCAGCAAACCTGCGTGGACGGCTTCACCACGCCTGAACTCAAGGATGCCATCTCCACCGGCCTTCTCAATGCCACTCAGCTCACGGACAATGCTCTCGCCATTGTCACTGCCATTTCTCAGATTCTCCAGGCATTCAACATTCCTCTTAACACGACCGCCTCATCTAGAAGGTTACTAGATGATGGAAACAACGATCATGGATTTCCTGCATGGTTACCCGCTGGAGACAGGAAATTGCTGGCGAGCCAAAGTGGAGGCCAACCGGAGCCTAATGCGGTGGTCGCACAGGATGGGAGTGGACAGTACAAAACCATAAGTGAAGCTCTAGCAGCATATCCCAAAAACCAGAAAGGGAGGTACGTTATATACGTTAAGGCTGGAGTGTACGAGGAATCTATAACTGTCACAAAGGACCAGGTTAATGTGTACATGTACGGAGATGGACCGAGAAAGAGCATTGTCACCGGTAAAAAGTGTTTTACAGATGGTGTCTCCACTTTCCAGACTGCCCCCTTCAGTAAGTAATTAACTGGTTATATATAATTTGTTTGAATTTGATCAGCAATATATATATATATATATTGCTATTTATATTAATATGCATGTGTTTGCATGCAGTTGCCATCGGGAATGGATTTATAGCCAAGTCGATGGGATTTCGAAACACAGCAGGGCCTGAGGGACACCAGGCTGTGGCCCTTCGTGTACAATCGGATATGTCTGCCTTCTACAACTGCAGAATGGATGGGTACCAAGACACATTATACGCCCAGACCCATCGCCAGTTTTACCGCAATTGTGTCATCTCTGGCACCGTTGATTTCATATTTGGCGATGCAGCAGTAATTATCCAAAACTGTTTGATCATAGTGAGGAAGCCAATGGACAACCAACAGAACACAGTGACGGCTCAGGGGCGGACTCAGAGTCGGGAGACCACTGGAATAGTAATCCAGAATTGCAGAATTGTTCCAGAGCAGAAACTGGAAAGTGTGAGGTTTGAAATTCCGACATATCTGGGACGACCATGGAAGATGTACTCCAAGACAATCATAATGGAATCAACATTGGCAGATTTCATTCAGCCACAAGGTTGGATGCCATGGAGTGGCAACTTTGCTCTGGATACTTGCTATTATAGGGAGTATGCAAACCGCGGACCAGGTGCCTCAACTGATAAGAGGGTCAAGTGGAAGGGCTACAGCATCATAACCAACAGGGATGAAGCTCTTCAGTTCACGGCAGGTCCATTTATACAAGCAAACCAATGGTTGACATCCACTGCTGTACCATTCTTCCTTGGACTCAAAAACTGATCCATCCATCGATCATCTGAAAATATATATATACTACTATTACACTAGCTATATGTAATTGGATTGTATATTATAGGGTTCACTTACGTACGTCAACATGGATGACAAAACATGCATGCACGGCGAACAGTTTCTTTCTCTTCTGTAGGTTAATTAGCTAGGTTAACAGAGTGGAAGTGAGAGGATCGATGCTGCCTGTCATCCCCACCTGATCCATCTGCAAACTTATGCACATTAATTTTGGGCAATTTTCATCTCTTTTTTTTTTTCTATTTCCCCATTTTCTGCATAAAGCTTTTCTTCAAGCGCAGAACAGACTCATTGTAGAAATAGAATTGAAAATTGTAAAACTCCATTATTCATTTGATCCTTTGCTCTTTAATTAGTACTGTGAATGTATAAATCGATAGCTGTTCATGAAAGCTAGTCTTTACCCTTAGCGAGTACTACATAGGATTGTACGTAATCTACAAAAAAAATAGAGATTGCTAACTTACTATGTGATAGTATGGTAAGTTAACATTGTATTATCCTACCTTTGTTTCTTTAAATATTTTTATACATTTTTGTGGTATTGTTATTCTTTGGATGTTGAATTGTTTTATTTTTACTTGTACGTGCAGTTGCATTATTACATTCGATAAAGAAATAGATTCAATAATTCAATTACATAGTTAACAAAAAAACGAAAAAGAAATTTGCACCTTAGTAGAATATAATACTTTTTAAGGTTCATTTGATTTATGTTCTTTTATTAAAATATATAATTAATTTTATCTCTAACTTTAATCTATGAGTGTTTGATCAAGTTGAAAAGGAATTACTAAGAAAAGGCAATTATTTAAAATTTGATTTATGAAAAGTGCTCATAAGTGGGTAAAAGCTATTTATATTCAAAACAATATTTATAAGGTGAAATATTTGGCAGACTTTCTAAATTTATGTTTCACATTTTTTTAAGTCACATGCATTATATTGCATTCACATGTAAATGTAACTGACACTATTTTTTTCATCAAACAATATATATATATATATATATATTGTTCTTCAAATGCAAACTTACATTTTGTGTTTTTTTGTTTATGCCACCTCCATTTTACTGTAGTATAAAGCAAATGAACTAAATGTAAAAAATAATGATGTACGTAAAATTAATTTTCCAACATTAAAACCAATTCGATTATGCAGATATTCACTTATTTTAGATTTTTCATGAGCAATACCATAATAATAATAATAATGTTTTTTTATTTTTACATTTGCGATCGTTTCTTTTAATGTTTTTTTATTAATTTTTTTAAGAATTAGCTTAACTTTTTTACCTTATTCGCGCTACATTAATATTTTTTTTCTGCGAATTTACTTGAAACTGTCGTTTTGATTCCTAATTTTTAAAACATAATTTCGTTTTTCATATAATAGGTATGATGTTAAAACTTTGAGCCTCCAACCTGTTGGCTTACTTAATTTGAAAAGGTAATTTTGTTCAACTTTCTTATATGCAGTTAATTTAAAACACTATAATCAATTTTACCATATATGCCTAATAAAAAAAAAATTATAAGAGAATGCTTGAAGTTTTTAAAGTCAACGTCAAAGTGTTTAGAAATACTAAACTACTTCAAAAAATTTATAATAGTATTTTTTATCTAACGAACTGTAATGAGATTGTTATTATTAATATTTTTTTTTTTTAAAAAAAGGGTTATAGTTTGTCAATAAAAAACTAATATGGATTTTCATGGAAGGTATATTTGTGTCTAGTGCTTGGTGTGCAACACTGATGGAGGCATGGTTTGGATGACCATGCTGTATTGATTACGCCTCATTCAGCCCCGTAATCATCATCATGGCAGTCTCCTTGAGTGAGAAAGCTTTTGACCTTGATCCGTCTGATGCCAATTTGATTTGATTTGATTTGAGATGAATAATTAGATGCTCGTCGGTTCTTAATCATGCTCTAGTGATTGAAGAAGAAAACTACTGGAAAGCATCGAAGGAGAACGTAGCACAAAATGTTTTTTATTTATGATGGTGGTTGGTCGTATGGAAGTAGTGTAATTGTTGATTTTTTCATCTTTATTATTATTATTATTATTATTTTTATTATTTTTTTTCTTTTTCTTTTTCTGTCTGGAACCAATTTACCAAGAAGTTGTATCTACATCCCACAATCTGGGGGAAATAGAGAATGCAATTCCCTTTCAAAGACCAAATATTCATGAAATTTGGTTTTTGAATTTTGTACAACACAAATATTATCCATCTTCAAAACACTCTCTGGCTGCATAGGAGGATAGATTACTTCCATCGACTCTTTTTCCGCTTTTCAAGAAAACAAGCAAGTCAAAGGTATTCCATACCTGCATGGACAGCTTCCGTTCACTTCCATGAACACTGCCAAGTCTGCACAATGGCTCCAAATTCACCTTTTCGCTTTTGCATTCAAACTATTAGTACTACCAATTTCGCCCTAAATTTACATTCCTTTAAACTCATCCATTCTCCACTACATTAGTTTCACTTCAAGGAAGGAATTCCTCCTGCAAGCCAACCATAAGACCAACTAGTCTGAACTAAAACCAAATAAAACTCACGTCGAAAACAACAAATCCTACGTAGCAAGCGAGCAATAATGCTGAGATGTTAAGAACTGGTCCTTTGTGGATGATAAACCACTGGTAAATTTTTATTTTTATTTTTTGTTTTCACAACCATGCATTTATTAAAGGAAATTTGACAATAAAAACAGAAAAAACAAGATAATCCAGGCCTGGATTCTTAATAATATAACAGAATTACATTTCCTTGGACCTCCAATTCTACTCTAGTATGGTTGCACCAAAGAGTTCATAACTGACCCTCCTGAGGGCTTGTTGAATTATAAACTGCATCATTGGCCACTCCAGTTCATCAAAAATCCACAACATTAAACCATTTAAACCAATTTCACCACTTTTCCTCAAGAAAACAGAAACAAAAAATCATTTCAGGCAATCTGATGCCATGATGGGGTCTTGTATCACCAATATCATCTACCTCAATCTACCATCATGAAGGGGTCCGTATCACCAATATCAGCTACCAAAGGTTCCAATTTTGTCGGGTCCTCATCTTCTGGTGCAAAATAAGTAGGAAATGGAAGCAAAGAAATATCTGGCTTCCTGTACACAGCATCTTTTATGAAAACAAAATTTCCTGTTGCGCCTGGAACCTGTGAAAGCATCAGCACATTCAAAAGGGCATTCAATTTACACAATGTCAAGAAAAGGAATTCTCCTCTAGGTCAATCAATTTTTGGTATAGAAATGTGATATGGACTCCACACAATTCTTACCTAATGACATCAGAAGGGTCATAGCATTTCTGCATAGTATAGCAATATCTTGTGATGTGCTTCATTGAAAATGTATGAATCGACCTAAAAGTCTAATCAACATCTTTATACAAGAAATTCTTATTTGTTTCTCTTCAAGTTGCTTCAACACTAGAACATTAACATCTTGAAAGATGGGAACTTATTCAAAATAGTAAAAAGTGGCAGAACCATAAAGGATCAAGTGAGAACTTTATCTGCTGCCTTTGATTCGGAGTCTAAAGATGCAAATCAAAGAAGGAAATAGGAAGCGTAAGAAAACCATACTTGGCCTTTTACCCACAATAGGTTCCTTGCAGGGTCAATTTTGTAAATCCAAACATTTTTAACTGTTCTTTGCTCAACACCCATGTGGCCAGGCATCTTCTTTCCTTTAAAAACCTGTTTGAGAAGCAGATGGAATAGCAAGTCACAATATGCATCCCCAGTGTAACTATATATGTCAATCATAAGATAGAACATCCTAAAAAATGCCAAAGAATAAATATTAACAGAACAAAATAAATTCTAAAACCAATTTGTTAGATCAGGTCGTCAACCTTGAAGGATGGACCTCAATAGTTCTATAAAAAGAGCTTCCACAGGTGTGTTTGGAAGAGGGTTTCCTTTAGTTCAATATATTTCAAGCTTGGCAAAACATCCTACTTGTTCATCGGTTTTCAAGACTTGAGCTAACTAATTTCCTCATACAATGGATGCTCAACTTTGATGACTGGTGTCATGTTATCAGATTCCCTAAATGTATTTAGTTAGAACTGCTTTATAACGGAATATCCAAATCAACCTTTTCATGGATGGACAAATTAGTAATTGTAGAAAGAAAAGGTTGGGTAAAATTGCTAATTGTAGAATCTTGTAATGATAGATTATTCGTAACAATACACATTCATTGCTGTACTTTGCACACCTCATACTATTGGCAATTAAAAAAGAAAAATGGCAGAATTGAGCACAGTATTAACCATTGTATGAGCATCAGGAAAAGAGCAGCTTGCTTCCTCTCAACACATGCCCCTTGCTTTGAGCAAACCTCGAAAGTTTCTCTTAGAGAACATTCCCTGAACTTTTCTTCCAATGCCCCATAAAAATAAGGGAACCTTGTTTCAAGATTCCTTATGAATAAAGGTTGACCTTCGAGATTTTCTTATACTTCAGGACTTTAAAAATTGAGTTTCAAGTTTTCTTCAACCAAAATACAGTGAAGCTAAACATTTGACAAATTTTTGTTTATTTACTTATTTACTTATTTTTTATTTTTTATTTTTTATGTTCTTTTTGTGGGGGGTGGGGGTGGGGGTGCAGATTTCTGAGTTCTTGTATCACAGCAACTTTTAGTATGAATCACAAGACATTGATCTCAGGCTCTCAACTACTAAAGGGTATCTTGACCAAGGTGCTCACATTTAAAAAACAATGTTGATGTGCGAAGCTAAATGACTATCCATTCCTGCAGACTTGGACACAGAATAGAGAGCTAACCAGCAATATCTTCAAACAAAACCAGGAGATTAAATTAGGTTAATTACACTTACCTTCCTTCCCTCTGAAATAGCCAATTACCACCTCTTCCCCTTCAGTTTTCATCATTACAAAAGAAAATGGCCGAGAGTAAGGCAGAAGAGAGAATTGGGTGCACAGCAAAGGGTAGAGATAGCGATGGTGAACGAGAGGGATAGAGAAGGATGGGAAAGCGAAGGGGAGTAAAGGTAAGAAGTTGAGGGAAAAGAATCGGAGGACCAGAGAGAGGACGGAGGAAGTAGATGGGAGGGAGGCGATGATAGGGGGAGGGGAAAGGGGAGAGAGGAGGGTTGGGCGGCTTGGGGGACAGGGAAGGACAAGGTGGCAAAGTGATGAAACCAGATAGAGGGAAAGAATATAAGGAGGAGAAAGAGAAAGGAGATGGAGCGAGAGAGGGAGACAGAATCGACATAGGGTTTTATTGGAATAGGTATCTTAAAATTGACTTCAAACAACAAAAATTGAGATTGGTCTATTTCAAGAGCTTAATACCAAGATCCAAACACTCCTTATAAAATTAGGGGCTAAGATGATATTTATATTTCAAATATTTTGAAGTTTTTAAGGCAATAAAAATTTAATTACGCATGTAATAAAAAGACACCCCTTCTACACTATCAAAACATTGTAAATGCACCCCTTCTCAAAACATTACCAAGAAACCTGATGGTAAATGGTCATTTGTGAAACTCATAATTTGACTATTTTTAAAATTCAAGGCAAAGTGGTCAATTCATGATTCCGTCTACTTTTTTTTTTTTTCCAACAGAATAAATTTAGTGGGAAAGTTTTTGTAATTATAAAAGAGCGAAGGTAGGAGATTTAGTCCTATTACATTCACTAGAAACCTTTTGTACTTCTCCAATTTCCTCCAACCTCAAGCTTTAGCAAGTATTGCACCATATTTTTCACTCAGTTATGCCATAGCTCTCTTATTATTTCCATCTGGCACTTTTACTAAGGCATACTTTTCGTCAATTTTTTATCTATAATGAGAAATACCAACTTTCCTATTAGAACATAGTCTGATTTGTTGCAGTTTGGTCAAATTTGTTATGATGCAATAAAGTTATCCCAACAAGTTGTAAGTGAAATTTGTCAAATTGATTAATACTTTATATAAAATTGAGATGCTACATGTAGGATCTAAGATTCAACTAATCAAAAAGGTAAAAGAGTTAAGGGGCAGGGATGTGCTGCTAAAAATTGGAAAAGCAACCAGATTCTTGGAATTAATAAAAACTAGTCTGAAATTTCAGCAAGGACAACACATACCTTTCCCGGAGCATCCCTTTGACCTGTAGAACCAATACTTCGGTGCGATAATGATGCACCATGAGATGCAGGCATACCTTTGAATCCCCACCTTTTCATCCCACCCTACAAACAGAAGAAATGTAGCACTGTGTTATCGTACAGTTCAAGAAAAAGTGCATTTTCACAAGATTAAAATGGACTTCTCTAGCTTAAATACTTTATTAATGAGAAAGACGAGAAAACAATGAAGTTCTACACAAAATTTTGCACAACTCGTAGACAGTTCAAAGTCTGGGAGGAACAGTTCTCTGTGTTATTATTGGTGCACGACTTATATTCTTGCCTCAAGTTACAGAATTTTCAGAATTTTAAATACATGCTTTCCTCATACTCAAAATAGTATGCCGTACTTGAAACCTCAAAACAAACCATCCTTTTCAGGCTTTTTTCTGAACAAATTCAAAAGTTTCCAACACAGCTCCTAGTTAATTTTCCCACAATAATCCCAAAAATCGGAGGGGGGAAGGGGTAGTGGCCCCAGATGACATTCTTTCATAACAAAATCCTGAGAGTATTCAGTCACATACACCATGAGCATATAAAATCTCAAAAAATTCAATTCACATATATAGCTATACAAAACAAAGGTGCGAGTGATTTGTTTGGAGCCCTTAAATTACCACAAAATATACAGCTTTCTGAAACAATACAGCAACTTCATTAGTTTATAAAGAAAAATTAAACACATTTCCAATGAGTAGCTTCTACTTTTGGAATATGCATTGTTGTTGAAGGTCCCCAATGATACTTATCATCAGTCAAAGTAAATGAAAAGCAGAGAACAAATAAAATGTTTAAAAAAGATAGCAGTTATCACCACAGGTGCAAGAAAGAATTCAGTGTCACCTGAAACCCCTTCCCTTTTGTAATTCCAGTGACATCCACAAACTGCCCTGGAACAAAATGGCGGACGCCAACAAAAGTTCCAACTGGAAGAAGAGCATCCTCAGTCACTGGAAACTCCCTCAGCTTCCTTTTCATTGGCACCCCTTGAGCTCTAAAATGGCCCACTTCAGGCTTCCTCAAATGTTTCTCTTTTTTTTGTCCACAGCCAATCTAGCTACCACCATGCCATTAAACCCATCAAAGAATTTTATAAAAGAAAAGCTTCAAGAAGACTACCAAATATATCTAAGCAGTACATGTCAAATCATAATGATCATAAACTGCATAATCCCATTAAATTGTCCACAACCACTTGGCTGAGGATCAAACCCCTCAGAGAGAAATTTCAAACATCTCAACTTGGTCTCCATATAAAGCAAGAAAATTCTGTAAGGAAGCACGAAATTGGGACCTTTGAATTGGAAAGGCAAATCACAGACATCAAGGTTTATTTTTTCGCAAATTACATATCCAATGCCTTAATCTGGTGGTACCAATCATGGAACAGACGACAACCAAAAGCAATTGCGCCTAAACATAAGTTGGTATTCGGATGGATTTTTGAATTTCCATATGATTTCTAACACTTCTAATTACATAGCCCGTTTTGTCTGCCAAGCATTGTGACAGCATTTCTAGGCCATAATGCTTTTACTACATTAGCCATCTGTCGTAAGATTTGATTTTTAAAGCACATAACAATTAGTATGCAAGTCTAACATTTTGACATCTTATCGAATCAAGTAAAAAGAAAAAACACAGAAAAAAAAAAGTGTGGCAACATATAAAGGTTGGTGTAAGTGATTTAGGAACCTGAAGCGAACAAAAGCCTTCTTTTTCAGGGGTTTTGACTTGAGAGACGATGTTATCATCCAACCAAAGTATTGTTATGGGAACCCTGGCGCCCCACTTATCCCACAACGCCGTCATTCCACACTTAACGGCGATTGCACCAGTCCGCTTCGAATCGTGGGTCATAACTCCGGGTTTCGCTTCGATAACTCGGAAGCTCATAGAATCATCTTTTTCTGCCTCCGAGCTGAACGTTCTCAACTGGGCGGTGCTGTATACAGCTGCGGGAGAAAGTGAGAGCGATCTGGGGCCGATGAAGAGAAGTTGCGTGAGACGAGAAACGAGGCCTCTCGACGCGGCCGCCATGCCGTTCGCCGATGGGGTTAAATAGCAGAAGTTGAGGAACTTGTGGGGGATTATTACTGTTGTTTTGGGTTTGGGGGTTTTTAATTAGCCGATGACAAGAGAGCTTGGAGCGCAGTGAGGCTACAATAGGGTTTTAGGGGTGAGGAAATGTTAGTGTACTTCACACTCTATATTCTTTTGCATGGAACCTACCCATATCATATGATGGTGATGCACCCTTTACTGTTTCCTCTTTTTTCTTTTTTGGTTGATAAAATTCATTAAAAGCTCTCTATATTTTGGTGAAAATACAGTGTTAAAAAAATAGTTTTAAAATTCTGTCTTTAAAATTTTGCACACATCTCTCACAATTGTTAAAAAAAAAAAGCCCAACGCATTTAATGTTACCTAAAAATATCCGTTATATCCTTCATCTTTATTTGAATAAATGTTAAAACAATATTTTAGCGAAATTGCTAAAAACTCTTTTATGTTCAAAAAATAGCAAAAAAAATTCCCCGTGTAATAAAAAATCTGCAAAAAATCCCCTATTTTGTCAAAGTTGACAGGGGCAGAGCATGTTGAAAATGAGAAGGTGATTTTCTGTAAACCCTTCATTTGAGTAAATATGACCCTTAAAAGGACTACTATATATATATATATATATATATATAGTATGATTATTGTATCCTTTTGATTTATTTTAACAAAAAAGTCTTTTGATCCATTTACAACCTAATTTCGGTAAAAATATTTAGCCCTTCCTCCATTTGTGAAAATCAAAAAGAATATAATTTGTTTATTTTTATATGTAATTAAAAGTAATATTTTTTACTTTAAATTATTTTAGTAAAAAATATTTTTAAGGATTTTTTTGTAATTTTTAATTTCTGTAGTAAGGATTTCTTTGTAATTTTCAAGATTTTAAGATCTTATTTTACTTCAGTGTTCATAAGAGTTTTGTAATCATTAGAAAAAATTGTCAAGAATAACTTGTATGGATTTTCATGATGATTAAGACAGTTGTATATGATGTAAATTTTTATTTGTTAGAGAAATAATTATAAAAGTTATTTTTAGAACAATTAAGTTTAGCTGACCAGAGGGGAGCAGTTGAAGAAGAACATACAAGAGATGATCAGTTGAGAAGATTAGGACTAGAGTAGAAGAGTTTGACTCAGCCCAGCCATGAGCAAGAAGAGCATAACAAATGAGTAAGAGAAAAGTGAGGAGTGTTGTAGTTTGTTATGAGCTACATTCATAAGTATCATCCTCTACTGATTCGAACGTCGCTAAAATCCTAAAAACATAAATAAAATACAAGTGAGGAAAGGATAGCACTGTAAAAGAACAAAGAAATATTATTTCGTATGAATACAAAAAAGAACATGTGTGCAAAAATACAAAAAACTTGAATGAAAAGGCTCCAACAGGTAAATAGCAACTGAAGGAGAAACACAAAGAGAAAAAATAATAATAATAATAATAATAATAATAATAATAATATGACTACATATGCGAGAAAAGGTTAAAAATGTTCTGTGAGCTCGTAGACAATTGTCTGCTTCAATAAGCTGACATTTGAGAAGTTTTAGGCTTAGTAGTAGATTAGTATATTCAGGAAAATTGATAATTGATAATTAAGTTGTAGCCTGAGTTTGTGTAATTGGATTGTAACTAGATTTATACTTTTGTGTAAAGTTTGTGGATATTTAATGAATTTAAAAAAAAAAAATATATATAAAATGATTACTCCACCTTCAAACTATTAATAATATCTTGTGTTATTTATTTTCCAACAACAGTCCATTACACAATTCTATTATGTGCTTAACACGTCTGTACATTATCAACAGATCATTTTTGCATGAATTATGTGCAAAGTTTTTAACTTCAATCATACCATTTGCGACCAATGCATTATTTGTTTGATCAAATATGTCCCCCAGCACATTTGTTTTCTCTGTTGCAGCTCATAAAAATGACAATAAAATCCTCAAACCTCAAGACATAACTAAATGGATGATTTTAACTACTTCCATTCTGTTATAAAATAATTACATAAATTGCTTTAGTAGCATCACTGTGTCTCCTTGGCATAACACAACTTTTCCTCCACAGAAGCAACTTCTTTCAAAATTCAGCAGCTAGGAGCTCCTCTTGGCTTTGTGGTACACCCAATTCGCTAGATAGTTTGTTACACAACTACATAAAATGCCCAAGTAGCAAAATAGTCAGAAATATATATGTAAACCTGAAAGCAAGGGTATTAGGAGGACTAGTCAAAAAGAATACCTGTCTGTACATTATGGGATCACCATATAATTTTCGCAACTCAACTACATACAAGGATGGACTTATCTCAAAAACCTGCAAGAGTAGAAAAGTTGGCATTATTTGAAGCACAAAACATATTTTATCATATTTTATACTTTTGCATATAAACAATTTTTTTTTTTTTATAAAATTCGACCTTTAATTATCATTAACTCTCACAGCATTATAAATAGTCCGCAAGAGAGACTACATCTAGTACAGGACTAATTATTTAGACACCCTAAGGCTTTTATTTTCAAGTATGAACCATCTAAACTTATCACATGCAAAACACGCGTGATTTCATGGTAAAATCGTCAAATCATGTTCATTGACGCATTTTGCCCCTTCAAGTTTGAGTATTTTCTCACTTTGTCTTCCCAACTTAAAAAATTACAATTTGACATAGATTATGAAATTATATCTTGAAACTCTTGCTATTGTTATTTGTAATTAGTATAATATCAAATTCAAATTAACACTTAATTTTAATAAAGAAAAGTTGTTGGTGTAATTATTATTTTTCATTTCAACTTCATTTAATCCTAAATTCTTTTATTTCAATGTACTTTGTAAAATCTTAAATCCAAATAAATGAAACCATTATAATATATTGTCAAATCATTTATCAATTGGAGCATTAATGAAATTCCATATATGAAATTAATCAATGGCATTAAAATCATAATAATTTTTGTGTCAAGTTTAGACTAATTTATTTTTTAAAATGCATTTCAGCATCTTTAACTTTATATAGTATATATTTGCAAGCCTCATCCTATAGCAGGATTCAAGTACTATAGTTAAACTTATTATTATTGTGGAAAAAAAAAATTTATCCAAGGAGATCAATAATCAAAATCGGCAACATATCAACATAAATCAATGGGCGTTCTTGGATTCATTTCTCAAAATATTTTATATTTTCACACAGAAAATGTGTATTTTTTTTTTATCATTTTTTCTAAAAAATATATTAGAATATTTCCATAAAACAACATCTATTTCAAAGCATATATTATTTTAAAAGCACATACCCAATTTTTAAAAAAATATTTTTTTATTTTCAATGACACTTCTTATTAACATTCAAATCAAGTAAATCAAACATATTTTCTCATAAATAAAATATCAAATCAACTTGTCAATAATCAAATATTACAACTCATTAATCTAAACATATTTTGCTTCTGCACAAAAATTGAATTTTCTAACTTTTTTTCAAAAAAATACCGAAATATGAATTCAAATATTATATATTTGGAAAATTCTGTAATAATTTAAATTTGATATAATACTAGTTACAAAGTAAAATGGTCATGATTTTGTATAATTTATTAAGTAGGAAGGGCAAAGTACGAAAATGCACAAAATTGAAAATGTAAAATGCAATTCATCAAACATGCATTGGTTGCGCATGTGAAGCAATCCCAGCGGAATATTATGCCGCCCGAATGCACTTCTATTCACAAGGTTTAAATGGTCAATTGTAAATTTTTTTATTTATGTGACAAGGTGTAAAAATCAAATAGTTCAGCAAAATATTTTTACCCCCTATTTGAAAGATAAGACAATTACAAGTGGATGCACAAAATCACCATCTCCTCTTAACATTCACTTACTTCTGCAGCTACTGAGAGTCTTCCTGGGCCTTTCTGACCTTTGCTCTCTTGTATGACTTTCAACTGGGAACACACAAACTATTAGGAAACTGTGATGGGTTTTCACAGAAAATATTAAGAAATTCCAATTACTTGTTATGATTCAACCGAGCTGCTGGGAAAAATTGATTTTATGCAACAATAATTTACTTAGTTGATAAAACTAACCTTTCTGTTTCTCTTCTGGAAATAAAATCCCGACTGTATAACTGTGTATTCTATCCTCTCCAGCAGTTTCTTTGGAGAATGATTGGATATAAATCTGATTTTCCTCTCGGAAGCATCCTGACAATTATGGGTTTTACATATTTGGCTTTAATAAGATAAACATATTGCCAACATGGGGATCTTAATGTGATATATATGATTAAAGCTGATAGCTATTTACTATTATTCTTACTTCATTTTCAAAGAATCCAGACAGATGTAGACAAGAGGACATTCCAATCAGCTGAAAGGCATTAATTAAAGTGGGTGAGTCTGGATCTTTTTCTGCATCTGAGGGCTAAAGAATAGAGAGAATGCAATTAAATTCAGTACAAAATGAAATAAGCTTCAGAAAGGATGCCAATAAAAAGAGATTAAGATCGTACCGTCTCCTGTACAGAGGATACTACATCATCTGTGCAAGCATCTCCTTCTTCTTCTTCTTCTTCTTCTTCTTCTGTAGGATCTAATGGAGTGTAGCCTTGTTTGAACCAGTCATTTTCTTTTATCTCCGCCATGGTTATCCTTGTATGAGGATTGGGATCTAGAATCCTCTTTATTAGGTTTTTTGCTCCTGGAGATAGCCATTTCGGTATCTGAACGTTCCCCTTGAAAATCTGATTTGCATTGGAAGATCAAAGATTGGAGGCTTCTAAAAACCATGAGGAAAGAAAATCAGAGTGCACTACCTTTTGGTAGAGTACTGCCTGATTTCGATCATCAAATGGAAGATATCCTGTGAGAATGACGTATAAGATGACACCACATGACCATGTATCTGAGGTTGCACCATCGTACCCTCTGTTGGAAAGAACTTCAGGGGCAACATAGTTTGGACTTCCACAAGTTGTATGCAATAGTCCATCATCCTAAATTTTGAAAGAGATAAGTAACTGAAATAAGAACAACTTAGAAGATGAGCTGGATTTATGGGCAGCATACCCTAAAATGCTGAGGTAATGCACTGAGGCCGAAATCTGTTATCTTAATATTTCTGTGAGCATCAATCAGCACATTTTCTAGCTGTGTTTCATACAACAACATATTAGGTAGGGAGTTTGACATGAATTGCTAGGACAATCACGAGACCTTATTCATTTTTCTGGTATTTGCTATTAAATGGTAATTACTTTGAGATCTCTGTGGAAAACGCCTCTCTTGTGACAGTAGCTAACACCATCGATTAACTGTTGGAAGAGCTTCCTGCCTTCAGCTTCTGGGAGTTTTCCTTTAGATGCCTGTAAACCATGAAAGTGCAGACAGTGGAATAGCATGTGTAACAGTAAAAAGATCCATGAAAATTAACAATTGTGTCCTGCAAAAGGTACTTACAATTCTCTCAAACAGTTCACCACCATTTACGTACTCAAGGACCATATATATCTTGGTCTTGCTCGCCAAGACCTGATGGTTCATGAATAAAGAAACAACATTATGAGACTAGAATTTAATCTATATAGTAACATTAACATCAAAGTAGGATTCTTCATTGCAAAGTTTGATTTATGAGTAGTTCTAGTTACAGCTATCGCTATTCATTCAGGTATGATGCTGGTTTCAAATAAACGGTTGAATGGTTTGTTGAGTCATTTTGGAATTTTTTAGTTTTTATCCAACCTGTGCGAGCTTGTAATCTTGAACAAATTTTAAAAAAACATGTGACACACCAATGATATCCGCTCTTGCAAAAATGTGGCAGTGGTTGGTAAGAATTTTCCAAAGGCCACATATTTCACCAGAGCTGGTGGATCTGAAACTGAGAACCGGAAAACCAAAACTTATCTTTTGATAGCTGAAATCATAAACCCACAAATCCAATGAGGATATTTTGTTGGCATATTCATTGTAGCCATTTGAATTGTCAAACTATCAGGCTATTACGCAATCGCAACAAGACAAAAATCAGGGTCCCCGTGCTATCCGAATATGTTGGGCAATTTCATGCTCTCATTATATGACATAGCGCCCCCGCCCTTGCTGGTCCACCATATGCATCATCTATTATATAACCCACTACAGCATCAAGGTGTAAGAATTCCTAAAAGACACAGGATGTTAATTATTACTACTAATAAACAGATTAAGTATTCACAAACAACAATTTGCAAGTAATGTATTTTTTATTTGCATAGTTGTCCTAAACAATTGAATGTCTGATTCAGTTTTAAGTTACCAAGTCAAAGATCAGAATGTTTGATTCAGCTTAATTTACCGAGTCTTATATAAGGAAAGACACAAGTTGCCACTTGCTATCGAGGTTAGTGTCTATACAACCATTAGCCTATATGAATTGGATTCAATTGAACAAGAATCATGATGGTAAGCAATGGGTAACCTGAGAAAGTTGTAGCAGAATAAAGCTGGAGTCTTAAAACAAAAAGAATTCTTTAGGAAGATGCAAAGAGTTGACGATTTAAGGATAAACTTTGAAGAGAGAGAGAGAGAGAATAACGTAGCAGCTTTCTTTAGTGAAATTCATAGACCCTGATTATGAGCGTATCACATACCTCACGTAATCTGACAACGTTTGGATGTTTGAGGAGTTTTAAGGTGCCAATCTCCCTCTTTATCTGCAATCCTCCAATCAAAAAAAAATTCGTGTCAGCTAGCTCCATTATCACTCCAACTCCTCAAATCAATTCTGAGCACCCAAATTAAGAAGCCAGAACTAACCAAGAAAAAAGATGTGTACACATGGAAAATATGACAAAGAGGCAGATAAACCAACCCAACAAAACTATTATTGGGTGGAACAAGGACAGCGCTTTAAGGAGAAACAGGAAGCTGCCTTCAATCATGAACAGGAAAAAACAAAAGAGAAAGAAAAGAACATGTGCTCGTTTCAGATCTTCACGCCAAATATAAGAAAGAGAATAGGAACAAAAAGAAACAGAAAGTTATGATCTTTGAAAATCCAGAGATTGAACGAAAATATGGAAACAGAGATAATAATGAATGAAAAGAAATAGATTTAACAACCTGGTCTGTGATTTTGAGGTGGAGAATTCTGTTCTTCTGGAGGATCTTGATGGCAAACGGTTGACCAGATTCAAGGTTTGTGGCATACTTGACTTTTCCAAAATTGACTTCTCCCAGAGTCCTTCCCAACTCGTACTTCCCCAATCGCATTCCCTTCTTCCCTCTTCCCTGCAAGATCTCTTCTTCTTCTACTACTTCTACTTCTTTCAATCCCCCTCCTCCTTTCGTTGCGTGTAACAATACCATAATCCTTCATAAATAGAAAAAACCTTAATTTCTTGGCAGATTTTACGTTAGCTAACTTATACCACTATATAGCATCTATTGTTCCTATGTTTTCTCAACGGATCATGGATAAATGTTATCACGGAAAGTTGTGAAATTAATTCTCTCTTTTAAATGCTTATGACCTATCTCGTCTATTTCCTCAGCTTTCCAAACTGTTGAAACAGCCAACTCTTATGAACCCGAATCCAAACGCAAACTCACGAGTCTCAGACCTATCATATAAAAATTCTTTTCATCTATTGCACGCAAGTGTATTACTCCCACTTTGTATATTTTCTTTTAGGGCTTGTTTGGTAATTTTCATGGGATAAAGCTTAATACTTTGGTAATTTGATTTAAAATGTATAAAGATCCCCAAATATTATATTTGGTTGGTTATTTCCTATTTTTTAAATAGTATATTGTTTGGTCAGACAAAAAAAAAAAAAAAAGTAGAATATTTGAAGAAAGTTCAAAATATTTTTAACTTTTTTTCACATCTCTGAATGCCATGATATTCACAAATATGGTCTTTAGAAATAATAATGGGATGAGTCCAAACAAATTTAAATTCAAAATCACCCAATTTGAGCGAGTTTTGACATTATAAACAGATTTGGATGGGATCTTTGATTCTTTCATTTTCAAATTCGATCCCTTTATTTATTTTTTTAAATAAAAATTATCGTGTATATGATATTTTTTAAGAAAAATATATTTAATATAAATTATAAAGCGTGTTAGGTATATCCATCAGATTTGGATCTGAGTCTTTAAAATTTTTAACGGGTCAGGTCTTTAGGTCAAGACAAACTCTATTTAAAACTCGGCCTATTGTTATCCATAATAATTTTCCTTCGTTTTCTCTCATCAAACCCACTTTACTATCAAATATATATATATATATATATATAACAATTTATATATTAATTTGTCAAAATTCAACCTTACAAAATATGTAATAATTTTGAAAGAACAAGAAATAGGAAAAACTCACCTTTAAATCGCCAAAAAAAAAAGAATAAAACCTAAAAGTTAAAAAGCAACACAAAATTTTATTAAAAAATCAAGATATTCCACTTTTGGCATGGAATCATCGCTATTTTAAATTATTTTGTGGAACTTAGTTTACTTTGGCTTTGAGAAAGATTAATGAAGTTTGGTTAGGTGAGAGTCTTGGTGGGGAGAAATGAAGGACGGAAACAACTAGAGCTTCAAAATCATATTTGTATGCAAGGGGCAATTTTGTTAAAGTAGAAGTTAGAGTAGGATGCACTTTTTGTTCAAGGGGTTTTTTAATAAAATATTATAATTTAATTAAATAATTCTATAAAGTTTAGATTTTTATGATAAAGTATTAGACAATCTAACACTTTTAATTTTAATTTTTTTATTTTTCATTCTAAGGCGTTACCTGGGGTAACTCCAAGCCAAATCATTATATTAGTAACGTTTTGGCAAATTTCAAATTCTCTTCTGTTTTTCTTTTTTCTTTTTTTTTTTTTGGTTTTTATTTTATTTTTTTAATTTAAGTAATGTAATTATATATATATAATTATTAATTAAAATATATGAATTGTATATATATATATATATAATTTATTCATATTATGTGTATTTGGTATTTTGTATAATTATATTATTACACACGTAAATATAAATATTTTAAATTTTAAATAAAATTTAATCGTTGATTAATTTTTTTTATTATATAAATAAATAGAATAATCAAATTAAACAGATTATATGTTTTATCAGTTTATATATATATAAATAACATCTTATCAGTTTATATATGTATAGATGATAATTATATACAGTTTTACTGTATATAATATGTTTAATTTGATTACTCTATTAATTTATATAATAAAAAAATTTAACCATTGGTTAAATTTTATTTAAAATTTAAAATATTTATTTAATATATAATAATATAATTACACAAAATGCTAAATACATATAATATGAATAAATTACACATATATATACAATTGACATATTTTAATTAATAATTATATATATATGAAATTACATTACTTAAATTAAAAAAATAAAACAAAAAAAAAGAGAATTTAAAATTTGTCAAAGCGTTGCACCTTCAAATTTGCCAAAGCATTACCTCGGCTAATGCTTTGGCTTGGCGTTAGCTGAGGTAATGCTTTGCTCAAACGTTACTCAAGGCAATGCCTCCAGATGAAAAATTAAAAAATTAAAATTGAAAGTGTTATATCGTCTAATGCTTTACTATAAAAATCTAAACCTCACTAGTTTTACAGTATTTTGAGAATTATTTAATTAAATTATAATATTTTATTAAAAACCCCATTTCCAAGGTCATGAATTATGAATCAAATAACAATTTAAGATGGTTTAAAAATCTATCAAGGCTACCAAACGAGTCCTTAATATTTAAAAATAATTGGACTATTGGGATACTTTCACCCTTATTTGTAATGCATTAAGTATATTATGGTTCTTATAGATATAAATAAAAATGATAATAGATATTTCAAGCAAATGTTAATAATATTTCATCAATAATACTATTTTTCCATGGCCCGTTTGTAGCTTTGATGGGATAAAGTTTGATATCTTTTTTGCAAGGAAATTTAGAACATATCAAGGCCTCTAATATTATATTTGGTAGGTTATTTTAAATTGAGTAATGTCCCACCTCTCAAAAATATGTTGTTTGATTGGATAATAAAAAGAGTAGGATATAAGAAGAAAGTCCAAAGTACCCTTAAGTTTTTCACACCTTGCAATGCCCTAATATTAACAAATATGATATTCCACTATTCTATCTCATCTAAATATTAAAAAAAAATCATAAAGGGGTTAAAATTTTGATATAACTATGGCTTATGTCACAATATATATATATATATATATATATATTAATTCGTCAAAAACTCATATCGCAAAATATAGAACAATGCTGGAAGAATAAAAAATGTAGAAAAACTAACCAAAAAGAAAAATAAAACCTAAAAACCGAGAAATAACATAAAATATTAAAATATTCCACCCATTTTCTTGAGTTAATCGATTTTTAAAATTATTTGCATAGAACTTAGTTCATTTCAGCTTTGAGGAAGATGAAGGAGGCATGGGTTAGGTGAAAATTTTGGTGTGGAGATATGAATATGTCGAGTATGAGACAAGATAGAGATTCAAAAATGTATTTATATGCAAGGGCATTTTTGTTCAAGCAAAAGTTAGTGTAGGAGATACTTTTTATTTGGATTAGGTACTCAAACCAACTATGGCCTTAGAGAGGTAACATGCCCTCTCATTTCCAAACCCATAAGTTATGAACTATTAAGATGGTTTAGAAATCTATCAAAACTCTGTCCTGCACACCAAACAAGCCCCTAATGGATTTGAGTCATGGCCAATTAATTCCATCTTCACTACCATAATTTGTCTTTCATGACTTTAGAGATAAAATAAGATTATGAATTGCTAAGATTTTAGTAACGGTAATATTTTTTTTGATATAATTAAATTAAATTAAATTAAAACCTTAAATAAGTTAGAATATTCTTATTTTAAAAAAAAAAATTATAAAATCCTAACATCTTATTTTTTAACTTGTTAATTCCTATATTAAATTTTTATCAAACACTTTAGGACATTTTATAAATTTTTAAATATCTTATAAATTAATTTAAATAGCTTATAAGCCCGGCCAAACACCCTCTCATTCTCATGATTACAATAGTATCATTTTATAAGACCAAAACAATATATTATCTAGTGACAAGTGTGAAGCTCTTTTAGAAGTTAATAAACCTATTTTAGCTAAATATGACATAGAATTTTTTTTATTTAATTCGCATGTGTATATTTTGAAAAATTTTATGGCAAAAAATCGTTATAAAAATATGAAATTAGATCACATATGGATATATTCCTATATAGAAAAATATGAAAATAAATAACATATGGATTCATAATATAGTAAAGTACTATTTTAAATGAATTATTTGGGAGCAAAAAGATGATTTATTTTATGTTATTTTCATGATAATAGTGCTTGTACTGTCTTTTGATTAGGCAAAAATGGCACTGCAGAATTTGATTTATGATTATGACACAATAAAGAGGTAACTATTTTACTAGAATAAAATTGTTTATCATATATTTTAATTGTATAAGTATTAATAATGTCAGATAATTTTTTATTTTGAAACAAAATTTAATAAATTATTTGTTCATATGAAATGTTATACATCCAATATACAAAGGAATATGCGGAATGTGTATAGTCCACGTTTTGAACCAAAGTATGAGTTTATTGCATTAACTTCAGAATGCTATTGAAAATGGGAATATTTATTAAGTATTCGTGCAAATGTGTAATATAATAACAAGACTAATATTCAAGAATGAAGTAAGAATAAAATAAAGAGTCTCAAATTCATTCTCATTGATGTAATTTAATATTTTGAATTTCTATTAAATAGAAATAAATATTTTTAAAAAAAGTATGAGATTAGTCATTCTTTTTTTTTTTCATAAGAATTTAGTTATTTTCAATCAATTAAAAATAGACTTCTATTTAAGGATAACAACAGGACGAGTTTGAGTTGGATTTGGCTAAATTCGAAATTCAATCCACCAAAAAAAATTTGAACCTGAGACACATTCTGTCCTGATCCAAAATTCGATAGATCCAATCGTCGTGACTTGCTGACTCACTAAGAATAATATTTTTTATTTTTTTGATCTTGTATAATTACTTTTCTTTTTGTATAATTATTGATTTTTGATATTCTTGATTTGTTACTAGTGATGTGTTTATTAATATTGATTATATATATTTTTTTCTAATTACTGAAGGTGATAATAATAGTAATATATAGGAGATAAACATAACTAAATTATGTGTCCCACTATTTTTAGAATGTTTCATATAGCCTGCTTGCATCTTAATATATTTTATTTATGATGCATATTTGTATTATGATGTGTATAAGCTAAATATAATGTTTTCGAAGGACCTGAAGTCTGAAAATAGTTTTGGAATATTTTTTGAGTGAATCTAATATTTTTGTGTAACCACTTAATTCAAAAATTAATAAAATAAAATAAATTAATAATTATAAAATATATTTAATATTAAAAAATAATAATAATATGTTAGGGATTTCGGGAGGGTCCACTAAAACTCGTTACCCATCCTAAATCTGATCGAGTTTAAAAAAATTAAAACATGTACCTACCCATCTAGATGGATTTAAATCCAACACAAATGGAGTTAAATTCATTACGGGTCAATGGTTTGAACTCGCTCAATTATTATCTCTATTTATATTTTTTTTTGGATAAAAATATCCTTATAAGCTTAACATAAGCATTATATAAAATTGAGGAATGACAACAATTTTGGTTTGAAACGAATTTACCAAAATACGAGATCCAACATATCAAGATTTTTATGGATGTGAACTTGGATCCAAACTTGAATACACTCCAAATATGAGACTTGCAATTTATTAAAAATTTCTTTTAAAACAAAATCACCATTAATTTCTAAATATGAAAAAATAATATTGTTAAGCAAAGAAATAACTATTTAAAAATTTATATGGACATGTTCAATGTTTTAAAAACTTAAAATTTTCAAATATTTTACTATTTTATATTGCTATTTTAAGTTATTAGAGTATTATATTTATATATCATAGGCAAGTATATATGTAACATCCACATATTTTTCATATATATATATATATGTATTCTAATAAATATATATCACATAACTACATTCATGATAAAATAAATATGCAACTATTTTAAGGGATTGAATTTGATTTGGGTATGAGCCTGAAAATTAAAATTCGACACTCACATCGAGACCCATTTGTATTCTAAATCCACCTCAAGCGAAAAAGAATCAGGACAGTCCAGGTTTTACTAATACTTGTAAAACTAAACCAATACAAAAAATATCATTTGTATGCATTTCCTTCTCCAACTCTCTCTCAATATCAACAACCAACACGTGCCACAATGTACGAAAAACTTATCTTTGTCTCACTTTTTCTCTTCATCTTCCTCTTGTGTTTCTTAGTTCATCTTTTTATCAAATATCTAAAATCTAGGCCATGAAAAGAAGAATGTACGATGATTTTATTTATTTTCTTTATTTTTTATTAAAAAAATAAATATATATCAATATAAAATTTTATCTATATTTGTATATATATATACACATCTTGTTTAATAACGATTGAAACCATAATAAATCTATTTATGCATAATATATTAAATAAATAATTTTATTTTTAAAAATTTTCTTTTGAAGAGTAATTTAGTTATTGAAAATAATTTTACTCAATTCCTACAATTAATTTGTCATTATCAATTATGCGATTGGAATAAAGTAAAAAATAATAATTTTATTCCTTGTACATTCGAAACATGAAATTACTATACTCATATTATTTATTTTATTATTATTATTCAATTTTTAAATGTATTATATTTTATCTAATTCCATTTTCTCATATCAATCACCACTAAAATATAATTAACTTTTACCAATTATGAACCTGGGTGGCAATGTGGATATAGACCCATGGGCCCAACTAAGTCCAACTAACTAGTTGCATTGAGTTGTGTCCTAAAATGTTCTGAATTGGGTTAAGCTGGGATGTGTAGGGTTGCTGGTTAAAATACAAACAAAACAAAAAACTAATTTTAAAAGAAATCAATCTTATATTTTTTTCTACTTCTGACAAAATTCAAATATTACACATCTCTTATTATATACAACTTAGCAAAATACTTGAGTGGAATGAGTTTAGATGATCTTATTGGAGTGTGGTCTAAAATGGACCAAATCCCAAAAACCAAAAAAACAAAAAAAACTAAAACTTAATAATTTAAAAACAACCAACTTTATATATATGTATGTATACATACAATATCTGTGGTCTCTAATTATATCAAGCCGCCTAGATAGAGCTAAACGGGGATGTATGGATTTTTCAAGATGGTGTCTCGCCATTAAAAAGTTTAAAAGAAAATAATACCTAAGCCCATATAAATGCATTCATAATTCATGAACTTATGGCTTAATATAACTTATAAATGAATAATTTGGGTCATATAACCATATAACATAGGGATAGGGTATTGTATCCCTTCTGCCTTGTGGATCAAACCTAATATTTAGTAAGTGCTTTTAGTCTCATAATTCATGATTCGTTCATCCTCTTTATAAGAAACTGGATACAATTATCATATATAGTGGGACCATTCACATCATGTTTCTTCCCCACTCTTGTCGTGTGAATTAAGTCTCAACAAAAATACATTGATAGATGTAGATAAAAGAATACATTTTGAGCCAATACATGACGACGCTTCGGACATTGTGTTATTCAGAAAAATGCAACAGAAATTGATTATTTTCGTATACATAAAATCAAATACAAGGAACAAAAAACATGAAAACACAATATTAATATACACATGCGGGTAAAGAGGCAGCAGCCGCCACAACTTTCATCCATCTACGTACTTGATGATATGATCACACTAAATATATAATAATCAATTCATAGCTCCTCATCGTGAGTTCGATGGCTCCCGGTCATCATTTCGTCTTTAATCTCCCTCGACTTTTCCTTGGCTGCTTCAAGGTTTGATGCGATGGTGTCTCTCGCCGACTCGTACGTCTCTCCAGCTTTCTCTTTTGCAGCTTCATACCCTTCCTTTGCTTTCTCCTTGGCCCAACGCAAATGCTCTTCCGTTTCCTCTTCTTTCTCTTTCCCCTCCTCTGTAGCTCTCTTCCCCATCTCCTTCGCTGCTTCATTGGCTTCCATCGCTTTCTCCTTCGCCTTTTCTTTGGCCTCGCCTGTCCTCTCATAAGCTTCCTCCGCCTTTCCCTTTGCCTCCTCTGCTACCTCACATGCCTTGTCTTTTCCCTCCCCGGCTTTCTCTGCTGCCGCCTTCTTTATATCACCAGCCTTGTCTGAAGCGTATTGTCCAGCTCCTGCACTCACATACTCGTCTCACTCATTTTATTATCTACTTATTTACAACAACACAAGAATAAAGCTAGCTAGAAACTGTTGCATAATATAATTAATCACCTGGTTATATATCATTGATACTTCACACAGACACAGAGAGAGAGAGAGAGAGAGAGAGAGAGAGAGGAGCAAACCTTCCCTTAAGGAAATATATTAGGTTTTTGGGTATTGTACGCGAACCATATTCTAAAATTCGAGGAGGTTTGAGAACCCAAGGTTATAATATGCATGCAGTCAGGTTATCATAGCATGTACTATGTACTCACCAGTAGGTGTGTCGGTGATTTTTTCTTTGCTTTTTTTGGCGGCATCGATTGTTGCATCAGAGCTTTGCTTAGCATCGTCCTTGGCGGCTTCTTCAGCCTTAAAGCCAATGCCCTCAGAGATCTTTTCCTTGGCCCATCCAGCCCACGATTCCGAATTCTCTTTAGCCTCCTTGGCGGTTTCTGCCGCCTTTTCTTGAGCACGCTCGGTGTTGGCCTTTGCTGCCTCTTTCTCCTCGTCGTGGGCCTTGCAACCAATGGCAAGCACTACCAATATCACCAACACCACAACCCCAAAAACCCTTTCTGTCGTCCTCATTCTCGATCAGTGAGTTACAGCTACAAATACAAGTACCAGCACAATTAATGCTGCCACCAGAAGCAATAACCACATATGTAGCATGCAGATTGATACTCGTTGCTGCCTTTGTTAATTTTCAGTATTGAGATTTGGGGACTAGACGTAGGATATGAATTAACCACAGAATGCAGAAAAATATAGTGTGGATTGTATACATACTGTATACATGTGTAGTGGCGGTGGGTGCATGGGAAAGAGGGTGAGTCTGAGTTTTCGGGGTGTGAGGGTTTAGGAAGAAGACGAGTGGCAGTGTGGCACCAAACGTGGCCAACATGTAGAAACTGCTCTCTGTATTCACTTCCACGTGTTCCTCTTTTTAATATTACCATCCTATTCTTCTACATTCCTCTTTTGTTTTTGTTTTTGTTTTAGCCGCTCCCATATTTGTTATAGGGCAAGGTGATAAATTACTAGACTAGTGCAATAATACATACTATAATGAGGGCCAAATTAAAACTAAAATTCATTCTCATTCATACTATTTTTTTTCCAATTTGAATACTCAATTTTTTTTCCCCCTTTTTTTGGTTATTTAAAAACCACATGAGATTTGGCTCATATATGGAAATTATACCTCTCAATTTTATAATACGTTCTACGATTAAAGGAAGCCCCCAAAAAATAATAAAAACTGAAAAGTCCCTTTTACCCCCAAGGAAAGTTGGGGAAAAAAACAAGAAATAAGCGGACAAATTTGCCCTTCATCTTTCATTTTTTTCAAATAATTTCGAGTCATTGATCTCATTATCATAAAAAAATCACATTTTGTAGTTTTTCTGTGGTTTAGAGTGTGGGGAGGTGTTGGGGGATTAGATTTAAAAAAATATAATAAATTTATTTTTTTATTGCAATTTATTCTTTATTGAAAAATAAAATGAAAATATAAATATAATACGTGATATCTATATGTAAGTTTTTTATATCCTACATATTTGCTTAAGTATTTAAATAAAAACATACTTCTACACGAAAATGAGAATCACTTTTAATTCAACCGAACACAAAAGATAAACCAACTTACAAAATTAGAAAATATGATCTGAAAATTAGAGTAACTATCACAGTTTAATCACAATCTTATAATCATTATTAAGTGTTGGAATGTAATAAAAAAAATAAAAGTATTCTTAAAATAAATGCAGTTTATATAAACAGTTATACATTTTTAAAAGATTATTTTAGAAAAAGTCTAATCTATGTTAAACAAAAAGTTAGTTTAGTTTTTCTATATTGTGTAGGGATCTTTACACCAAATCTAGCTGCCGCATCAGCCTCACCTTTCCAAAATTCAGCTGGAAGAATGGCAAGATGTTGCAACACTCTATCGTTGATCATGATACTTTGAATCAGTTCCTTCTTTCCTTAAAAACCATAAGATTAAAAATGGCTTAAGTATAAATCACCAAAGAATTGCCAGGCTTCTGGAGCATGGTGGCAGGTGAGAAAAAGATGATGTGTACATTCAATGTTCTCACAGCCCTGGCATTGGCATTTAGAAGGGATCTCAAATCCTCGTTGTCGCATTATCATATCCATCGGTAGCCAATTTTGTAATACTCAGCCAAATAAAAATTGACATTGATGGTGGCGGTCGTTGTTGGCCATACATTATTGGGGAGGGTAGGTGAAGAAGATAATGATTATTTTTTCTTTTCTTCTTTGTTTTTTTTTTTTTTATATTTGATATTTTCTAAATTATCTTGAATATTTTTAAATTAAGAAATTATTCAAATATATTATATAAATAATTTTTATTATTTATTTGTTGAATATAAATATATTTTTTAATCTTTAAATGTGAAACTTTATAAACATTTAAACATTTATTTAATTTATGATAAGTAATTTACACTAGTTATTTTTTGCCAATTTTCTATTTTGTTTATTTAAATTTTGAACTTAGATATAAATCCTAGCTTTTAAATATCAAATTCGATTAATGTTTATATATTTATTTAACTTTACGATAAGTTGTCTAAAAAATTAAATTTTCCTAGTTTAAAATACTAGTAGTTTTGTACTTTTAGAACATTAATTTTAATCAAATGTGATATTCACATATAAACATGATTTAAAGTAAGTAATTTAAAATAATAAAAATTATATTATCTAAACTTGCTTTAATTTTTTTTTTAAGTTTGAATTTAAATATGTTTCACTGTTTTGAATATGAAATTCAATTAATGTTTAAATATATATTCAAATTATGGTAAGTAATTAAATTACTAAAATTATACTAGTTTACATTATAACAATTTCGTATTTTATTGTAATTTAAATATATTTACAGATTTAATTATATTGAAATTATTTTTTATAATTTTACAAAAGAAAGAAGAATTAAAATAAAAGGAATTGTTATTTAAAACCTTTATACATTAAGAAAAGTATAAATAGTTACTTATAAAATAATAAACTTATAATTTAATCACATTTAGCCTCTTTATATAGATTGAATATAAAAAGGTAACAGTACATTCACTCACATCCTCTGAATATTGCAACACATTATTAATACCCCAAGCACATTTTTATTTCAACCCAAAAGCAAAATAAAGGTTTCTCAATTTTTTTAGCCGGCTTCAGCATTTTCACGACAGTGATGGTGTGTAATATGTAAGACGGAGACATACATCCAAATAAATATCTATAATTTTAAAAATTAGAGATAAAACCAAATATCAAGAAAAAAATAGAGATATCATTTTATAAATAAACCAAATATCAGGAATTATTTTTGTAATTAACCCTTTCTTTGTTCACAATACCAAATTAGAGATATCTAAAATGTCAACTTTCTCACTGCCAATTACTACCAATTTTACTTCATAGGATTCGCTTTCTAAATTGAAAGGTTCTTGTTTTTTAGAATGTCCATATTTTCCAGAATAACAATCCATTTCTAGAAAATACCCCACTATGTCTACACCAACTAAAACCACAGCTTCAGAGGATGTAAAAAACGTAAAATTATCCAAAACTATAAGCATCGATTATAACATTTCATTTATTTGGTTTATTTTACACTTTCCAGGTGCTTGCTCATAAAGCCCAAAAAAACTACTAAAGCCCATATTTAATCTCAATTAGTAAGTACATAGAGAGCAATAGATCACCAGGTTTGCGATGATGCGATGATTCTTTACAAACCTCGCTTAAGGCCTGCAATGTATTAATCAAATTTAGATGAAGCAGCTTGAGTTGGATATAATGTCAATCACTATTGCTTAATCAAAGTTAAAATGGCTAGCTTCTTTGGATAATGGGATGGATGTTAAAACTTACGACACATTGCGGCCCAATGACGAGGTCTGAACAACCCAAAATGACACTGAAATACAACATAATTACCTGCTTGCTTCAATCATCCGAATTTTCTCCATTCTCACATATATCCAGATATCACTACTCGTGCATTCTGCCGTAAAGCTATGAATGAAGCTTTCAACCAAAAAACTGGAGCATGAACCACACACAGCTCAAGATAATTCATTTACAGATGCTTCGAACCTGAAGCTTCAACCACACCTTCAAAACCAAAATGATTTTGCTGACAATATCTACTCCTACAATTATTACCAGGCAGCCAGAAACATTGCTATGTATGTCTTCTATGACAACCTAATGCACTAATGACTATAAGATGTGGATCTGGCCGCCATACCTTCATCTCCTACCATGACGTTTCAAGGTCAACACCTAGCAATGCGGGAGTGATTGCAAATAAGGACGAGTGCCCTCCAAAGTTGGATAAACGGAAAAGAATAATAAAGCAACTTGACAACCCTCAGATATTCCCAACTTTTGTGTTATGGAATACTAAACTAGTTCACATTCAAGGGGAAAACAAAAATGGGAACAAAGAAAATTCCCTTACTAATCAAACTAAAATGAGTGTTTTCATTTCCAGAAACTATCTAAAAGTATCTATTGTGTCCTTTGGGAACAAAGAACAACATCAAATACATTGGAAAGGAAGATACCAAATCAAGTGCTTCCTTCGGGTTCCTCAGTTGCCAGCCCTGTCAAAACAGGAGTCTCTGGTTCCTCAAGCCCGTTCACCTTGCTGTTCAAAGAACCAAAATCGGGGGAAGAAGGAAAAAAGATCATCAATGCTAATCAGTACAGAAGAACGCAAAAAGAAGTTTACAAATGAAGGAATATTCTGTTACAAGTAATGTCCCATCAATGATGTCCATCAAGTTAAGGAAAAGAGAATTAAGGTCTTCTAACAACCGAATAACTATCCATGTATAGATATAAGCAAGTGGCATCAAGACTGTTTGACTTGAGACAAAGTGTTTCTTTTTGAAATAAAATATACATGTAAGACTAACAAGGCTTCTTTTGGGCATATAGGAAGCGAGTCGAAAAAATCTTTAACTTGTTTTCTTGATTTACAGCTTCAAACATATGCAACGCACACATACTTGAAATATTATTCTTTCTTTTTTCATTTAAGTCTAACAAACATTTAGCAATATATGATTACAAGATATGACTATTGTAAAACACGCGACACATATACATTATAGGGATATCACATATTAAAAGTGATCTGAGTACCAGATGATCAAATACAGAGAAAGAAGGTGAAATAATTTGCACAAGAACGGTTGTAATTAGTATTGATAGATGGACCCAATCTGAAATAAACCCGATAAAACAATACACTAATAAATGACAGTCACAACTTATCATGAGTTGTGCAATGTTTCAGAAAAAGAAATATCAGATATAATGAAGTAGAAGTAAAAGTAAAGATAAATAGCACGCAAATGAAATTTAAAAGATCAACCAACCCCAATTGACACTACTTACTCACAAACCTTGTGTAAGAGAGGGAGTCAGAGAGAAACTTACTTGCATGTTTTCTTATTGTGGCCCAGGCCTTTGCACTTGCTACACTGGAGCTGCCGTTTAATGATATCAACGGATTCAACCAATTTCAACTTCGGTCGGCCTGGTGGGCGTTTAGTAGGAGGAGGAGTTACAATAGTTGCTTCCTGCAGTTCATTTCTCTCTGGTTTCTCCACATTTGGCATGGGGTTGATTGACTCAGTATAAGTTAAGCGATAACTATCAGTCATGAAGAATCTAGAGCAATAATCATAAAGGCTCCTGCCAAGACATTCAAGAACAGCAATAGCATGGCAGCAAGGCAATCCGCTGAGCTGCCACCCCTTGCAACTACAGTCCCAGTGATCAATGTCAACTATGTCAACCGATTCACCACGGACCTCAAATGTACTACCATGTGAGAGTAATACTTGAAGTGATCTTGCTTTGGACACCTCGTGCTGAAGTTTATCCTCCATAAAAGGTGTCAACCTTGTAACCCATTGACTGGATTCAAGTCGTCGCCTATAAATCAATTCCATAATCTTGCCACGCAGCACATCAACCATCTGTGTTATAGGCAACTCATCCACCTCAGACACCCAACTGTAGAACTGCTGGCCAAAGTTGGATGTCATATGGTTATATCTAGCCCCGCCGAAAAATGCATTAGCCCAGTGGTCTGGCTCACTGCTAACGACCCAATTATAAGCCTCAACCGAGATAGCCTTTATGTTCTCAACACACCTTTCGAATACCTCGAGTTTTGGTGCATAGGCAGCAGCATAGAAATCTTGAACCATGAGGCGTCTCGCATCATGAGAAAATTGTCCTTTGAGATCTTTATTAAGCTTCTCAGCAAGACAGCGTAAACAGTAACCGTGATAGCACTCCTTGCCAAATATATCAAGTAAGGACTCTCTAATGCCTTTCTGGAAGTCGGAAACAAAAGTAACTTGCTCTGATGTAGAGAGAGCAGATTTCAGTTGTGACAGAAACCAATGCCAGTTATCCTCGGTTTCTTCATCTACCACAGCAAAAGCTACAGGAAAAAAATCATCATTCCCATCTGCAGCTGTTGCAGCTAATAAGGTTCCTTGATATTTCGAGTAAAGAAGAGTGCTATCAAGAAAAAGAAGAGGACGACACTGGTGAAAACCAGATATTGAGGCATGAAATGCTACAAAAAATCGACGGAAGCTCGAATCTTCCTTAGTGCTGAATGTAGCTAGACTACCTGGATTAGTCTCCATTATCTTTTCACAAAAAAATGGTAACTGAGAGTATGCCTCTTTATAAGAACCCTGAAGCTGCTCTCTTGCAATCTCCTTGGCACGCCATGCCTGCGTATAGTTCAACTGAATGCCATAGTCACGCTTGATATCACTGGCGATATCCTTCGGTTTATAATTTGGAGAAACTTTCAGTTTCTCCTTTATGATACTTCCTATCCATCCCCTAGTTGCCCTATAACCAGCTTTTACAGTGGCACCTTCGCAAGTATGCTCGGGATTCATTTTTTTTATACATATTAATTGAGTGGTAGCCAACCTAGATGCATATATGCGCCATGGACAGCCTTCTGTTTTGCACTTGGCCGTTACGCGATGGCTGTCATTTTTCTTATATTTGTATGTGAATCCATGGGCAATGGAGTATTTATGCAGAGCTTCACGAAATTCAGCAAAAGTATTGAATCTTTGGTCCACACCGGTGATGATATTCTCCCACTGAGTTGCTGCTCTCCGGTGCTTCTCTTCACTGCTAAAAGGACACGCACCAAGTGGTGTAGTTTCAATAGGCTCATCCAAAACAATTGCATCATCAGTTTGCATAACATCCACGGGGACATCAGAAGGAATTACTGCCTCAGACACAGTTGTCCTGCTTGACCTGTATAATTGAACCAATCATAAGATTACAAAGAACTCAAAAGGAAACAGCATTCACTCTCGTATCACAAATGCAAATCTAGGTCGGTTTCATGATAATAAGGCAGTCAAACAAGCTTTCACATGCTAGAAGGCATACAATTATGAAATAACTGGTTTCAATTTCCCTTTAGCTGACTCAATGTAATTGGTATATTAGGATAAGTTAGGTGAGATTTAATTTTTCCTTAACATGAGACATGTTGAACAATAGTAGATCATGCATCAACAAGTTCAGAAGCATAACTGCAGTAAGGTGCAGAATATGCGGAAGTGTCTCATCAACAGTTAGTGAGCTGCGACTGTTACATAGAACTTCATTTTAGGAGAGACAGTTAATATTCTTCATTTTCCTTTTATATAAAAATAGTTAAAACAAATGGCATTTGCCACAACTTCCTATAATTGTAGACATAACAAAAGCTTAAGAGGTTGAGCAATAGCAAAGTAAAAATATAGAAGCGGAGAGCAGGGTTCTGAGAATTACCTACTGGCAAGCATGTTGGATACATTTCGAGCAGCAGCTTCTTCAGCAATTACAAAGACCTCAACTTGATCAGAGTCCTTGAAGAAGTTAACCATGCGCTTGAGATCCTTATCCTTTGATATGGTGATCAAGGTCTTTCTGTTCCCTGGGAGAAAATACTTGATTGCCATGGCATCAGCACTGCATTGAAAAGTTTCAGCAAGCTCATGCTTGAAATCTTTCAATTGGGTCTGCTGATCGAGGTCCAGAGCATAAGCATCCCCGCCAGTATAAAATAATGACCCATCATCTTTATTGGTCACAAATTCCCCTCCAGATTGGCATATGGCTATGATTTTCTTAGTGGCCATAACCAGAAGGCCAAAAGATTATAATTGAACCAACTACACAGGCCAAGCAGCAATAGTTTATAGGACGGTGAATTTTATATCAAAAACAAATTAAGCAAAGCAGAAATCTCGACAACATAAGAATCTAAGAAAAATTAACAGGAAACTGTAACATTACCACAAAATGGAAAAGGGAAAGAGGTCAGCGAGAAATAATCCCTAAGGAGTACAACAATATTCCACAAATCTACCAAGGGCAGTAGAAACAGATAAACAAACAAGTGAAAAATCCAAAACCATAAGAACTAGAGTGAAAAGATGATGTCTTGGTGCTCAAAACACCAAAATCACCCGAGAAGGAAAAATTCACAAATCGTGCAAATTTTGGGATAATTCTGAATAGAGTACATAAATTCGTTTACATTTTCTCTCCGCACGAATAAATTAAGAGAACCAAAGGCTTTACCTGTGGTGAAATTAAGCTTGCGCAATGTGCATGCCCAGGGCAAGGGTTTTCGGGGAGAGAAAGAGAAGGGCCCTCTTGGGTCTGGGTCTGGAGGGCGACTAGCCAGTTTTAACTGGTATGACGTACGACTAATCTGAACCGTTCGTTCCTTCATCCTATGGTCCATATCTAGTTAAAAAGAGATGCCGTTTTATTCAATGTGTCCTGATTCAAAAAAGTATCAAATTAAAACCATAGATGGTAAATATGGAATGCAAAAAAATTCCATACTTACTATAATATTACGAATTTATTAATAAACTATGGTAGAAAATAGGCCAAATAATACATAAATAGGTAGCATATGAATCTACACGCATACGAGCAAAATAGGTTTGTATATAAATTTTTTTGGGAATGTGAATGGACTCTATTTCATACAACATTTTTATATGTATACTGTTTGACTCATTATAAATCATGCATACATTATTTTGTATTGTTATATATAATTCAATTTTGTGAATATAACAAATATATATATATATAATATTGAACTTAAGATTTGTATTTTACAATTATACGGAAATTATTTTGTATGTATTACTACCTAATTCAATTTATGAATGTGATGCAGTACACACACACACACACACACACACACACACTGCATTTTCTCAAGTGTGCCTTAAATCATCATTTGACCTGGACCAGAATAGAACCAAGTCTCCTTTCTTGTATTTCCTTCAGGATTTTGGTTAGAAGTTGTCTAGGATAACAACAATAAAGAGGAACTGCTATTGCGTATTTTTTTTTTTTTTTGGAGGTCATGAAATACTCTTTTAGGTACGGTAAAAATTTATAAACCAAAAGTATTATTACATGGATGGTTTAACTTTATTGCAACTGTTAAAACATTTCCACCATCTCCACTACTAATTTCATTTCCAGTTCCAAACTTCAGAAAGTGAAAAATAAAAGAAAACCAAGTACAATCTTTAAGCCTTTGCTACCCACGCCTTCAAAAAAATTCAACAGTAGTAGTAAAAATTGAGCTCAGATTTGTCCAAATATATTGTATCATTACCGATTGAAGGACAACGCTGTCACATGTGCTTAATTTTTTGTACAGAAAAAAGCATCAAAAGTAGTAACTGCACTTTCCTGATGTTTCCCTGCCCCACCACCGTGTTTGTTATCGGCGGCGGCTGTTGTACTCTCCAGCCTACCTACTTCTTCTGTTCTTCAGACTATCATTCCTCTGTATGTTGTGTTACATACACGGCTAGAAGAGGCATGCAGTTTGTCTCTCCTGCTTGAACAACTTGATATTATTTTGTTAAATGCTGTGGTGCTAAGCTCAAGGGAGAATTGGTCCCGAGGGGAATGCCCCCCCTCTCCACTTAAAATATACCCATGGTCTCGTCACCTCAAACATAGTGAGGAAACCCGCATTATCCAGATAAAAGAAATATACTCGATCAAGTTATGTTCCTGCATGTAATCACCAACAAATTTGCCACCATTGTAAATGGTTTAAAAAGAAGTGAATCAATTCAAGTTTATTGCAATACTGAGAACCCATAACAACTTAAAAGGCTACTGAAAACAGGAATATTACTTGCAAACATTTTCTCTTTTTAAGTCTCAAAAAATCGTAGTTCTATCATGAACTCTCTTTGTTCCTGGGAGTACCAAGCTACAGCTTTTGCTGAACCAAGAACTTGCAAAGCATATTCAACAGCAAATACAGGATCATTCACTTTGAAATAACAGTCTTTCTTCAGATCAAGAGTCACTCCAGCATCAATTCTGAAGCTGAAAGGTCCAGCAATCTGCATTTAGGAAGAGCACAAAATAAGCATGGTCTACATTCATAGGAATACACATAAATTTTCTTTGAAGCTTCAGCAGAAGCCAATAGCCATCGAATATTGTAGAATCTACCTAAAAATGCAACATGTCAACTTCACAAGATGAAGACTACTAAGTTTTTCGAGACCAAAAAGCAAATTGAAAGAGCTCTTTCAAGATGCAAAGGTCAAGTATGATAAAGGTAAGTAATGTCTTAATAAGTTGAGAAGATAAAAGTGGCTGAAGAAGCAGAACTACAATTAGCATAAACTCTCCCGGGTCTTTTAGCTCTCTCTCTTTCATCATTTTTTCCTGGGTAAAGAAATAGTAGGAATCCTGCCTGGTCTTTGGTGTAATCACCCTTGGTCAGTAATTTCTGACTTGATGGCAACCTACTAAATCACCATGTTAATCAAAGGGTCAAAAGCATTTCGCCCCACTTTGTTTTTGAAAATGGGCATATTACTCCATATATTTTGAAAAATGGCACATAAACTCATTGTGTTTTAAAAAAAAAAAAAAGACCAAATAACACCCAACTCAACTTTTATCACTCATTGAAATACAAAATGACCAACTTACCCTTGTATACATAAAATGAAAATCTCTATTTAATTTATCTTCATTTTTCTTTTCCATAAATATTAAGGTGATATCACTTAATACACATGTATAATATATATATTTTATTAACAACGCATATATTATTTCGAAAGATGTGAAACAAAATTTGTTTTATTAACATTCTTATAATTTAATCCAAATATATGAATAATTAAACAAAAAATATGATTTAATAAACTTTGATCTATCTCATATGACATCATCAACAAAAACATGCCAAGAAAAATATCAAGTATCTGTTACACTACTACATAAACATATTGAACTCCTATATGCTAATATGCTTCACTTTTATTTTAAATATAAGGAATGAAATCTATAATCAAATAATATTCATATTTATTTTATATATTTGGAATAACGCACTTATTATTAGTAAATGTATATGTTTATTTAAAAATCTTGACTTGGATGATTATGAGCCACGAAATAAAGTACATAATTCATTAGCATATGCATAAGGTTAAAATTATAATATAATTTAATAAGTGATAAAAGTTGAGTTGGGTATTACTTGCCATTTTTCTGAAAACACAAGGGGGTTATGTGCCTTTTTTGAAAACACAAGGTCTAATACACGCCTTTTCATAAAAACAGGGGGTAAAATGCCATTTAACAGTAATACCTGCTGCTGAAATGAAAGGCTGGCAGAAGGACAAATTGCCTGAACTGCTTCTACTCTTGGTACTTGAGACTTGTAAAAGTCAAATGCCACCTGAGAGGCACCAAATAAGAATTTTGACCCGGAAGGAATATCTATCCGTGCATAAAAGCGGGTAAGGTCCAGAAAAAGCTTTTGGAAATTTCCATGCTGAGCAGAGAGGGATGCAGATGCAAAAACATCAGCTAAAATGGCAGAATTTGCTCCTTTGGCTCTAAACCCAAATGACTCATCTTCTGCCTGGGCTCTGACTGAATTATCTCCAAGAGATGCAGTGATAACAGTACCTAAAGTGAATAAGTATAAATAAATAAAAATTGTGGAATTTAAGAGGAGAAAATAATTGACAATTGGCTTAGAAAGATCTGTCTATTAAGCATGAGCCATGGAGGTACAACAAAACAAAAAATCCAGTGAATGGTTTGGTTCAAGTTAAGCACCCAAGTGCATAAACATGCATACACCATATTCGGCCTAGCATATTGAAGCATGCACATGTTTTATTCATTACTCTATGAAGTTACATCACTTAAATGCAAATCAAATCCTCATCTTCGTCTTAGCTAACAAGGAAAAACAAATAAATAATAAACAAGTGAATCCTGGGTACCATGAGTAACCAACATATCTCAAATTTACTTATCAAACATAACTACTAAATAAGAATAGAGCCTCGTTCCCCAAAAGTTTTAACATAATTGCTTTCAGTGTTTTCCTTCAACCAAAAAGTCATGATCACATAAATCAAGATTGCTTCCATAGTACAATTACCAATGTGACAAAGATGTGATTACCTAGGATTGCCGATGCTGAAATATGAGGATTAGAGAGAAATATATCATATGGTTGCACCATTTTCGTCTTTGGTGCTTCACTCCTCCATATGTCAAAATTTTTCTTGAAGGAAACAGCACATTTGGCGCACAAACCAGGAAGTAAACTAGGAGGTACTGGGCTCATAGGCTGGCTTTCACATTGTTTAGGTGAACCTTCAGTACGATTGATGCAGAAATGGCAGCTAGTACCAGAATCAGAAGCTACTGATGCAAGATCCATCGCCAATGTAAACGGAACATCCCAGTAATTACCAAAATGATCAACAAAAAGTGCTGGCGAAGTTGCCTCCACAGTGAGATTATGATTGGGAAACTGCAAGAACAAATATGTATTTGTCATGCTGTTAGTAGAGATCATGACGGAGTCAAGAGTCAAATCTTTATCTCACACATAAAAGTGAAAAAAAAGGGAGAAACTCGTAGAAGAAGCAAAACAAATTACATGATTCAAGAAAGATACAGCTTTCACCAGAATCAAAACAATGACAACACCAATATCCACAGATACATGAGATGAAAGACTGATAACAACAAAATGTTAAATATGAATTTGATTAGAGGTCACACTCATACACGCTTGCCTTGTGATGAAGTACTGCCTTCTTTCTAGGAGTCTTGTCATCACCATGTGCTTCCAAGCTAAGTAGCATCGTATCTTCAGGTGTTAACAACCATTCTAAACAGAAATTGAGGGCATACAAATTTGGGTCTGAAAGGTGCCCCCAAATACTCTGCAAAGAAGACGCAGCTGACTCTTGTCTTAACACATTCTTTCTGAGAGAAGTTACAAACTTTTGCACATTGAACTGCCCAAGCAATGTTGAAAACCTGCATGACTTTGAATTATTATCAATCAATTACAACGCCCCCTGTGGACCCAGTAATTTTATCCATATATGGGCTTTGTAGGGATCTTGGATTACAGAGAGGTAAAGAACAAACAAAGCATAATTTTTCTTTGATCTTGAAGGAAAACATGAGGCAAAAGTTTGTACAAACGTAACGGGATATCTTCACTAATTTGGACATTTGTTTCATTCCTTCTTTTCCCCAATAGCAAACTCAATTACTTTTTCATGGAGGTGACAGTGAAATGACTGCTCTGGACACATACGCTGTATGAATAATCGCAAACTCGTGAAGTAGATTCAGAACAAAAAGGACTTAATCTTGATGATTAACATATGCGAAAGTAGGAGTACCAGGTATCGCGAGCAAAGGAGGGGAGAGGGAGAGATAGGACGCGCTGGAAAGAGAGGCCATTGGAAAATGAGGGGACGAAGGGCATTGCCATGAAGCGCTGGAAGAAATCAATCTGCTTGGGCCGAGACAGCCTAGGCCCACGACTCAACCCCAACGGAAGGGGCTCGCCCGGCACCGGCCGCGCCACCCCGTCCACCGTCACCGGCGTCGATACGTCCACCTCCCAGAATCCGCCATCCATCGCCCATCTCAGCTTCTTCATTCGTTTGGTTGGTTGAGTAATTTTCCGTTCCTTTTTTTTTTTTTTTTAACCCTTTTTTGGGTTCTTAACTCCACAAAACAACAACAGTCAAACTGGCGAGCGGACTGTGGATTTTTAACTATATCTAAGAAACGAGATATGGAGCCGCTCCTTTGTAATTGCATATGTAATTGTAGATTCTCAATTGACTAAATTATTTTTGTAAATGAATTACAATTTAACTAATCTTTTCTTTTTTATTTTAACAACATAGTATAATACAAAATAAGGAATAGTTAGTAGAGAAAATAAGGAACATGCAATATGTAAAAAGATAAAGAATGTCTTCACTTGCAAACGACAATTTCGATATTGCTGCGCTAATTTTTTTTATCATATAAATCCTAATAAAAATTAATTAAATTTTAATACAACAGAGAAGAAAGGATGATTTAATTGAGGATAAATCGCCACTTACTACCCCACATTTTCAACCTTCTCATTATCATAACAAGAGAATAAATTGATCGAAAAATCAATCGAACTGCATTGTACTACTCTATTAATATTAATTTAAGTAGATAATTAAATTTATTAATTATTTTATAATATTATCAATTGAAAATGAATCATTCACCAATTCTAATCAAAGTACAAACTTTAACTCAATTATGGACTTAACTCAATTGACAAGACTAATGAAACAACACATGAATGAGTTTCCTTATAAAACTTTACAAGGGAAATATAGGAAAAGGGTGTCTTTTTTAGGATAAATTTCATAAACCCATAAATTATGGCCTTTTTGTTTTTTCATACATTGCCCCAAAACAATGAAATAAATTCCTTGAATTTTAGAGTTCAGGTATTTTGAATTAAGCCGCTGTCAGAAACCTCTCTTAACATAAAACTAAGTTATACATACAACATTATTCATTAAAATCCTTCATTTAAGTCATGTTAGGGTTCTTTTTTTTTTTTTTTTTCTTTTTTAAAGATCGCTCGTGGAAGGTAAAAAATATTATTAGTAGCAAAAATATTCTTAAATTTTCACTTATGACTTTTATTGGCACATGTATAATGACAATTGAATAGCAATAAATCTTGTGACAAGAATTTTGTTAGTCATTGTTTTGTTGTACATGTTTATGTTGCAACTAATAAAATGTTGAGAACCTTTACTTTAAACCGTAGCAGGAAAGAAACACAAATGGATGGACATGAATATAGTAACATGAAATTAAACTACTTTCCATGACACAGAATCCTAGAAACAGAAGTTGAAAAATAGGACACCACACGAAATCTCATGGGGAAAAAAAACGTGTACAACAACATTGAAAACAAGGGCATATTATCACAAGCACAAAATCTTCTGTTCTTATGATCAGCTTATTCATCTTGCTTTAGGTGGTGGAATGAGTACGAATCATGAGCAAGAGACTGCACCAAAAAACTATATTAGATACATCATTGGCAAGATGTGGAACAAGGAAGAAGCAAGAACAATATGATTGCAAGTTGCACAAAGCTGCCTTCAGCTTTGATAAACTCGTGGTCAAGAGGAACATGGAGGACTACAAAGTAGGAATACATATAATGCTCCAAAAACCATGCTCACCGCTCTTATCACTTTCATAAAGGAAAATCAAACATAAACAATTGACTCCAATCACAACTTTATCTGGGACGAACTATTTATAACTCATACTCAGGTATATGCATCAACGAGTCCTGGGAGTTGTATAAATGTTTGACAACATCATGTCTCACACAATTATTGAACACGAGCAGAACTATTTGAGGGCATATAATTACAGGTACAAGAACAATATAGAACAAATATAGTCATTTTCAGCACAAAGCAAATTATATATATGAATATAAATATAATACAAATATGTGTATATATCCATTACACTTTACATAAGCACATAAGCCAAACATATTAGTATATAATTAAGTACTGGCAAATGATCAGGCTAAACATAACGGTTTTTTATTTACCTGATTTTAATTCATTAATAATGGACTAAAAATGAGTAAATTTTAGCTTGTGTACCTGTTCTTGAGCTCGGAAATACATGAAAGGGGTATAATGGAGGAAATTAGAAACCCTGGAGGTATAAATATCAGCATACCTGCAATTTGAGAAGTAAAATAATTAGATGTCAACTAGCATCTTTTAACCATTATATAAAAGTGACATGATCGGCCCGCATACTTCTCAATTTGCCTCATTAAGTGGCTTTTGTCCCACAGGCCTGCTCGTGAAAGAAAACCCCACCTGAAAGAAGATAAGAGCCATAGTTTAAAACCTAAGTTCTAGACAAATATGGCCCCAACTTGAAGCATGCCATGGCTTGCCCACAGAGACAGAGACCAAGCAAGATAGAAATTTGCTGCAAGCTCTACAGCACCTTCCATTAAAGAGCTCCCCATCTGATTCCATCATTGGAGCAATTTTATGGTCTAGTCTTTGCATGACAATGAGTAGCTTCTGAATGCTTTCAGTAAGCTCCTTGTCATCCATATGAGTAGCAGCAAGAGTCTGAAGGAAAAAACGTCCTTTCGTTAAAGTAACAATCACATATCGTAAAAAGAAAAAGAGATGGGTACCACAAAAAATCATTTCTAGTGAGCTAGTGTAAGTGTGCATACATTGCACATTACCTTTCATGTTACATATAATCTGCAAGAAAATAACATATACTGAAAAGACAAATGCTGAAAAGTGTAATTATTTGAAATAACAACCGACCTTAATACATTTTTCTTTTTACTTATTAAAGACAAATCCAACCCTTCAAAAATTCAATGCAACAGTCACAAGTACTTATCATCATAGGGTTAAATAAAATATCTACACATAATTTCTTCTCTAGAAAAATTACATTTACATTATATTAAAGTGATTATAACGACCATTGCCATTAACATAATCACATATGAAGTATTTGCAGTGTAGAAGTTCTACATATGCTAATATTATTCAGAAATTTCTGTTGTATTACCTATTCTTTTTATTGATATATGTGCTTATAGCAATGGTTATGCCCCTAACAATACATACTTTTAACTTGAACTATTTATTTTTCATGACTACCCTGAAGTAAGTTCAGATGGAATAATTTACATCTAGTATTGCAATTATTTTCACATATTGAACTTACAATGACACAATGTTTTTTCAGTAATTCTCATATTAATGTTACAATAATAAGTTTACTTTCACTTTTTGACGTAGAAACATTAAATTAAATACAGAAATTTACATTTCGTTGTAATTGAAAATATAAAATTTTCAAAATTTATCCCTTCCTTAAATGAAATTTATTTGGTGCAACAAAAGTTTGATCGAATTTATGTCATAGTTTTGTAAGTGTATTCATCTCTTCATGAATAGACATTATGTTGCTTGGTAATTATTGTGTGAACAGTTTATTCAAATATGAACAAAAAATTGTTATACACATCAGTAAAAAAGCACACATGATGATCACTTATTCGATGGCAATTAACTTGCAGATATTCAACCCTAACTACCAAATTTCAAGGTTAAGTTACTATGATAAAGTGAGAATTTGTCAGAATTTTACAGATCAAGTTCTCTACTTAGTTCTGAATAAACAAGCTTCTAGGATATCCAGGTTTTATTTTAGGCGCAAAAATTAAGTGTTCACAATTATTTCTCAAGTACTATACAATTCATTCGATAAACGTACTCTGTATAAAAGTTTTAAGGGATTGAACATATTCTAAAAATATGGAATTTGATTTTGATGTATTTAATAGCAAGTTTCCCAGGAATCTATGACTCTAACTTATTTTTCTTACATAAAATTCACTTGAAAAAAAATTATAGTTTTATATTTGGGCAGTAACAAATGGATCCAATTGAGATTGATTCAAATTGGATATAAATTTAGATTATATACATCCCAAATGCATATTTAGGGCGTTCAACTGATAAGTGCATATTTTGACATATTTTTGTATCAAATCCTTTATATTTTCCTTACTTTATTCTTGTTAATATTATAATTTTATTAATATTTTGTGTTAGGGAATCAATAAACTAAAAAGAGCAAAAATAAAACCAGAGAAGACGATACTTTTGTGAGCGAGTTGGGAGATAATATTTCATTGGATAAAAAAAGCATCACAATTAGAAGAAAATAGTCATTTGTGTCTAAGTCCATCATGTGTATATCAAAATATATGCAAGAAATCACTTGAACTTTGCAAGTGATTGTTGGGCCTGCATTAAATTCAAAATAATCATGTTTCCAAACTTGTGCAGTTTTCGAATTTTGGGTATAACTCCATGTTCAAAAGCCCTATGGACCTGAATTTTGCTTCATTTGAAAGCCAAGAGATACAACTACAACTTTCTGGCTGGAAACTTAACCCAATTCATCCTTAATTATAACAGAAAATTTGTCAAAGTGTGTGTATTGGAAATGATCTATCTATGCTGACACATTTCGTTAAATCAAACTTAACTTTCTCCCTAGTGGTTGAAATTAGGTGATTCAAGTTGGAAATAAAGCTAAAGACAAATACATAGCTTTCATGTTGATCACTTTTTCAAAATCAGTTGATTTCATGGACAAAAATGTGTAACAAAATTTGGATCTGAAAAGGACATGTGAATTTAAAGCATATTTGAAGTAAATTTAGAGTGCAATTGGAGTGAATTTTGAGATATCAATTAATCACTCTTCTACTATAAATAGGGGCTCTTGGATGTCATTGAAGACACACCAAAAAACCCTTAGAGGGAGAAGAAAGTTTTATTATTGTCTTTTTTTAGGCTAAGTTTTTTAGTTTTTTAGTAGTAATGTAACTTTTTTAATAGTAATAGAAATGTATTCTTTAGTTTTTTTTTCTATTTTTAATATTTTCTACTTTCATTATGTCTTTTTAAATTTTATTTAGGTGAGAAGAAAATGTGAACCTTTTGATAGAAGAAGATGAATGGTTATAAAGGTGCATAATGTTCAGGTGTGTTGTATTATTGTTTCAATTTATGATTAAAACCTCATTGTTTTGTGGTGATTCTTAATTTAAGTATCACCAATAACACAATAAATATTTGGATTCATTTAACTTGATATACGGTTCTACTACACCGACTGCTAACGTGAAAACTTGATTTGTTGTAAACAAAGGTGTGTGCATAAATATTTGATCCCATAAATAAGTACTTGAGTTCATTTAGTTTGATGTAAGATTCCATTCCACCGACTGCTAACGTGAAATCTTGATTTGTTTTAGACAAAATTGTGCATAAATACTTGATCCCACAAACAAGAGTAAGACAATATTATAATTACCTTAATGCATAAGTTATTTGATAATATCTTCCCATTGGAACCATTATTATGTATGGATTCCAATAGTGATATTTAAAAGAGGTAAAAATAAATAAATAATCGTTCCTCTATCCAAAACTCAAGAGCGGATCCCTAATCCTCAGTACTTTTATTATTTTGTTTCTTAGTTATATTATAAATTTTTCGTTATATTCTAAAGCATATAAAGTCCATCTTTAAAAAAATATAATCCTGAAAACTTCAAACTTCCCTGTTGATCGACCTCGAATTCCCGTGAAATTTATTGTTTGACATAACCTACACTTGGGATTGCAACCTTAAAGTTGTAGCATCAGCCAAACACTTTGTCCAATTTGCCTTTTCATGTCGGTCCAGTGTAAGGGCACAAAAACTTGTATCTAGCACCTCGATTTCCCTAAGCTCACCTATTATCCTCTATTGCTCTTCAAAGGTATCAATCCCATGGCCCTAACTACGACTACTGGTGGCGCTGGGAAAGCTTTTACCTTCGGCACATAAGAACATAATGAGCTTGCTTGGTTACATACCTAGGCTCATTTTCATAGCATTTCTAGAATAGAAAATATTTACTAGATCTCCATGTAAAAATAAAAATATGTTTGGATTAGCTATATGAAAATATGATTTTATTAGGGTTGGAAATGAAAATATGATTTGTTTATGTGTGTTCTCCTGCAATGTTTGTAAATCCAGACCGATACTCAAACTCGATAGCTAATTGGGCCATTAGGTTGATGTTTTGATTGTTTAGCTCTGTTTCAAAAAGCCGATTGAGCTAAATACATTAAAATATATGTTGTTGTATAGGAATAATTCCATAACATACATATGGCCTTGTGCATATTATTATTACTTGCATCCACTAGAGTTTGAATTAACTTTTACTTTTTTTGCACATTAATAGAGGAAAGTAAACGCTACTTTTCCATCCTCCTTTCTCTATCTTCAATCTTTTCACAGCCATTTCTTTTCTCTTCCATTTTCTCTACTTCTTTCTCTCTCATCTTCCTACTATTTTTTCTCTGCAAGACTTATCTGATTTCTTTTCCCTTTTCTTTATGTTTTTTCCTTGTTCATCACTCTATCCTCCACCACTACAACCACCATTTCCACCTAGCTGCCGACACCACCACCAACCCCATGAGGCGCAGCCTCCGCCACCATGATATCCTCCTCCTTCTCCTTGCGAGATCCACTCCCTCTACCGGTTGCCACCTGCATCACCACCACACGCGTATGAACAACAAGAAAAGGTGATTGAGGTGCACAACCCGGAGTTGTCCGATCCATCGAGTTTCCCAAGTCTGTTGATTTTGACTAGTCTGCCACGGCCCACATGGCAAGTCAGTTTTATGGTTCGGTGACCAGCCTCAAGCCTTTAGTCTGAGTTTAAAAACACTATTTTCACCGTATTTGGTTTTGATGTTTCCGAAAGAAAAATTTCTGTGATAACAATATTTTACTGTAAGAGTTATAAATTGTAGGTCCCATTGTTATTCTTTATGTCCCATCAATCAAATTATGTTCGGAGGAATGATTACATTTTAATTTAGTGTGAGCCTCATAACTTAAATTAGCATTTTCATTTTCTAACTTTGATTCAAAAAACCTTAAAAATGAAAATAAGTCTGTTTTTGTTTGAAAGTGAGTAAAAAACACACATTAGGGATTTCAAATGTAGAAAGTGAAAAAATGCCTTTTAGAAATGTAAACAAATGTGCTCAATGACTTCAGAGCCTTTCTAAGACCTACCTGCCGATTGACCTCTCTCTAAAGCCTCCTTGTATGTTGACAGAAGTGGATAGGGAGGCAAAGCACCACAAAAAAGCATTGGAGATGAGTGGTCAATCGGGGGCTAATCCAAAGCCATTTTAAATAGTAAAAGGAAAAAAATTTCCGAAAAATTGCTCATATTTAATGTTAAATCATAACAAACAATTCTTAGCCTTATCTACTGAAATTACTTCTTAAATTAAATTATTGAGAATCTCATGTCCTCAACATTCACAAATCTTAAGAATGTAAGTACCAATGGAGTATTATTGAGAAGTTGAATTCTTGAGTTTATTGGGATCATCCATTCCAAGAAAATTGTGAAAAACTTTCAAATTCCCAAAAATATATAACATATATAAAATGCTTTATCTATTATGGAATGCAATAATTTACTGATAACATATGTTATTGATGCTTAAAAGAAGATGAGCTAAACTTTAGAATCATGATTTCTAAAGTTTTTTTTTTCGTTTATATTTTATTTTACTAAGATCTCCTCAAAAGAAGCTTTTCACAAATATCAAGAATTAAAAGTTTATGATATCACAAAGCAAATACGTTTATATTGTTATTGGTTGGAAATTATCTAAAATACGAGTTCTTAAAATTACTAAAATTTTAAAGTCTAGGGTTTATTCAAACAGCAAAAAGTCTTGAATTAGTTGATCAATTTCCAAAGAATCATAACACTTGTATAACATTTGTATATTCATGTACATAAACTCTAAGAATGGTTAATTCCACATGTCAATAATGTAATATGGACTATCTAAGTTAATATCTTGCTGAAGCCATTTCCTAAAAATCATATTTTCTGATTCAATTGATTTGGATTCCATCTCCTGAAAATATGTCCGAAAAAAATCTGGAGTTACTGAAAAACACATTAAATAGGTAGTCTAAAATTTAACAATGAGGCAAAAATGTCAAATCCATCAACAGTCTCTACCCTTAGTATATACAGATATAAATATAGATTATCACATACTTCATGTTGGCATTAAATGTTAGGTTCCACTACCAGTTCCACCTTTTTCTAAGTGCCCAAGGTTCCTCTTACATAATGCTGCTTTTTTGTCATAATTAGCGACTACAAATAGATAGGATGCAGTAAAGTAGCTACCGCCTGATAACAACAAAATTCCACCACCACACAATTATAGGAGGCAACTTCAACTTGTATAGGCATAGCAACATACACTTCAAAGTCATGAGGCGTGGACAGCAACATCAGTTAATTCTTTTATTCTTTTTCAAGTTTAATAAGATTAAAATGGCGATGACCATTCGTAGGCAGACAGTGGGAAATGGTATTCATATGGGGCCATAAACTGATGGTACCTAGAAGCACTAATTACAGGAAATCAGCAAGATAAAAACCTAGAAGAGTGTTGAGTAGTGCCCGGTGAGTCACCGTTTTTATACTATTGTGAATCATTCTTATTCATGTTAATATCATTTAAATGACAATTTTTATCTTAAATTCATCATAAGAATTAGATGAAGTTCTTAGATCACACATAGCTATGGGGCGTGATCGTGCATATGATGGTGATCGTGGAATATGCCTCTAAGGCTGTAGTCTTAAAACGTTCCAAGTCAAGAATCAATGAGATGGAACATCATTTATCTCGTTTAAATTTGCGCATACAATGCAGGTTCGAAAGGAGGATGCCTCATTCCATAGGCATTGGTGTGGAGACACAAATGCATGTATGCGTGTGCTTGCTAGAAAACAAGTACACTAAACTATCCCACCTGAAAATTCCTAATTGAAAATATTCTATTGTCGAATGGGAATTTCCTAGTTACGACAGTGCAAGAATTAGTCCTTGAACTTAAGGCACCATGGTAATCTTGTGTATGACATATTGCACTTTGATGTATTTCCCGATTGCATGACAATCACAAGGGGTTTACATTGAGTGTAACATCTTCATGTATGGAGATTAATGAGTGGTCAACAAAGGATCTATCACATATACTTACCTCTAAAATCTTTGGCCAAGGTTGGATGGAAATTAGACGTGGGGTTTTCTAATTGTTCATCATCGAGTCAAGCTACTAGGAATGGAAACATAGTTATTGAGCTAATGGGGTTTCAACAAATCATCCATGCCCTAAGCTCAATCGGGAGATTAGATGATGGAAGAACCGTACTTGCATGGTATTCATAATTGGAATAGGTTCGCACATTCACCTAAAATTAGGAGTCATGATGCATTGTTAGGTGTTTCCTATGACTTGTGGGTTTTTAAAATTAATGGATTAATTCCAAGAGAATTAATTAGTTGGATTAATTAATCGGAACAATTAATTGTTCAACTACGTCACAAGAGTTGTGAACCCACGGCTAACTTAGAATGAACATAAGAGGTCACACACAAAACTTGGACAAGTCCATTTCTAGGCTAGAAATTAATCAAGTGTTGGATTAAATTAATTAATGTGATTAATTAATGGGGCTTAAATTAATTCAAGTTTGGATCTAATTAATTGATCAGACCTAATTGGATTAAGGAGCCCAATTGGAACATTTAATTAATTGATTGGATCAATTAATTAAGATGGGCCTAATTAATTAGATGAATTAATTTAATTAATTCGATCAATTAAACTAGGGCCGAATTGATTAATTAGGCCTAGGCCCATTAGATGTAGGCTTGTAGGAAGCCCATTAGGAAATTAGAATTCCTAAAGGAAGTTGGATTGAGAATTCAATTCCTCAGAGTAATAAGGAAAAAGAAAAGTCCTTATACGATAAAAAAACTTCCTAAAAGAGTTAAAGATAAAAAAAGAAGAGTCCTACATGGAATAGAAGCCTTTATTGGCAAACTTTTTGGGAACTTTTTACTACAGATTTTTGCTGGAAAAAGGTGAAAAAACAGCCCATCTCTTGAAGAAAAATGGTTTTTTTCATCTCCAAAAATTCGTCCCTTCTTTCCTTATCAATCTCCAAAAGTTCGTCAACCTTTTACCTAGTTTAATTCTTAATTCAATTGTTGAATTAAGAATTAAATTAAACACCTAAAACACTAATTATTAGTGTGTTCTTGGTCTAAATAAAATCATTCTATGATAGAATTATCGAATCGAAAACTACTAACATAGGATTTAGTTGCGAGTAGGCATCTAAAGTGTGGATACCGTTAGAGGGATAACATTTGGAATCCTATAAGCGAATCAGTTTTCAATCAAAGGGGTTTGAATTGAAGAACTTGGAGGATAACGATTTGAATCGTTTCAATCCTTACATCAACCGGAGTGCAAATCAAGGTAAGGGTTTCTGAAACTTTCTTGCTTTAAGTATCTAAAAACGCACAACTGAGTAATTGTGAAAGGGTTCCGGGATTAATTTGATTATATGTGATGTAATGTATATTTATGTTTTTGAAAAATTTTAAATTCCTCTACGTATACATTTCCCGGCATCGCGCGAACCCAACAAAGAGAACATAAGCAACATCTTTAGAAGAAACATGCACAGGTTCCAAGAGCAACACGTGGTAAAAGAAATGACAACAGTTCCTGTCAAATTACCTGAGCAGGGCGTCCTTTACTTCGTCTCTGTAGAGCAAGACGGAGTTGGTTAAAGAGGTCTCCCACAACCTCCTTCTGATTTATAAGCTCTATCAATGTGGCACGATGACCTCGACTATGAATTAAAGCACTATACTGCAACATAAGGGGTCAAAACTGGCAATCTGTATGGTGGCAGTAAACAATGCATTTATTTATTAGAGTTGAGAGCATACACCAACTGAAATTGATATATTTAGAAGAATATTACCATTCAAAACTGTGATAATGTAGTAAGCCAAGATAAAAGGTAGGCATGCATCTCATTGAAAAAAATATTTGCTGAAGTTAATAAATTCATGGATATAAATGCAGTGAATTTTTAAATTGATGAGATTTCCTTGTTCTAGAATAGAAGAGGAAAAAATCATGAGTATCTTATTTAGTAATGCTCGCCATAATGGAAGAAATCTGGTAGAATTCTCCCTAATAACTCAGCTTCAAAATGGTCACTATAAACAACAATTACTAACCTCTTCTTCTAGTTCTCGGCAAATTAGTGCTGTACGCCATCGAAGATGAACTTTAGATTGGCTAACATCTGTATATATATGATCACCAACATACAGAATTTCATCTCCATGAATCCCAAGTGAATTCTCAACCATCTGAGCACTTCCTCCAGAGTATAATCCTCCTGTATGAAAAGATAATCAGATTAAAAGCTCTTCCAGTTATATGTCATACAGGACAAAAGGATGATGAGTAAAGAAAATTTGATAAATAAAATGAAAAATTTAACATTTTCAATCACTTAAAAGTCTTAATTATGAAAATATCAACATTTTCCATCACTTAATTAATCACTTCATAATTAATCAAATGCTGGTCATGGAGAAAAGGGGAAGGTTCTTGGGCATTTGATACAAAGGCAATTTGTGAAGAAAATCTTACAAAGGAAACTGTGTAAAGAGTAGAAAGAAAATTAAGAAAAACAATAAAATTTTTGATTACAGATAAAATAAGATTTTGATCTTACAATACATATTCAATTGCAAAATCTGCAAAATGCAGGGATAAAAGACAAATGCAGTAATTGGTTTTCAATCCTTTGTTGGTATTGCGTTTAACCCTCTAATCCATACTAAAGATGGGTTATTTTAGTTTGCTGCTGGCATGCATTTAAAACAGCCAACATGACAGTACATGCTGTATGTACAGCAATCAAGAGATCTATATCTCCTCCAAAAGATAATTCAAAAACGAGGGAAGTTGCAATGCTCAAAATAAATCTCACCACAGATTAAGATAACTTTGAAGGGTTAAAACACTAAGTATGATCACCTGAATGAGCCTTAAAACATGGACGCATTAGACCTTCACCAGTCACCACTTCATACATTGGGTGTGACATTTGAAAAAACTCTGGCTTCCTGGCAGAGACTATTACCTATAGAAACAATCAGTTACCGCATTGCGGCCCTCAAGGAATCACACACTTTTGACTTAAAGTAGTTACAATGAATTCTGCTAAAAATAAACAACCTTTTTATGACTGAAATAGGTGTTCACAACACATCTTAACTAATTTTGCTGTGTTAACGAACATCTGCAACTTCAAGTTTCTGAAGTATTCATAGAATGTGTCTTTATTACTTTGAACAAAGAAAACAAACACACTACATAGAACCCAATTTGAATTGCAGTCAATTTTAGGTAGAGCCCAAAAGGTCTACTCACTATGTCAAACAGATCTCGCCAGCTCATATCATTTGGAAGAAATCTATTGAAAGAATGCTGCATCATTTTTTCAGTGTAATGGTAATCTGAGTTGGTAATAAGCAAGAGCCTTTTGCCGGCCTGTTACAAAACAGCTAAATTTAGTCTGCTAAGAAGTTATATTAACAGAGTATATGTGGACATAAATGTAAAAATCATTCAGCAATAACTATGTATTGATCCAGCACTTGTCAAAAGTGAATAGAAATCACCTCCTTCTGATCCAATAGTGCCAAAGGTAGCTCAGGATCAGGTTCTACAAAGAGTTCAGGCTTGGACATAATCTCACTCTGTGAGGGTGTCAGTTAATTAGATGATGCTTGTGCAACTGGATATTGGAAAGTAGAAAATATAAAGGACGAATACCTTCAGCTGGCCTTCGACATGTGCCCTGAAGAGTGCTTTTCCAACAGCCTGAAACCAATACGACAAAATTTTAGGCAGTGTAATATATCTAGATCAAATTCCACATAATGTTTTCAACAATAAACCTTGTAAAGCCCTTTATAATCAAGTGGACCTAGATCTGCGGCTATAGCTCCTTCATCCAATCTATCTACCATCTGAATATAAAGTATATCTATTATATAAAGCCATAATACAAAAAAATCATAAAAACAAGGAGAATTAAGTAGTGCCTGCATGAAAGCTTAAAGGTTAAGTAACATTTATACCTCGTAAAAGTACTTTAATTCTGCATTTCGAAGTTAAAAGATTCTTATCACAGAACAAAATTATTATTTTCCACAAAGCAAGAGAATTGTAAAACAGCTTTCAATGAGATCTTTGGAAGCACCTCCAAATAGAACTATAATAAGTGCCACCAAAGTGCTCGATCAACAATCACGAATGAAGATCTTAAGGCATAGACACTACTGTCTGACCACACAACCTTTCATTTTGTAAGTATTAAGTAGTGAGACTTCAAATTGAGAGATTGGACTACCCTGTTCGAAAGCTAACAAATCAAACACGAGTTCTGAGGTAGGATGTGCAATTGCTTGTGCCCTGTGAATTCCTCTCTGCAAGTTTTATAGATACAAGACTTCATAATGACAGAATAAATCACCACTGAACACCACAAAGGAAAGAGGGTGTTATCCATTTTGTTCTTAAAATAACCATCTCAATCAATTGTTCAATATCATCTTCAGAATCATCAGCTCCAAATCTAGAGATGATATTAGGTTCTTCACATACTTTGACATCCACATTGATTCAAACCAATGCAATAGATCAGTCTTTCATGTCAGAAAACATTGCCAAAAGCCAAGTAATGTCAACTTGTTTACTTCTGAATATAAGCTGCTTTTCAATTGCTATTCATTTTCTTTCTCCATATAGTTGTTGGATAGATTTTTCACTGAGGGAGATAATGAATAAAAGGGAAAAAGGAGGGGACCATTCTTCTGCAAGCATAAAAGAAATGATAGAACACATGGATAAAAAGTGAGCTAGAATTAGAAGAGTTCCCCAGTAATTTCACATTATATCCATAGACTAAAATCTGGAAGTTATCTACCTGCATATAAGCAACCGCCTCTGAAACAGAGAATAGTGTATTGAGGAACTCCCACCGGCTCTCCTTACGCAGATCTACAAGTTCTCTCCCATACATCTCACTTCCATTCAGAGAAAGTTAATGGGTACTAGTGAACTATATGAGTTAAATTTCAGTAAAAGTACATAACAAACCAGGAATGAAGAAACTTAAACTAAATAAAACTCAAATTAATTTGCAGACTACGGAGTCAAAATAGTAAATCATGAAAAATATTATAATGCAACTCTTGACAAAATCTCCCTTGGATCCCTAGCTGTTGGAACAATAAGTTGCCATTCACTTGGACTAGCTTTTGGAAAGATGTGTTGCCATTCACAAGGAATATTTAATAAGCAAGAAAGCAAAGTTTGAACCACACCTCACTTTTTGAGTAGACAACATTCTCGTTCCATGCATAGCCCGCTTAACATATCCAAATCGATCTGCTTTAACTAAGTTTCCTTTCTCTTTGTCTATCACTAGGCCTCGAATGACCTACAAGCACAAGGAAACAGGAGATTCTAAAATCAAAGAAAAAGAATATACTGCTCTAATATGCCATTGACATATCGCATACCAGTTCTGGGTCAAATGCAAGTCCATCAACAGGAAAACCCATATTTCTCAAATTGTCCATGCAATAGTCATAAGCCCTTCCCTCCCAGGCCTGCAAACACACAAACCATTCCCCTATCGTTCAAATTTTCAAATGAAACATCACACCTTGGATTGATCCACGAAACATGATGAACAATTCATTCTGTACATGGATTAGCTTGAAACTTCTGAGGTAGCTTTAGATTAATTACCCATCTAAGTAATTTACGCTAGCTCTTGCGGATGAACGATATTTGATACAAACTAACCTCTGACCTAAGTATATGAAAGTGAAGCCCAGGCAGAACGATTAAGATAATAAGGCAGAGCATAAATAACATCCATGCTGAATGTACATACACTTTCATCATCATGCACTTATATATCACAAACGCAATTATTAAAGAACTGTAAAACGAAGATAAAAGCCAAAGGCAAGAGAACTATTTTCACTCTGAGTTGGTGCAGTGATAGCAGGATGTTTAATTACCACCACATTATAATGCATCAATGTGTAGTCCATGTCATAGCCAATGGCACTAATTGATCGCAAATTAAGCGTTCGGCTACAAAAAATGCCACGAGGAGAATATCTTGAAGAAAATGGATCCTGCACGATGTTCCATGAAACTAAAGTCAGCAGATTCTAGCACCGTAAGAAAGAAAAAACTTGAGTGAACAGAGTGCATAGATTGGTAAAATTTAATTTAGGAAAAATGCTTTATACGGAAATCCACAAGTTTAATGTTTTGCAAAAAGGTGCTTGCTCTCTGCTAAAGTTTCCAAATCTTGTAATCCCAAAAGATGACAGATGCTAATTCATGCACTGAAGCTAAACTATCTTTGAGAAGATGAAATATCTTATACACAACTATATTGTAGTCAACAAAATTTTCAAGAGAGAGAGCAGAGATGAGGATGTAGTCCACTAGTTCTTGAACTACTGGTATCCAATAACAATAATCCCTGTAATTGGTACAGTTGTAGCAAGTTCGACAAAGTATTTTGTCTCAAAGGGGTCACCAAATACCATAAAAAATAGATAAACCAACAACTAAGACGGTGTTTGTATGAACTTATCGGCTTTTTAAAACATCTTATAAATGTTGAGAGCTCATAAATAGTGAGATACTAATTTATTCTTAAAATTTGTAAAAAATTCCTTTAGTTATGACAAAATTTAACTATAAAATCTTCATTACTAACATGTTATATACAAACACTTCAAGAGCTTATGAACTTATTTTTAAGATAAGATCTACCATCTAATGAGTTATAAATATGAGATGTTTCAAATAAGTTTAACCTAACACCGCCCTCCAAGTATGGGAAAGCATAGTATATCAAGAAGGACTATATAAAGCGGAGTATTAAGCAAGAAAGCAACCGGAATGCCCAAGTGATTAAGCAAGTGCTCGGCTTCTTGAGCTTCCATTCTGGCCACATCCTCAATAGGACCGTCCAGACCCGCCTCTCCGTCATCAATTCCTACAAATAATCACGCTGTTCAGTACTTGCGGTCGAGTATAGCGAAAATCAGTAATTGGAGATTGATGGAACATGAATTACCTAAGTTGAGGTTGAGGTCCCCTTTGGTGCTCTGTCCGAGGTAGTCAAAATCGGCCTTGCTGGGGGTTGTCACAGAGAAGACGCCGGTGTTCTCCGTGGTGGCGCACCGACAAGTCATTTTCATGTTCACCATAGTAGTGGCAGGAGGAGATTGAAAGTAAGAAAGGGTGACTGAGGATGGTCGGAGGAGCACAATGTTCATCCTCCTCCACCCCAAAGTTAAATTCTCATAGGTGGCGGATGCCGAGGCATTGGTCGCGGTTTTGGCCGCCATTCATACAATTGGAGTCGGCAACTAACCAATTAATTGATGTTCAAAAGTTACAACTCTATGCAATAGCTTGCTCGTCTGTTTTTTTGCGCCCAGATGGGAAGAGAGTGTAGAGAGCGGAAAAGTGTGGCCCGTTGTATTTCCTCTCTTACAGTCAAAACCAAGTCATCCCTGGAGAAGGATATAAGCAGATGAGAAATTGGGAGTTCGAGGTTTTGTGTTGATTATTGTGTATTATTGATTAATATTTATTAAATTCTTGCTATTTGGAATCTAATGTGCCTAAATCAGCTTCTGATTTTTTGGATTGGGTCTACAAGTATAAGAACACGGCTTGTGAGTTGAGCTGTTTTGGGCTAACCTAATATTTTTGTTTGAATACTTATTATGTCCCGAGTAGTAGTGTTTTATAATTTTTAATTAATTAAAAATTATAAAAATATTCAGGATGATACTCATTTATTGTTTATATATTCAAATTATAATTTAATTAAATTATTTTTCTTTTTAACTATATAATTTTATATAAAACTTAATTTTTTTTACGGAGATGAAGAATACCTTAAACTTTCATTGTTAATTATGATTTAAAATTAAAAATGCTACTCAAGATGTTGATACTCAGTTCTTGTTTTCATATTTAATTTAATTTTAACTAATTTTATTTTCATTTTAAATGTATAAGTTCTAAAAAGAATTATTTTTTATAAAACGTATAAATCTATTCTCTGACACTGAAGTTAGAAAGATGAAAAATATTTTCTTACTTTTAATGTTAATTAGGATTAAAATTTTGAAAAACTATTTAAGATACTGGTACTCATTTCTTGTTTACATATTCACATTATAGTTTAACTGTTTTTTTTTTCTTTTAATTGTAAAATTTCATAGAAAACTTATTTGTTTTAAGAGAAGAAGAGTACATTTCTATTTTTGTTGTTAATTATGATTAAAAATTTTAAAAATTACTCAGGATGTTGGTACCAAATTCTTGTTTTCATAATTAATTTAAATTTTAACTCATTTTGTTTTCCTTTTAAATGTATAGGTTCTAAAAAAAATTAATTTTTTTGGAGATGTATATTTATGTTATGGCATTAGAGTTAGAAAGAGAAAAAAGATTTTCCTACTTTTAATGTTAACTAGAAATAAACATTTGAAAAACTACTCAAAATGTTGGTACTCATTTCTTATTTATATATTCAAGTTATGTTTAATTGAATTCTTTTTTCCTTTTAGTTGTATAATTTTATAGAAAACCTATTTTTTTAAGAGACGAAAAATACATATTATTAATTATGATTAAAAAATAAAAAAGCTACTAAAGATGTTGATATCCAATTCTTATTTTCATATTTAATTTAAATTTTAACTCATTTTGTTTCCATTTTAAACATATAAGTTCAAAAAAATATATTTTTTTCTAAGATGCAGTGTATGCTATGACACTAGAGTGAGAAACAAGAATGCATACTTTTAATGTTAATTAGGATTAAAAATTTTAAAAACTACACATTTATTGTTTACATATTCAAATTGAATTTTTTTTTCCTTTTAACCGTAAAATTTTATAGAAAATCTATTTTTTTAAAGAGACAAATAATACATTTCAACTTTTGTCATTAATTGATTAAAAATTGAAAAAGCTACTCAGGATGTGAGTACCCATTTCTTATTTTCACAGTCAATTTAAATTTTAATTGATATTGTTTTACTTTTAGTTGTAAAAGTTCTAAAAAAAATTATTTTTTTTAAGAAGTATAAGTGTATGCTATGATACTGTAGTTAGAAAGAGGAAAAATATTTTCCTACTTTTAATATTAATAAGGATTAAAAATTTTAAAAACTACTAAGGATATTGGTACTCATTTTTTGTTTACATATTCAAATTATAATTTAACTGAATTTTTTTTTCTTTTAACTGTATAATTTTATAGAAAACATAATTTTTTAAGAGACGAAGAATACATTTATACTTTTATTATTAATTATAATTAAAATTTGAAAAGGCTAGAAGATGTTGATACTCAATTCTTGTTTTCATATTCACTTTAACTTTTTAACTGATTTTGTTTTCTTTTTAAATATATAAATTTTAAAAAAGATTAATTTTTTTCTAAGATGTATAAGTGTATACTATGACATTAGAGTTAGAAAGAGGAAAAATTAATTAAAATTAATTTTTTTTAAAAAACTACTCAAGATATTAGTTTTAATTTCTTATTTACATATTCAAATTATAGTTTAATTTAATTCTTTTTTATTTTTAACTGTATAATTTCATAAAAAAACCTAGTTTTTTTTAAAAGAGGAATAATACAAGTCTAATGTTACTTATCATTAAAATATAAAAAAGCTACTAAGGATATTGGTACCCAATTCTTTTTTTGATATTCAATTTGAATTTTAACTTATTTTGTTTTTCTTTTAAATGTATAAGTTCTAAAAAAATAATTTTTTTTCTATGATGTATAATAGTATGCTATAACACTCGAGTTAGAAAGAGAAAAAATATTTTTTCTATTTTTAATGTTAATTAGGATTAAAAATTTTAAAAACTACTCAAGATGTTGATACCCATTTCTTATTTACATATTCAAATTATAGTTTAACTGATATTTTTTTTCTTTAAATCGTATAATTTCATAGAAAACCTAATTGTTATAAGGAAGGTAGAATACATTATTACTTTTGTTGTTAATTATGATTAAAAATTGAAAAAACTACATATGAAGTTGATACCCAAATTCTCATCTTCATATTCAATTTGATTTTAACTTATTTTGTTTTCCATTTAAATGTATAATCTAAAAAATAAAATTTTATCTAAGATGTATAAGTATATACTATGACACTGGAGTTAGAAAGAGAAAAAATATTTTGTTACTTTTAATGTGAATCGGGACTAAAAATATGAAAAAATACTCAGCATGTTGGTACTCATTTCTTGTTTATATATTAAAGTTATAGGTTAATTAAATTCAATTTTCCTTTTAACTGTATAATTTCACTGAAAACCTAATTTTTTTAAGAGACGAAGAATACATTTTTGCTTTTATTGTTTATTATGATTAAAAAAAAAACAACTAAAGATATTGGTACCCAATCCTTCTCTTCATATTTAATTTAAATTTCAACTGATTTTGTTTTCCTTTTAAATGTATAAGTTCTAATTTTTTTTTTCTAAGATGTATAAGTGTATGCTATGACATAGGAGTTAGAAAAATAAAAAATATTTTCTTACTTTTAACATTAATTAGGATTAAAAAATATGAAAAACTACTCAAGATGTTGGTATCCATTTCTTGTTACATATTCAAATTATGGTTTAACTGATTTTTTTTTTAATTGTATAATTTCATAGAAAACCTAATTCTTATTTAAGAGAGGCAGAGTACATTTCAACTTTTGTCATTAATTATAATTAAAAATTAAAAAAGTTACTCAAGATGTTGGTACCTAGTTCTTATTTTCACATTCAATTTAAATTTAAATTGATTTTGTTTTCCTTTTAAATGTATAAGTTCTATAAAAAATATTTTTTTTCTAAAATGTATAAGTGTATGCTATGACATTGGAGTTAGAAAGAGGAATTCCTGCTTTTAATGTTAATTAGGATTAAAATTTTGAAAAACTACTCAAAATATTGGTACCTATTTCTTGTTTAAATATTCAAATTATAGTTTAACTAAATTATTTTTTCCTTTAAACTGTATAATTTCATAGAAATTCTAATTTTATTTTAAAGAGACTAATAATACATTTCAACCTTTGTCGTTAATTATGATTAAAAATTAAAAAAAAGCTACTCAGGATGCTAGTACCTAGTTCTTTTTTTAACATTCAATTTAAATTTTAATTGGTTTTGTTTTACTTTTAAATGTATAAGTTCTAAAAAAATTAATTTTTTTAATA